>OY757904.1:74535498-75037998 GCA_963585895.1 Sepioteuthis lessoniana
ATGTGTATTATTTCAGAGGAGAATGTTGTTTGAGTTTCTCCTTTCTTCACCAGCAGTACTCAGAATGTCTTGTTCATCTTTGATTGTTTCTGAGATCAGAAGTGGCCATATAACTGCTGTTTTGCCATTTCTAGGATTTATTTAAAACACCATACAGCATCCTTGTGTAGTTCCAGACTAGTTTTTTCTCCATGCCTTTTGTTCAAGTCCAAATGGTGCAGCCATACAATAGTACTGTTTCTTTGTCCACTGCCAAAATGCTGTAGTTAAAAGTAAATTATTGGTCAACTTGATGATTTTGAGTGGTGAGTATCATCTAATCAAATTTTAATATAATATTACCTTCAGATTTATTTAAAGTCTCTTAGATATCCTTTTTCACAAGAGCATCAGCAATAGCCATAAATTAAACTTTGAAGCCTCTCACTTTTATTTTTCTTTCCTGCTATATCAGTTTTTTTTTTTTTTAATGATGGCTACCTCAAAGAATTGATGAGGAATTAATTATTCCGAGAAAATATCAGTAAAACTCCCTTAATTAATTGACAGAAAAACTAAGAGTTCATAAAATCATATATAGTGAATATACAAACTCTGGTTTTGTCAGTAGACTGACTGACTGACTGAAATATTGTGATGAAAAGTAACTGAAATTAAGACAGAGAAAATCAATAATCATTGGCAATGCTTCCACAAATCAAAATTCAAGATAAGGTTACTAATATAAATAAAATACAGCCTAATTGCACAAACCTATCAAATATTGATAATTGAGAAAAACATTAATAAATAGATCCTAAGTTATAGAATTGGTATCTTTGTATGCATTTAGCCAACTCTCTACCACAAACAAGATGCAACACAAAGGTCAATTTTTTTAGCATAGTAGAGCTGGTTTGAATTCAGATTTTTCCTTTAACTAGAGTAGTTGCCTTATCAAGGCTAAAAAACTCAATTTGCGCTACTATTTACCCCTAGCTATGAGAAGAAGAGATGGATTTATATCATTTTCAAGGGAATAAATCAAAAAGCAAACTGCTTCATCTAGGATTTGAGCTCGAGTCACCAAATCCATTTTCTGTGATAATAATGGTTACATGAAGCATGATTCTATAAATATCTCTTTGTAGCTTGCCTAGTGGTCCAGAATATTTACTATTTATCACTGCTGCCTGTGGTTTGTGCTTATATTCAGTAAAAGCTAGTCATTTGAAAGCTGATTTTCTAGACAGGCATTGTTCATTGGACACCATATATCTACTCCAACTTCCACTTGTTTGTCCTTCTGTTGATAAATATCACAAAATCAGTTACCTTGAAAGTTTCTTCTTTCGAACATAAGGAAAGATTCATATAAATTTATGGAGATATTCTTTTGAAATAATTTTGCTCTCATCTTTCCTCTCCCACCCAAGAGTTAATATATAACTTCATCCTATTCATATGCAAACATACTGCGCTTTACTAAAGGAAATCTAGTTTTGCATTCCAAAATAGCATAGGATAGTTGCCATATAGTTTCTCTTATATCTTTCATCTGTTCATCTAAATATCAGCTCTGAAATTTATTCATGCAGTAGACAGCATCCATTTTAATAAAATGGCAAATTCCAATTTATGCATGGTTTAAAATTTATTCATTTTCATAAACATATTAAATTAACTTCAATAACTGTAAAAAAAGATTATTTGGTATTGAAAGAATTTGACTTTTAATATAAAGACTCCCTACACTCAAAATCAAATATATATATATATATGTATATATATATATATATGTATAATTGTGCAAATTTTTTATAAAGAGTTCATTTTCTTCTAAACTAAACATTCAAGGTTTTTAATACCTGCAAATAAAGATCTTATGATCAGAATTCATATCATTAGAAATTATCTATCACAAAACTTCCAAATATTTGAACTCGATAAAATTAAGAAGTTTGATATGCTATTAAACAAAGAAACCAAACCAAACAATCAAAATAAAATTGCATAAGTATAGCAATATATATAAAAACTATAGATATATATAATGGCTGTATCTATTTTTGATCTGTTCACAATCCATATTTTGGTTGGTTTCTATTCTTTAGTGTTTGGTCATAAATAATACCAAATAATAACTGCTTTAATTGTATAATGTTCAATAAATATATAAAATCCTGGAATATTTGGTTTAGAAAAAAAACTTTTTATCAAAAAACTGATTGTGATGCACTATATATATATGTATATATACATACATATATATATATATATTAATGTCAAAGTAAGGTAGCATTACTATTTATTGAATGAAAACCATCTGGTTCAAATGTCTTAATTAGTATTATATATATATATATATATATATATATATATATATATATATATATATATATATAACCTATCAATAGCAGTCTATGCCTTCATTAGTCGTATATTGATATCATTTTCAGTTGATGAGATGCTGCTTCCAAGGTACATAGAACTGTTCTCTAGTTACAGAGAACAACCATTTAGTGTGAAGTTGCCTCCTTTTTGATTAAAACACGTGTACACCATTTTGCCTGGATTCACATGGAGACCAATGCCACCTGCTGCCTGCTCTAGACTATGCTGCAGGTAATCGGCTTGGGTAAGTGTATTTGCCAGAAGCGCGATGTCATCTGCATAGCTTGCATCCTTAATAGTTTGTGCTGGGTATCATCAGCTTCTTGCCTTTTTTAGTGTAAAGCCATTTTCTTTCATGAGATCTATCGATGTTCAGATTATGAACAGATAAAAGACTAATGTATCCCCTTGCAGAACACCAGGACAATGTTAAAGAAGTCTGTGTCTCCATCTGGTGAGCAAACTAAAGCAGCAGACATGCCAATTCTACTACATGGATGCACCACAACCATGCTGATTAAGTGTATAGAAAAAAAGCTCGATGGGAATGGCACAAGAATGCTATAAGCTATATTGAAAAAATCCTAGAAGCAACATCCCACAAAACAGCAGCTGTACGGCCACCTACCTCCCATCTCAAAAACCATCCAAATAAGATGAACAAGACATGCAGGACAATACTGGAGAAGTAAGTAGAAACTCATAAGCGACTTTCTCCTATGGATCCCTTTACACGGACATGGAAGTGTTGCATGACCAAAGAGAACTGATCTACAACAGCCCTGTATGGACACAGGATGTTATCTAGAAAATCTACCAGAAGCAATGGATGATAGAGATGAATGGCCAGAGAGGATCAGAGAAATATATATATATATATATATATATATTTCTTTAAGAAAAAACAATGAAACCAATCACAAAGGATTATAAATTTATTTCCATCCTGTTACGCATTTTTGAAATTTCCAAAATTTTTGGAAATTTCAAAAATGCGTAACAGGATGGAAATAAATTTATAATCCTTTGTGATTGGTTTCGTTGTTTTTTCTTAAAGAAATTATTGCTCTGTATTATTGGTACATTGAGCTCTTTACTAGGAAAAATTAAATATTCATTCATGAATAATTTCTTGTCCTGATGGAATTACTCCTAACTCCGGTTTAACTGGACTAAGTATACTATATATATATATATATATATATATATATATATATATATATCTGTGATGAAGGCACCTGCCAAATGAGTTTGTCATTAGATGTAAAAGTGAAGGTGAATCACATCCCTCTTGTAACAACATTTAATAACACTCTCCTATCATTAGCTCAAATAATAAAAAAAACTTTGGAACATTTTGAAAATAAACCCTAACTTAAGAGACATTCTTCAAGAATCAAGCATGCTAATCTACTGTTAACCCAATAACCACAGAGAAAAGATAGGAAGCAAAAATATACTAAATAGAAATAAAATAAATAAAAAAATTCCATAATAAAAGCCACTAAAATTGGCCAACCATATAATATCAAGAACAATGCAGTAAACACTTCAAATCAACTAACTCATTCACTAGATTCACAACTAAAGAGATTTAAAATTTACCATGAATCAAATTGTAAAAAACCAAAAATGTAATTTATTAACTGGAACTGGACTGCTCACACTGCTAAAAACCAATATGTTGGAAAGTCAAAAAGGCTATTTTATTTTAAAATAAATACCTATAGACACAGAAACAAAATAATACTTGTAAAATAATACTTCCACTCACAGTCACTGTTTTAACAGAGATAAAAAATTCACAATTATATGAAGAATTGAAAAAGATATAAACAAAAAATCAATAATTGAAAAACAAGAAGAGAAATAGATAAAAAAAACTCACCAAAATATATGTGCCATTTGGATTTAACATGAAACTTAATTACCTGTCCAGAAATAAGATTTAGCAGTCACAAACTTCTATACAAACTAATTTTAAAAATGCTTGTCTCAAACCTAATGAAAAACACATAAGTAAGCCTGGTGCCTTCACCACAGATATATATATATATATATATATATATATATATATATATATATATAAAGACACTTAGTATATTTTCAATAAATAGATATCTTTTGTCACAAATGTATATCAAGTCTTTTGAAAAATGTTTAAAAGGATTCTACAAAAGTTTTTTTCTTTTCCACAAAATATTTTTCTCTTGATGATGACCTAAGGTGGAAAATAGTTGAGAAAAATAAAAAATTAATAACAAAAAAAAATATTCATTTCTTGTTCATCTTTATATATATATATATATATATATATATATATATATATATATATATATATATATATATATATATATAAAAACACCCTGTCAGCAGGGCTTAGAATATGTTGACTGCATACCTTGCAATAAGGTGCCTTGGGTATGACAGTAAACAGCATTGGAATTTTAAGGTGAGCTTCCAGTTCAGGAGATCTGGGGAATGTGAAGTACATCTCCATTGCCATTACTCCCAAGTCCACTCTGACTTGTTAAGGTTTCATTTATGGGTCAAATTTATCTGTTTGAAAATAATTTCATTATATACTGGGTTACTGAAAAGTAACTCATTATTTTAAAATACTTTTAATTCATTTTGTGTAAAAATTATTCTTAAGATGAATTATAAAAATTTTAAAATAAAGAGTTACTTTTCAATTATAGATTGCCCAGTTGGCTGGGGCTGTAGAATACACCGACTGCTTCTCTGCAGAGGGGTAAGACCCCCCACCAACGAATGTCCTGATAACGACACTAAACAATCTGATGGTGAGGCAGTAGCAATACTGGAGCTTTGGGGAATATGGAGTACCCCTTTATTGCCATTGCTCCCAGGTCCTCTCTGGCCCAGCATGGTAGCACCTGATAGGGCCCTGTCTATGGGTTAAATAGAACTAACAGCATACTTGTGCTAAACTGAATTGTTTGATTAAGCTGAATAGCTTGAAATAGAAGTGTTTTTGACAATTGAACCATACTTACATTTAAACTACATGTTTATGCTAAACTGAATTATTTGAAAGAGAACTGTTTTTTGACATTGAAACTGTATTTACATTAAACTGAATTGTTTAACATAGAACTATTTTGATATGTAAGGTGTGTAAACAAAATCTGTACTTATACTAAACTGAATTAGCTGAATTAGAACTGCTTGACTAAACTGAATAGCTTGAAATAGAAATGTTTTTTACAATTAAACTGTACTTACATTTAAATTGCGTGCTTATACTAAACTGAATTGTTTGAAATTGAACTGTTTTTGACATTGAAACTGTACTTACACTAAACTGAATTGTTATATATAACTGCTTGAATAGTTTGAAATAGAAATGTTTTTGACAATTAGACTGTGTACTCATGCTAAACTGAATTGTTTTAAATAGAACTGATTATTTACATAAAAATGGATTTGGCATTAAATAACCTACAAAGGTTGATATGCCATAAAACCCAACAAATCAAATCAATTATACAATTGAAATACTTAAAAACTCTAACTGTATATAAATGAATCCTTATCATTAAACAGGAATAGTTACTTTAGATCATATGATTATGTATAAATTATTAGTATTTAATAGGACTACTTGAATCCCTTCAACTGTGCACAAATTATTTCTATTAGATAGAAATGCAATACATAATAAAACTGTGAAAACAAATGATTAAAGAAAAAAAGCAATGAAACATTGAAAATATATTCATAATTACAATCAAACATTTGAAAATTAATCAATCAAATTTTAGAATTAAATAAACCATGAGGAGTTTATATGCTATTTAACAAATAAACCAAACTAAACAACACACACACACACACACACATACATACATACATACATATATATAAGGTACTTATGGCTTACAGTGCAATAATTATCATCATAGAAAATGGACTTGAAGTCCCAAGTTCAAACCCTGGATTAGGCTGTTTGCATTTTATATAGCTGTAACACCCTAAAAAATTTCCTAATAAATGGAAAACTCAATTCAAACCTTTACCAGCATTGCAGAGTAACTTGCCATCATGGAGTGGTAAAAATTGGAGCTGGAGACCCTAAGGCAGTCGGATATTATGTTTAAACGTTTCCTGGTGACTCCTGCAATGACACTAATACCAGATTGTATAGCACCTTGTATAACATTGGTGATGTAAAGATGTGAGACCTTCAGCATGGGCAACTGCTGGTCATCTATGCAACCTTCCTTATAGGCAGTGCTCATAATTATTGTCATAAGAAATGGACATGGCATCCCAAGATCAAATCTTATAGGATGCTGTTTGTATTTCATATTGTGTTAATACTCTTGAGTAAGGCCTGAATCCAACTATTCTCTCTTTAACTGCAGACGGGGCTCTTTAATGTTAGTAAGGAAACTAGCCTAGGAGAAGGAAAACTCTGAATTCAAATCGATAAAGTTTGAGCAATTGACCTTGTTTCAAATCATGCTTGTGTAACGGGTTTAGTAAATACATATATAAATATATATACATGTGAGTGATATATATATATATATATATATATATATATATATATATATATATATATATATATATATATACATATATAGCTAATGAAAATACATAGATATAAGAGTTGATTGTATATCTTATGTTCTATTCCTAAGTTATCTACTTTCCATCTAAAAAGGAATATCTACTTTGATAGGAGGTGATTCAGAAAAAAATGGATAAAATGAGTAAAGAAAAACTTATAATTATTTTTCATTGAGAGGAATGTCAAGATTACTTGAAGAAATCAACAAAAATCTTCAGTTTTTTTTTCCCAGCCACTGAAAATGTGCATACTTTCAGAGAACTCTATTAAATGCATTTTCTTTTTTTGTTACTAACTTTATCATTTTCTTTATGCTTGTAAATAACATCCAATTATCCTGTGTGCATCCAAATGCTAACAGAAAGAAAGAAAATTTTAATATAAGTAAAATTATTCCTAAAGATAAGTATGTGGGCAATTTTGATATTTTGTTTAATTTTGAGGTATTAAGTTTTGGGCACAAAATTGTTTTATGCAGATACCTTTGATGAAAACGGATTTTATTTATCAATGTTTGAAAAAAAATCATGGGCAACAAACAAATACAATCTGAACAATTGAAATCATATTACTTGGGCAATTCTCTATCTTTGCAAATGTATACATAAATTGACATCTATATAAACAGCACATGTATGTATGGAAATGTGCCTATTGATGTGTGTATTAATAGAATAAATATGTCTAAAAACGTCTATATGTGAACAGCACGCAAATACAAAGATATGCACAACTCAAATTCCTACATATGCACATGTATAGAAGTACAATCTTTGCATTAATTTCTGATTACTGACCATCTCTTTTTCTGATTTTCATAGCCCAATATATAGAATGAAGGAAGAAACTTTTAAAACGATTTTTAAGGTTTTAGAAAAATCCTAAAAATATGTAATTATGCAATGAAATTTATCATTAAACCCCCCCCTTTTCTGTGATAATGCAACTGCAATGATATTTATCAAAATAAAAACTAACAATCCAACCTGTCGGCAGCACTTAGAATACATAGACAGCATCTCCAGCAAAGAGGTAAGACCCCCAACAAAAAGGGATGTCCTGAGTATGTCTTAAAAATTAATTTGATGGTGAGGCTCCAATTTTGGATCTCTTAGGAGTAATGACAGTAAAGTCATTACTCTCAGACCACTCTGACCTGAAGTATTAATACCTATTAGGGTCTCATCTAATGGATCTGTTTAAAAATTTTACATATTCTGTAGGATTATGTGGAAAAAAAAAACTCTCAAGAAACAACAATGTGAAAAACGTAAATGAAAAGGTACAAGTAATGTGATTTAGGGAATCACATTACCTTTTTCATCACCTTTAGGCATGAAATAACCCTTGATTGGTTAATATGCCATTAAAATCAATCAATCAATCAATCAAATCAAAAATGAACAATGTTGAAACATTAATTTCCTTTAAAATATTCTTTTTGAACATATTTATTCCAACCAGTTTTCAATAGTAATTCCCTCATTGATATGATGTGAAGTTGTGTCATTTTATTTATTTTAATGTCCTCCACATTCTTTAACCTTACTCTTGAAATGAGTTTTTAGTTTAGGAAATATAAAAAAGTTGCACATAGTCAGATCTCATAAATATGAACTGTACTGTGCCTGTATTTTGTCAAAAACTGTTGACTAAAAGTATCAAATCTGCTGATTATAAAAAACATATCAAGACTCATCTTAACTTTTTCTATTATATACCTAACACAGGAGTTCAAAAATCTTCATTTAAATCCTGAAATTTTTAAGTCTTGATACTTTTTGATCACAAATATTATTTGAGGATCAGTCATTTAAGATAATAATAGCATTTTTTGTTTATTAAACGTGAACTTTTTCAAAGTATTCAAAATTTACTCATTGTACTTTCAAAGCTTGAACTTTATAGTTAGTATAATCTTTTTCCTAGAAAGAGAAAACTGTAATTTTCTTTTTTATCAAGTATGTGTAAAACTTCTGACACTCTCTTTTTTGAAAACTAGATGTGTTAAAAAAAATGGAAATTTTTTCACAGACCTAAATTTACTGGATCTGTTCATTATCTAGATGCACTAGAGGGAATTTGGTATCTACTTACTTTCTAGATACGCTGTTGCTATTTGCTTCATTACTAAATATGAAATCATTGAAGTGAATGAATTGTTTACTATACTTGTTTAATAAGTTCTATCTATGATAAGATATTGATGCTTGATTCAAATTTTGTACAAAGAAACATAGCAAATACAAAAATTGTTATAAAAAATATTTTTGTAGTTATATTCAACAGTGGTCGTATGTAACTTACAGATGAAGAAATAGTTTGGTTTGGTTTGGTTTGGTTTGTTTAATGGCATATCAACCTTCAAAGCCATCCTTGTAGAAGAACAGTAAGGGAACTACTCTACCTATAGCTGGTGGGATAAGAGAGTTCTTACTTTTCCCAAGGGTATTAGCCCAAAAGGGAATGTAATAATGTGACAAGCATTTGAACTTATTTACTCCAATGTTGCAGTCTAGCATGTTGGTCACTATGCCATGGGTACTCTCCTCATAAAGAAATCTGATAGATATATAGTTATGCAACCAGGAGAAATTGTTGGATTGTCAAAAGACAACATTGAACTACAGAGTTGAAACAGAATAACTTCGTAAAATCATAAGAATTTTTCTTTAAAATTCTTTGAATACATGTATTTCCATGTTAAAACTGATAAATACATGAATTTCATACAAGAAGATAAAGATATGAAATTCTTCTATTTAACATTTATAAAAAGAAATAAAAAGGTAAAAATATTTTCCAGACAAGTTAAATCGAAAATTTTAGAAAATTATTACATATCTTCATCTTTTTTAATAAACTTTCTGTATCAATCTGTTTTTACATGGAAATACATCTATTTAAAGAATTTTAAAGAAAATATTTTCACCTTTTTATTTCATTTTGAGAATGTTTAATGCTTTTATTAGGTTGCTTGGAGGTAGGAAAGATATTTAGCTGAGTGCCCACCCATCAAGTACCAATATTAACATTAATATATCCATTATATTTCAACACAGAATAAATAGAAGGAAAGACAAGCTCCTTTATCCATACAGAAACATTGAATATATACATAAAATATATTCAAGTCATGCTGAAATGAATACACAAATGTGTCCCAACACATAAGCTATTCTATGAACAAACTGCATGTGAAATGAGTACAAAAACAGAAAAAGGCTTACTTTATGTTGAGGGACTGTAAAGTGCTTATAGCCATTTAATAACTAGAAAAGATACTATTTCTCTAATTTCCAAAGAACAGAGGAAAAATAGATTAAGCATGGGCTTCTAGTATTGTCATCTGACATTCAACAAAGTGCCCAATGGTTAGACAAACTCTCCAAGAGAGACAATTATTCATTATCTCCTTACAATTTGTTTATAACTTTGAGAAGTGTCATTAACATTTCATTTTTTTCTTTGCACAACTGAATCTCTTTTCTTTGATATTCCAAACAAAACATTTCCTTCCATTCCATTCTACACTCTTCTTGAGGTATCCTGTCTCTGTGGAAAGAAAGGGACATGTTTTCCACTAATGTTGAGCAAAATGGAAACCCATAGAATTTTTTAAAATCATCTAAATGACAATGCTCATGGTCTCAGTTATGCATCCTGTATGTTTGGGCCCACCCACCACAGAAAATCACTTTTCCCCCACCCAGTGAATATGATGCAAACTTATTTTTTGTATGCTTATTCTCACAGCATAAAACATTTTTATTCGCCCCTCCTTTATTTATTCTTGTTCTTCCACAGACTTAATGTTTCCCCCCAAGTTGAGATTGTTCCAAACTTTTATGAGGAGATGTTCTCAAATCTTTTCTTTATTACATTCTTCAACTGATATAATAACTGATCTCATGAACATTGGTACTTGAATTATTTTTTAAAAATTTACCACTATTTTGATTTGCACAGCTGGCTATAGAGACCTTATCTAGCCATACAGAGAGTACATCTAAAGAGGACCAAAGAATGATACGATTCAAATATTTTGCTGACAATATCACAGATACAAACTAGAGATTTAATAGTACAAAGACAGAATTTGGAATGTTTAATGCCAGTTGTTGAAAATATAATGACCTGCTTGATAACTTGGCTTCATACATCAGTGAAATAACCAAGCAGTAAAATTCTGAGCGAATCAAAATGAAGTTTCTTTACCCCTGTTAATATAATCAGGATGATTGATAAAGTTTTAGATTTACAATTCGATTGTTGTTGTTTTTTATGCTCTAAAACTGTAGGAAAAAGATAAAAATTGTTTTAGCAACAAAAACACAACCACCAGTCAGTTATGCTTTGAACCAAATCAGTTATTTTTGAAGTCTACAAACTTTACAACTGTTTTATGAGACTAAGCTTTATGATGCGTATTTAGCACATTTAAAGATTCAAGATGGAAGGCTATTTCTGCTGTCCTTGTCATATACTATTTAAATGTTGGCAAGGGAAAACTTTATTGACACAAATTTTTGGCAAGAGAGAAATATCTGGTTTCTTGGGGATTTTACTGTCTGATTGTGGAGATTTTATTATTTTTTTTTCTCTGTCTTCTCTGACCCCAGTTTACATAAAACAATGTAAAAAGCTTTTTGGCTTCACTGGAGAAGAAACATCAAAGCCACACAACTCAGTAAACAGATTGTAATGATATAATGTACTCATAGTCATTTTCTCTTTCATATGCATCAAAATCTTTTGATTAAATATGAGTTTATTTTCTAAGCTCAAAAAGAACTTAAAATGAAGAGTTACTACAGTTAATATCTTATGTGGGTGTGTTTTCTTTTCTTTTTTTTAATCTTTTTGAGTGACCTCGTTGAACATCACTTGACAAAAGTAAAAGTCAGTCTCAATGTGAATAGAACAGTTGACTTTACGCCAAACTTCTAATAGTGTTGACTAATATAAGATGATGGGTGGTATTTTCTCAGGTCTAGTCAATACTAATCCATTTACATGTATATGCAACCAGGTTGAAATATTGACTTGCTTTTGTCTGACACAATATTTATGATAAGTAGAGAAAAGATGTCTCCTGTTTTTTTCTTTGATGAGAAGCATCATTCTTATTCTTATGTCAACCATTCTTGACATATTATTTAAGTTATTTTCAATTTTAGTTTGTAGCTATCCTAAAGAAGATATCCATTCACAGGATTGTTCTCCATGATCTATGATCATTCTTTAGTGGATTTTTTAATTAGAACAAAAACTAATCAGAGTTGCCAGATTTTATTTAGAGAAAAAGAAGTAATATTATGATGCAATATTTACAAACAAGATACAAAAATTTTTTTTGCAAGCTACTTTTTCTATTTTTTTTTTTTTTTGTAAGACAATATTTTTAGCTGATCTCATTATTGGCTATTATGGACTGTTTAAAAAATTCCTGAACAAAAAATAATAGTGAGGTTCCAGTTTTGGAGGTCTGAAAAATGTGGAATACCTATCCACTGCCATTACTTCCAGAATTACTCAGAGCAGAGTAGTAGAAACTTTTAAGGTCTCATCTTTTAGTCAAGTAGATCTATTTGAAAATTATTTGAATTAAGAAAAGTTACTTGAAGATATAACTGTTTGAGTATTATTATCATTTACTTGAAAATATTAATCTGTGCAAAGAAACAATTATTATTAAATAGAAATAGTAAATTGAAGATATAATTTTTTACTTAGGAGTATTATTATAGTTTACATGAAAATATATATCTGTGCAAACAAACGATTATTATCAAATAGAAATAGTTACTTGAAGCCATATAACTGTATGAATTATTAGTATTAAGGTATGAACACTTGAAAGTATAAAACTTTGCAAATTATTTCTATTAGATTAAAATATATGATATCATATAAATGTGTGCCAACAAATGATTATAGGCAAATAAGAAATATGCTATTGAAAATAATGCAATGGAATTTTGAAAATAATAGTGCCTGTAATCAAACATTTAGAGATGAATCAATTTTTAGCACTAAATCACCAATAAGGATATGATATGCCATTAAACAAATAAACTAAACCAAACCTGTGTTGTAGTTTGTTAAGATAAGGGACAACAAAAATTGCAAAGGCATTAAAATCTATTATGATCAGATTTTTGCAAGTCATGGTAGCATAGCAAAAATGACCAATAGTTTTACTATATTTGTTAATGCAATAACATTAAAATTCTCTAACTTAGAGAATAAAGTAATTTTCTGGCATATTTGAAAATTAATGATAAGAATGAGAAATCTGTGGTTCTGTTCAACTAGATCTTTATAATGTAAAATAAATGTAGAATCGAGAAATATGACCTGGAGTGGTAGCACCTGATAGGGTCCTATCTATAGGTCAAATACAATAGTTTGTTGGGGTATGTTGTTTTTGGTGGATATGTTCCCTCTCTTTATGTTGGCTCATTATTGAAAAGTAAATGAAGTAAAACGACACAGACAAAAGAACATTCAAAACAAAGCAGTACAAACAAAATTAAATCTATATATCAACAAATACATAAAAAGGAAACACTACAAAACATCACGAATATTCTAATATAGTCTGTTAAATATTCTTCTGAGTGTGCGTGTGTATGTATGTCACTAACACGAATATAATGGTAAAAGACTAAATATTAAAAGTGTCCTGTAGACTATAAAATGTATGTTGACAAAGTATTTCATGCTAGGTATCAATATACTGAAATGTAGCAATGTATTTTTGGAGGAACATGTCTTCTCCCATATTGGTTGTTTGTCTCTTTCCTGATTTGATAAAATTTCTGAAGTTGTGTTCAAGACTGGAACAAGTCTAACTGAAAAGGCAGAATAGGAAAGAAAGGGTCGTAGAATGTATACACACCCATATTACTTGAATTGAGTTGCATTACTAAGTGGCAAGGTCAAGCTGTTTCTGGGAGTCAAAAACGAAGTGAGAGAGAGTGATGTCTATAAGTCAAAATGTGAGAGAGAGAGTGTGCCATCTCTGTAAGTTAAAATGTGAGAGAGTGTGCTATCTCTGTAAGTTAAAATGTGAGAGAATGAGTTCTTGGGAAGATGAGAGTATATATAGGCAATCCTTGTCATGTGGTCAGCTCCAAAGGTGTGGAATTAAATCAAAGGTGCGGATGTAGTTATGAGCACAAATCATGTGACTTTCCTGACCAATAGGTTCCCGAAATCAATAGTCCACCAACGTCCACCATCCTTCTTTTAGGAACAAGTGGTATCACAGCCATTTTAAAATATAGGAGCATAAATCCTTTAAGTTTTACATTTAAACTGAGTTCAAACAAATGGCTTATGCCAAACTGAATTGTTGAAAAGAACTATTTGATCATTTATCTGTGTGTAAACAAATGATTGATGTTTAATTGAATTGTTAGTTATACATTGCAATACTTGGAACCATTTACCTGTCTGCAAACAAATGAGAAATGTTGGATAAAATTATTTGTATTAGATAGCAATACTTGAAACCATTTAACTGTGTGCAACAGAAATGAGCACAGACTCATTTAGAAATGTATTTACAAAATGTATTTACTAGTCATATTTTTGATATATATTTAAAAACAGGATTTAGCATTAAATAACCAACAATGGTTGATATGCCATAAAAGCAAACCAAACCTAAGTGGTGACTTACAGTCAAGTCATGCTAAAAGCATTGGTTCCTACATGATCACTGAAGTTAAGCAGAAATGATCAATTCAGTGCTTAGATGGGTGACCACTTAAGCAACAACAGGTACGGTAAACTTATGTGTCATATCTAAGCAGAACTTTGTTAATAACAATAGTGTTATTTTCCTTACACCAGCATATTTTTCAGGGCATCTTTCTGGTAAAGAGATAAGGAAAGTTAGAAATGGAACACAAAGAGTTTCTTTTTATTCACAAGTTCAAAAGGTTTTCTGATCACTTGAATCAGTGGATCGAGATGGCGTGATTTTAAAACTGATTTATCTTCTCTTTTCATCTCTTCCTCAGTATCTCCAAATGCAAACATACTCCAAATTCTACTTTCTTTATGATTCTATCCAACTATATATATTCATATATATATATATATATATATATATATATATTATTGTGTGTGTGTGCACGTATGTATATATATATATATATAAAGACCTTCCGTTTCTTTTTCATTGTCATCAGAGATCTATTTACATTTAATTACATCTTAATATCAATAAATCTTGCTCTGAGCAACTTTTCAGATAGCTAACGCAGTAATAAATCAAATGCACCTTACAATAATTTCTCAAGGGAGATAACTATTAAATACTACTTAGAGAGTACTGTTCTTTTTTATTTGAAAGTATAATAGAAATTCCATTAATAGGGATAGTTTAATGGGCAAAGAAATTAATCTAGTTAATAAAAATAAAAATCTGTATTAATGAAAATTTTTTGTTTCAGATTTGCAAAACAATTTTAAAGAAAAAATATGAAATTTAACTGGGAATTTCCAAACCTGAATATAATCACTGTATACAGTCAGTATTTTTTACTTGTAGTAAAGAAAGCTCTTCTTTAAATATATAATACTTATTTTCATATATAGTAAGATATTACAGTTACTTGCTTTTTAAAATGTTTGACTGCTATTATATTGGTTGTATATGTACACCACTAAACCTTGGCAAATATATAATAATTCACCTTTTATAATTCATCTTTTTCTTGAGCATCTTCATGTCTGTTTAGTTGTTCCAGAAATAAAATTTGCAGAATTATACAAAATGCTTTCATATTCATTTCTGCATCCAAAATGATGACTTTAACATTTCTTAGTTTCATCCTAGCAACTCACATAAGGATAATAATCCAAGACACATAATAATATAAATAATAACAACTTCTCATCTCACAAAATGTACCTTTATTTTCAAAAATGAAATATAGCCTAATTTATAAAACTAAAACGTAACCTTATTCTCACAACTAAAATGTTGACTTATTTACAAAACTAAAATGTAACCATTTTCTCATAGATAAAATGTAGCCTTATTTATGCAACTAAAATGTAGCCTTATTTATATAACTAGAATGTCACCTTATTCTCGCAACTAAAATAAAACTTTCTTCTCACAACTAAAATGTAGCCTTATTCTCACAACTGAATTTTAACCTTTTTCTCACTTATAGAAGTTGGTGACCATAGACGAGGACTACCCAAAAGCTCACTTTTCAAGAGCTACTACACTGAGGTGTAGGGGAGTGAGCTATTCCTTTCCCTGGAGTGCTCCACTTTACCCTTGAAACGTACCTCATAATGCTGAGTGTTAAGCAAGGAGGTATCAAGTGCCATTGTTTGAGTCTTTGGTATGACTCAACCAGGGATTGAACCTCCGTCTCCCAGCCCATTGGCGAACACTCTACCACTAGGTTCTACAACTAAACTGTAACTTATTGTAACAGTGCTCTCATAACTAAACAGTAGCTTTATTCTCAAAATAAAATGCAACCTTATTTCATCATCATCATCATCATATCGCGCTGGTAGCACGGCAACCGAAAAGGACAACAGCGACCAACCTTATTTACAAAACTAAAATGTAGCCTTATTCATATAACTAAAATGTTGCCTTATTTACACTAGTAAAATTAACCTTATTCTCACAACTAAAATGTAACCTTTTTCTCATAAATAAAATGTAGCCTTATTTATGCAACTAAAATGTTGCCTTATTCTCAAAACTAAAATGTAGTCTTATTCTCACAACTAAAATGTTACCTTTCTTTTTTCATAGATGAAATATAGCCTTATTTATGCAACTAAAATGAAGCTTTATACTCAGAATTAAAATGTAGCATTATTCTAAAAAATAAAATGTTGTCTTATTCTCACAACCAAATTAAAACCTTATTCTCACTACTAAACTCGTAAATGTAGCCTTATTTGTACAGTTAAATGTTGCTCTATTTTCATAAATAAGATGTAACCTTGTTTTCATAACTAAAATGTAACCTTATTCTCATGAAAATAATGTAACTTAATTTGCAAAACTAAAATATAGTTTTATTTACTCACCTAAAATGTTGTCACATTCACACAGCAAAAATATGGTCTTATTCTTAAAACTAAAATGTAGTCTAATTCTCACAACTAAAATCCAACCTTATTCTGACAACTGAGATGTAACCTTATTCTCACAAATAAAATGTAGCCTTATTTACTCAACTAAAATGTAACCTTATTCTCACAATTAAAATATAGCCTTATTGACACAACTAATTCTCATAATTAAAAAGGAATCTTATATACATCACTAAAATGTAGCCTAATTCTCATAACTAAAATGTAATCTCAATCTCACAACTAAAATGCAGCCTTAATTACACAACTAAAATGTAGCTTTATTCTTACAACAAAAATCTAGCATTTTTCTCACAAAATATTTATATAACAATTCTTTATACATCTCCAAAACCCTACAAATGTTATAGTAGGTTTTTAATGCCTGTTTCTTTGTCAGACCAATAGCTGTTATTACAATTAAATTTCTTGAAGAAATTAGACTAACCTTTGAATAATCAAATTACTCATTCACAAGGAAACTTAGTGCTATCACTGCAAAGAGATAGCATATCACTGGATCTTTTTAAATGTGTCATATTTAAGACTTTTGATTTGCTAAAGTGAAATTCAAAGATTTAAACAATACAAATTCAACTCTTTCTATGAAAATTTCATAGTTATTCATAAATTCTCATTTAATATCTAAATTCTTTACAGTAATTTTTTTTTTTTAAATATTCAAAATTTTACTTTGAAAATCCCAAGTGGAAAAATTCAGATTCTTTGGGGTTTTTTAAATCATAAAAGTAGAATTTTCTTTATAATCTTCAAAATAAGATGCAAAAAAAAGTGAATATTGAACATAAGATTTTTTTTTAATTTTAATTTTTTTTTGATATTTCAGAGTTTTTATTGCCCCAAAGCTTCTAGAATTGCTGTTCATTTTTTGAAAACTTCAAAATTGATTTATTGAATATTTTTTTTAACTTTTGAATTTTCATGTGTTACTTTTAATATTTCAACATATTGAAATTTCTGCATAAACTTCAATTAGCTTCAAGGACAGAAAATGGCCTTTTTGAAGCCATTGGAAAAGGATATGGAATTAAAGCAAAGCATTTTAAAAAGAAGATATTAAATAGAAAAAAAGCTCAGCGGATATTTTAAAAGGAGGAATCATCATATCCTATATCCAAATATTTAAACAAATATTTATGACATAAGTACAGCAATAAATAATTTTATATGACAAAACCACTTATTCAAAAAAATTGAATACTCTTAGATATAAAGGGTGTTAAAAAAGAAATTGAACATTCAGAACAACACAACAATGAGTAAGTTTAGCTCTTTTGCAATTGAATTGTTGTTGAGTTGGGAATATAACTTTTTGTATGAAATAAGCTGCATTAAACTATTTTGGATAGTTAACACCTGCCAATGGGGCTTTGAATATGCTAATTGTGTCCCCTACAGAGGAGTAACAACCTACAAAAAAGGGGTGTCCTGGGTATGATCCTAAACTGCGTCTGATGATGAGGCTACAGTTCTGGAGATCTGGAAGAGTGTCAAGTACTCCTTCATTGACATTTTTCTCAGGTGCCCTTTGACCCGGAGTGGTTGTACCTTTTATATGTTAAGGTCCCATTTATGGGTCGAATAGATCTGCTTAAATAACACAGTGTGAAAAAGAAAACTCAACCTAATAAGAAAACATTACTCAAAAAATATAGATATGAAAGTACAATGAATGCAACACCCTAACTTCTTGGCATCAAATAACCTGTGACATGCCTTTAAAATCAATCAATCAATCAACTATATTGGTTTGTGGTATGTAAGTAAAAAAAGTTGGTGACTACAGTCAAGGGTGAACCGATAACTCTTTTTTCAATAGCTACTATGCCGAGGTGTAGGAGAGAGCGCAACTCTTTCCTTTCCCTGGATTGTTCCACTTTACCATTGACCCATACTTTATAATATTGAGTGTTAAGCAAGGAAGCATCAAGTACCATTTTTTGAGTCTTTGGTATGACTCGACCTAGGATTGAACCCCAGTCTCCCAGGCCATTGGCAAACACTCTAACCATTATGCCAATGGGGTTTTCTAATTTATTTTGTTGGTTTTTTTTTTTTTTGGTGAGTGTAGTCATTATGTTGAACATCAAATGATTTTTGTAAAAATTTTTATTTTAGATTGAGAGAAGCTAAAAACAAACAAATATGATGTATAATGGGGCATTGAATGAAAATCTAACATCTAATCCTTTCTTAATACATGTGTGATTCAATATCAGAAAAACTAAATCACCAACCACTAGGCTAAAGATAATGGTTTTGATTTCTTTGTTTAATGGCATATCTACCTTTGTTTGTGATTTAATGCCAAAGCTCTCCTTGTAGAAGAACAGCTGTGGTGCTATTTAACACATAGTTGGGGGAATAAGGAAGTCCATAGATTTCCCAAGGGTATAACTCAGAAAGTGAATGTAATAGCATGGTTAGGGTCCAAATTTGCTTAATCCTGTTGTAGTCCAGTACATTAGCCAATATACCATAGGAACTTCCCTGCAAAAGATAAATTCATGAATCCAAATATTCTCTCTCCAGCTATTGGTAAATAGTAGGGCACACTGAACTCTTCATTCTTGGTATGGCAACTAATCTAGAAGAAGGAAACACTGAATTTTTTTAAAAATTGACCGGTCGCATCCTGCTCATGAGAAATGTGTTGGGTAAATGCAACTGTCAACTATTTTGATAATATTTGAATCTGTATCATTGCACTGTCAATGTCAAACAATATTACATCTTTCAAAATTTGACCATTCATATATTCCTGGGAGGAGTTCTCATGGTGAGAGCTAATGTGCTGGACTGCAACAGGTAGTAACCAAGTTCAAACTCCACTCATGGTATTATATTCGCTTTCAAATTAAAACTCCCTTATCCCCAACCACCTATAGGTTAAATGATACAACTTATATCCTTTTACAAGGATGACTCCAGTGTTAAATACTCCATGCAGATTGATATGCTGTCAAAAAAAAGAAGCCCAAACCCAAACCCTATATTCCTAGAGTATGAGACATTTTGAACTGATATCTAATAATTTCTCTTGCATTTTTATAGTCAACTAAGAAATTCTCAATATTTTCATTGAATGCCAAATCTATATAAAATAATGATGTTTATTTACTTTTTACATATATTGGTATATATATATATATATATATATATATATATATATATATATATATATATATATAATGCCAGTGTTGACTTCTAGCAAATGAATATAAGCATAAACATTGATAGAGGTAGATGCATACACAACTATGATGGATATGTGTACATATGATGCATACACACATATCTAGTCCCTGGATATTTATATATTCACAGGCATGTTTATATGTATACCAGTGAATAATGTTTACACACACACACACACACACACACACACACACACACACACACACACACATATATATATATATGCACAATTTTCTGAAGAAATTTGCTGAATCTGTAGATAGGAAAGGTGTTAAAAAATAACAAAAAGAAACTCAAGAAAATAATATTCTGTCCAATCCATTGGTTTTTATAAAGGAAAAGTATTTATACATAAAAAAAAAGAATGTAGATCTGACCCATCAGCCCATTTCCACATTAAAAAGTAAAAGAAGGAAAAAATACAAACACGCCTCACATACAAAACAATGTTTCCACAAACATATTGCAATACCAGGATATTTTCATAGAGGCAAATGATGAGCAAATTCTTAATATAGGCTTTGTGAACAAAAATATCATACATTCTTGTCTGTGTTTTGTGAGCAGTCTTCTGATTTTGTTTTGGCTTCTTTACATGTACAAGAGGCAGTTTTATGAGGTGGTACCATGTTGTTACAACTGGATCCCCCAAAGAATAGCTGAATTCCATCAGAAACAGACATAATGGTTAAGAAGATGAGAGAGTTCTTAGTGTCTACCACTTGGGTGGAGCATCACATGATCTGTTTTTCTTGTGCTTATGAAGGGACTTATTGAACTGATGAAGACCTCTTTTTAGCATTTCCATCTTTTTAATGTTTGCCTGCAAATATGTTTCTTTATAGTTTTATTAAAATAAAAAAGGATAATTTATTCTAATCTTGCAGAAATCATATAAACTTGATTTGTTCAAAACAGTAAATGTAAAAAAATTTCTTTTATGTTTATTTATACATATTTTTATATTCAAATAATGTGTATCTAGGTAGCTATCTTTTCTTAATACATGTGTGATTCAATATCAGACAATGAATTTCTTCAGTTTACCTCAGCCCATTCAGATTGGGTTGAAGAACACACTGACTGCATCTCCTTGGAGATTTGGGTAATGTTGAGTACCCCTTAATTGTCATTACTCCCAGGTTCACTCTGACACAGGGTGGTTGTACTTGAGTGGGTCTTACCAATGGATCAAATAGAATAAACTGTACATGCAAACTAAGGACTGATGTAAAATTGCGACTGTTATATAACAATGCTTGAAACAATTTAACTCTGTGCAAAAAAGAGCTCAGGCTTGTTTAAGAATGCTATCAACAAAATGTGTTTACAAATCATATATATATATATATATATATATATATATGATATTTATGTATAAAGGGAATTTGGCATTAATTAACCTATGATGGTTGATATGCCATAAAACCAAACCAAACCAAACCAAACTAAACCAAACTAATCCAATTTATTGAACATTTTCTGTTTCTACAATTATGTTTTATCCTTGGCCATTAAAGTCTTACTTTCTGACATGTAATGAGAAATGCCAAGAGACTTGTTTTTTCTTTCACCACAAGTCACAACTTTCTTACTGATGTCAAAACAGCTCTTCCAAAGCAGAGGGTTTCTGTTCTCTTTCCTTTCAATGACAAAAGCTCAGAAAACCCGTTTTCCTTTTCACTCTGTTTCTCACAAAGGTCTATTCTGTATGCTCCAATGCAGTGTTACTCTGGTTCTCTTCCAACCATCATTAGCTAACTGCCTGCTCATCACTTTAGACAGGTCTTTTATGTACATGATAACCTATGTATATTCAGAAGTGATTGTAATATTAAGGACTTGAATCTGTGCATGCATACAAATCACATTACAAATTGCCATTTGCATGAAAGACATACAAAGCAACACATCCTTTTTGCTTCAGGTAAGTGAAAGTCGTCACATGATTATGTCTCTATGAATTGATCAAAGACATGATTATGTCTCTAAGTACTTGATCAAAGACTTTTCAACAGTTCCAGTTCTTAGATACACAAACCACTGGCTTATGTTAATTCAAATGGAAATGAAATGATTTAAGCCAATACCTACAGGAATTATTCGTGTGAAACTTTTTTAGAATTAATTTTCTCCCATAGATATTTGTAGATATGATGCTTCTTCATACTTGATATTACGAAAGCTTTCACATTCAAAATATTCATAATATCTTATATCTTTTATAATTCCCAGTAAATCAGTGATGATATTTTTGAAGCCAAATAGTTAGAGTGAAGAAGTTTTAGACACTTACGAATCTCATTTAAAAAATGCTTTAAACTCTGCAATTTTAAATATATCTCTAGTCAATAGGACACCTGCTTTCTAACAATAGCATTACAGGAAAAAACAGACTCTCTTGATGGCAATAACACAACTCAGTTTTCTCAAAGTGTGGAGTCAACATTTTACCTTAATGGAATATAAATCTATATTTCCCATTTTATCACTCTTTCTTTTGCATATTTATTTCATATCTTCAGAAATCTGAATTGTCAACAAACTGGTAATCATACAGCCCACATTGTTTCCATGAAGAAAAATCTTTTTCTATAAAAAGAGAATAAATTTTGTTTAATATTATCTGGAGATTAGATCTTATACACAACTTTTTCTTGTTTGCTCTGGTTATATGAATGAGGTTAGAGGTATTTTTACACATCTTACACCAGTTTTTTATCATATTTATTTCAATAAATTTAACATCTTATTTCAGTTTTTAACATATTTATTTCATTTTTTTTTTAATTTCAGAATTTTGTTGAAAAAATATGTTACATTTAGTTTTCTTAAAGATACTAAATCTTGGAACCACAATATTTTTGCTCCAGGTTAAACTGACTGGATTGGCAGATTTCATACCATGTCCACCTTAGTTGATTTGTTTTTTTCTTTGTCACTAAGCCTTTTGAATATTGGTTCCCATATTGTATTTTTCTCTAAACTTGGTTTGCTCAACAGGTCACTGTCACCCATCATATGCTTCTTTAAAAAGTCTTATTCTCCAGTGTTCTTCTCTGTTGATGATTTTAACTACATCCATTTAGGGCAGATCATTTCCTTTTTCTTTCCATATATGGTCAACCATACCTGACTTTTTCGTGTCACTTCACAATGTTAGGATACTGTGACCTGCTGAGCAGACCAAGTATAGATAGAGACCACAGTTCAAATACTCTAAGAGATAAAAATTTTCAAACTTTATCTCTGAAATTTAGAGGAATAATGAATAAAATTCTAGATTCAAAATTTAGGATAAATGGTAACTGATTTTTCTTTCCTTTCTCAGTTTCAATCACATTTTTATTACTTTCTCAGTTTAAGATTTATAGATTTTTCTTCTTTTTAGAAAATATTTGTAGCAGCTGTTGGTAGTTTGATGTAAGGGAAAAAAATTTCCAAAGAACATAATCAATATTTGATAAATGAAAAGAATTATTATATTTTGTTAATATTTCATTGATCTCAAACATTTCCATCCCATTCTACATAAAATAAGTTTTGAAAATTGAAAGTTTTTCCTTAATCCAATGAAGCTTAGTCCAAGTGTGTGTATTCATTTTTTTTTTTGGGCTCATTTTATCATTTTTGTTGCATTTGCATTTTTTTTTTGTTTTGACAGGGGAAGGGTTGTTTTCTTTATCCTTATACATTCATATCTTAATTTTATGATGAGTTTCTTTTTACAGAATTCAATTTATATAGAAGCAAGTTAAATCTATAAATTAAAAGCTAAAAGTAGTATTTTTAAGAATATACTTATATATAACCTATAATGATATTTACCAATATTTACTTAGTTCTAGTATGACACAAGGCAGCAAGTATTGAGTATCTTGTGAATATCAAAATCATTAAATTATTTACATTCAGCAGGGAATAAATATTTAACCCATTTGACCTTAATAGAACAAATAAGTCTCCACCAAATATGTTAATTATACCAGCTCTTAATATCAGTAAATAACCTCTGTAATTATTTACTACAGATTTAAATTCTGTGCTTGTTTTTGCATGCTTAGTGCAATGGTTAACATTAAAGGAAATGGAATCAGCAACTCAAGTTCAAATCCTGGACAAGACTTTTTGCATTTCACTTCACACTAATGCTCTTTCAAAAGGTATGAAGCCATCTGTTCTCCCACCGGTTATAAGAAATTAGTAGGGACAACTGGATTCTTTAGCTTTGGTATGGCAACCAGTTTAAGAGAAGGAAATCTGTGAATTCAAACCAGCAGTACTACACTTAGAAATTGACTTTGAGCTGCATCATGTCCATTGTTGAGATGTTCAGTTAATATATACTGTACCTGCGGTCTTTCCCAGACAGATGGGGCTGTAGAATACACCAACGGCACCTCTGCAGAGAGATAATCCCCCCCCCCCCGCAATGAGTGTCCTGATATGACACTAAATAATCTGATGGTGTGGTTCCAGTGATGCTGGGACTTTGGGGAATGCAGAACACCTCTTCAGGGCCATTGCTTCCAGGTCCACTCTGGCCTGGAATGGTAGCACCTGATAGGGCCCTATCTATGGGTTAAATAGAACTAAACTGCATACTTATGCTAAACTGAATTGTTTGAATTATAACTGTTTGACTAAACCGAATAGCTTGAAATAGAAATGTTTTTGGCCATTAAACTGTACTTACATTTAAACAGCGTACTTATGCTAAATTGAATTGTTTGAAATAGAACTGTTTTTGACATTGAAACTCTACTTACACAAAACTGAATTGTTTAGTATAGAACTGTTTTGACATTTAACTGTGTGTAAACAAAATCTGTACTTATACTAAACTGAATTAGCTGAATCAGAACTGTTTGAATAAACTGAATAGCTTGAAATAGAAATGTTTTTGACAATTAAACTATATACTCATGCTAAACTGAATTGTTTGAAATAGAACTGATTATTTGTATAAAACTGGATTTGGCATTAAATAACCTACAAATGTTGATATGCCATAAAGCCCAAACAACCAACCAACCTGTGGTCACTATGTGGTTACTTATTTAAGTATTGAGCAAGATCAATACTTCTGAAAACAGAAGATCTAGTGAGATGATTTGGTTTGATTTATCTTACTGCGTATCAGCCCCTTATGGGTTATTTAATGCTGAAATTTGATTTATTTACTGTAGTCGAGGTGGACACGAAGGCACCCTTTTCAATAGCTACTATACCAAGGTATTAGGGAGGGCACTACTCCTTCTCCTGGATTGCTCCACTTTACCCTTGATACATACCTTATAATGCTGAGTGTTAAGCAAGGAGTTATCATTTTTTAATTCTTTGGTATGACTCAACCTGGGATTGAACCCCAGTCTCCCAAGCCATTGGGGAACACTCTACCCACTAGGCCAACTACAAATTGATATAATCATAACTATTAATATTTTCAATTTTCCATTGCAATTATTTCTTTTTTAACCACACTTTTTATTTGAAAATGGTAATAATCATTGGTTTGCATGGTTATAAGATAGCAAGCATTCCTATTTAATACTAATGATTTATTAACATATATATGATTTAAATTAACTATTTTTATCTAATAATAATCATCTGTTTGCTCACAATTATATGGTATCAAGTATTCCTATCTAATATGAATAATTTATTTACAATTATGTGTTTTAATGTAAATATTCCTATTTAATAATATTTTATTGCATGCATTTATATGATTTCAAGTATTCCTATCAAATACCAATAATTTATAAACAGATTGATTTGTTCTTGGTACTAACTCTCCAGGTTAGAATGAACTTGAGAGTAATATCAATGAAGAAGTATTCATCACTTCTTAGAACTCCTGAAGTGGAGTATCACCACCAGAAGTAGATTAGTGTAATATTCAGAAAACCGTTTTTGGGATTGGATGGGTGTTACTTCTCTGCCGAGGAAGCAGCTAGCAATATCTTAAGCCTATCCAATCAGGTGGGTTCTAGTGGGAACTAGTGCTATTGGTGTGACCATGAGCAAAGAAACCCAGTTGTTTGTTGGGTAATATTCTTAAGACATTTTTGTCTTACTTTTTGTGTTTAAAAATGCCCTGAATTTGAAGAGATCAGTTTATTGAAGGTTTCATGTACTCAGTATTATTTTTAAAACTTGCTTGCAAAAGCTACATTGAAAAGGTTAAAACTTAAGAAAGTGAATAGCTAATTCTTCAACATAAAGGAAAAATAGAATCTGCAAATAAAGTTCTAATTCAGGCTGTGACTGCTTTTTGCATTGGGCATTTAAAAAAAAAAGCATGAACTTTGCAATCCTCACACTCCTTTTCACTAGTCTGAGAAGAGAGTGGATTAGAGATTAGATCCATAGCTAACTGTTGGCAATCTGTGTTCAAATCCTAGATGAAGCTGTTTGCATTTCACTTTGTTCTAAAGCTTTTGGGAAAGGTATGAATCCATCTGGTCTGCACCACTCACTTGTGTGTAAATAGTAGAACAACTGGGTTTATCAATCATGATTTGTTAATCAGTCAAGGTGAAGGAAAACACAGAATTTAAACCAGCTTCTCTCCTCTTAAAAATTGACCTTGCGTCACATCTTGCCTGTAGCAGAAAAGGATGGGTAAATACATACACAATCAGAAAAATTGCAGGTGTATCCATTGCTAGTCTTGTCAGGAAAAAGCCAAAAATTCACATCATCAAAATATGAATAAAGTTTAAAATCTTAACAAAATTAAACAGCTTTACTTGATCATTAAATTTTGATAGACATGGAAATATTTCATTTTGTTTAATATTTATTTGTTGACAGTCTACACACATTTATTTAGAATTATCCTCATTGATTTTGTCATGAATGCTTTATGCACATATATACATATACATACATACATACATACATACATACATATATATATATATATATATATATATATATATATATATATATATATATATATATATATCAATGTTCCTGTATGTATTTTGCTGTGTTTTGTCCAGAAGTATACTGTTCTGTAGAATTACAATTTCAATTTTGTCTTTTGTTTTTTGTTTTGTTTTTATTCTTCTTACTTGCATGCAAATCAAAGTTTTCTTCCTCCCATTTTATGGTCAGCAGGAAAGAAAAAACTTATTTGTTTATTGCGTGCAAGTTTTATTCAAAGGGTAATTATAAGGAAGGATTTACATAAACATGAGGGGGAGAAAAAAATTATTTGGATTTTCATGATAAAAGATAGTTGTTGTTTTAGGTTGAGAAAATTCTTGTCTGGTGACAAGAAAGAATTTTTTGTTTTGTTTAGTGATTTTTCTTTTTTTCTTTTCTTTTTTATTTTTCTCTTTCTTTTATTTTTCCATTTTTATTTCTATTTTTTTGTTAAGTACTTTTAAACAAAGAAAGAATTAATAAATAATTAGCATATGTGCAAACTGATGTTTGTACATCACTCTTTACAAAAATATACATAATTCCATCGAGTGTATTCATCATTTTTATTGTTTTAATGTAACTGTTTCCAATATGAAAAAAATAGCATAAACACCAAAAAATATCCTAGGATTAAGTGTTTATTAATGGATGACATGATGCAGGATATACGAATTTGCTATGGAAATTCTTTACTGTGTTTTGTTAGGTTGCTTAAAACAGACTCAATCATTACTTTATGATTAGAAAATTTACCAGCAAATATCTATGTATACTGAAGTCTGATATTATGTATTTGGAAAACATTAATATGCAAAGCATGAATTTTTAAGGATTTTTTAATATATATTTGTTTTTAAAGATTTTACTCATGCACTGATAGATGAGAAAATAGTTAACAGTGCCAAAACATTGTTAATCTCTTCATTTAAAACTTATGGTGCTGAATCCAAATTTGCTTATCTTTGGAATAGACCAATAATGGATAAAGGCATCATTTTTAGTTAATTATTTGAATATATAAAAGAAAGAGACTTTGGAAGATAGAGAGCATAAAAAGCATTTCATTTCTCTCTGCTATTACAATTAAACTCAGACCAGCTACTTAAATAAACAAAAGTCTTGATGATCATATAAGAATGAAAATATATCATTTTTAGTTTTGACAATGTTGAGAACCATTACATGCAACAACAGGTTTTTGTTTTGGTTTTTGTTTTGTTTTTTTGGACAATATTTTCATAACTGCTGGAAAAATTTGATGCATTTTTTAGCTAAAATTAACACCAGAATTTTGTTTTTTAGCTATCCTCATTTGATTTAATATGTTTTCCTTTTTGGCTTAATCTGATTTAAAGATTTTCTCTTGATGCTTGCTTGCTTTCACAAACTTTATCCAAATTACATTTAATAGATTCACCATGAAATTTATAATGATAAGGTCAGAATTTATGCCATTTACATATGAGGACAGATGAATGCCCATAGCCAATTATCTACTTATTAGCTGAATCTTCATCTTAAATTTTTACCAGTATGTGGTACATATAATTGATATTCATCCCTTAAACAAGTGCATTGACAAGGAAGCTAAGAAATATGAAAAATAAATCTGTTGAGTAAAATAAATTCTTATTTCATTATTGGGCAGTTGACTTTCAAATATACCTACATACAAACATATACATATATAAGAAAGAAATAGAAAGAAAGAGAGAGAGAGAGAAAGTGAGAAAGAGTAAGAGACACCTTTATATACATATATATATATATATATATATATATACATATATACATATATATATATATATATATTGTGTATGTGTTTTATGTGTGCATGTGTTGGTTGGTTGGTTGGTTGGTTTTTATGGTATATCAACCTTTGTTGATATTTTTGATATTTTTTAATGCAGCATCCATTTTTATACAAATAATCAGTTCTTTTTCAACAATTCAGTTTAGCATGAATACACATGACAGTGAGAACCAGTTGAATATGAAAAATATGCAAGCCAATTCTAACCGGATATCAAAACAACTATACAGCGATTTGAATGGGTTGAAAGGGTTGAAACAAAAATATGCCAATAAAGATTGTTGGAAATATTTAATCAGATATACCTCAATGAGGAAATGCTGCCTAAATACACACATACACACATACACACACACACATATATATATATATATATATATATATATATATATATATATATATATATATATATATATTCAGATAGAGTGCTCAATGCACAGCTATTAACATATAAGAACATATGAATATAAAAAGCTCACGTGTAAAGCAAATGTGTCAATAATATTAGGTAAAACTTAACTGGGTCTAACAGTGAAAACTCCATAAAATCTTGCATTCCATCTGAAGATACAATCTTGTAAGAAGATTTGAAATGAATTCATAATGAATCTCATCTATTAAGTTTTATCTAATATTATTGATATATATATATATATATATATATATATATATATATATATATATATTATATATATATATGACTCACCAACCTAAGTTCAAACCCTGGATGAGGCTATTTCCGTTTCACTAAGTACTAACACCTTTATGAAAGATATGAATCCAACTATTTTCTTTACAACTGTGGGTAAATCTTAGTGCAGAATAGGCTCTTTAACCTTGGTATGACAACCAATCTAGGAGAAGGAAAACTCTGAATATAAACCTCATAAACTCCACTTGAAATTGACTTTGTGTCACATCCTGCTCGGGTGGAGATGTTGAGCATAAATACATACATATATACCTCAGTATATATAAATGCTCACCATATTTGTATATCAATATCTAAAAACTGATACTTATGAGTGTGCTAGTATAGTTCTATACATAAGCATATGTATGTTTACATATATAATTTAAATATATTCATATAGATCTCTCTGATCTATATGGATTTTTTTTTTGGCATGTCAACTGTTGTGGGTTAGTTAAAACTAATTCCATTTTTATACATATAAGCAGTTCTATTTCAAACAATTCAGTTTAATATGAGTAGAATACCTAGATATCAAAAACAATTCTATTCTAAACAATTCAGTTTAGCATCAGTTCAGTTTTTTGTTTGCAAACAGTTAAATGAAAAATAGTTCTATTTCAAACCATTCAGTTTAGTAAAAGTACTGTTAAAATGTCAAATACTTCTGTAGGACCCAATCAAGTGCTACCACTACGGGCACAAGTGGGCCTGAGAGTAATGGCAATAAAGGGGTACTTCACATTTCCCACAGCTCCATTACTAGAACCTCATCATCAGATTATTTTGTTTTATATCCAGGACACTCTTTGGGAGAGTCTTACCCCTCTGCAGAGATGTAGTCAGGGTATTCTGCAATCCCTGCCCACTGGACCATCTATGTGATAGATTTGAGTGTGTGGGTGTGTGTGTATGTGGGTGTGTGTGTGATTTTATGTGTTATAAGTGCACTTCAAGATGTCTTTGGGTTTTTATACACTTGCATATCTAAATGCAAGTAAGAAAGCATGATTTTATACTTATATAAATCCAAGTATATATTTACTATATATATGTATGTTATTCCATCTATAGAAGTGTGTGTATGTGTGTGTTGATATATACTATTCTGTGTAATCTGGAACCTAAAATCCTTTAGAATTAAGCAGTACAAGAATCTCATTTGCTTGCCACTCTAGTCATGTTTCTAATTGACAGATATCATATGCCAGCAGCTGCCAACATTGGCAAAGGTCTCTTTCACACAATCACAACAACACAACATTTATCATAGCCTTATTAATGTTTCCTGAGATAGAATAAACCTGAGACTTCAAAAACTATTCTTTATTGCAATATATTAAGAAAACAATTTTCTTAGCGAATACTGAGTGATATTTTATTTGAAAAAGAGTATATCAGTATAAATATATATTCCAACAAAACATTTTGAAGTACATCAGTACATGACTGTAAACTTATTTCTCCCTTTCCAGACACACACACACACACACACACACACACACACACACACACACACTTAAGCAATTTATTAGTTAATGTGTTTGAGCTGTTTTTCTGCATATATATATATATATATATATATATGTGTGTGTGTGTGTGTGTGTGTGTGTGTGTGTGAGAGAGGTCGGGTGTTTATGTGTATATATAGATATGTGTGTTTTTTTATATATATATATATATATATATATATATATATATATTTATATATATGTGTGTGTTGGCAGTTTATTATGTATATGTGTGTATATATGTATATCTATACATATATATCTGTGCTCATATGTCTGTATATTCATGCATATATATATATATATATATATATATATATATATATTCATGTGAGTTTCTCTATGTATAAATGTGTGTGTGCGAGTATATATTTATATATATATATATATATATAACAGTGTTGCTTGTCACTAAATCACTTTGTGGGTTTGTGTTGAACCAAGTGCAATATAATATGAAGAGTGCTCAATACCAGGGGTCGCAATCTAAATTCCATGGAATTAAATATATATATCTAAAAAATATTTATTTATTATTATTGTAATATATATATATATATATATATATATATATATATATATATATATATATATATATATATATATGTGGTGCATTCAATAACTTTCCAGACTTTTTTGTCCAAGCATTTAAAATTCGCGTAGACTCTTGAAAATTTAGTATGTTATTGCTATACATCTTATGAGATGACGGACCAATTTCGATGATTTCAGGTTCCAATGAACAGCTACAGTAGCAATTGGAATACACCCGACTAAAGTCTGATTATTACAGTGGGTGAATTTCAAAAATGCAATCTGGACATGACGACACTTTAGAAGAACGATATGCAATAAAATTCTGTTTTAAACTTGAAAAAAAAAATGCCACAGAAACGTACAGAATGTTTCAGACTACTTTTCAACCATCTTGCATGAATCGAGCATCTGTTTTTGAGTGGCATAAGAGATTCAAGGAAGGCATGAAGTCTGTGAGGGATGATGAGAGGTGTGGGAGGAGTAAGGAAATCAATACAGCAGAGTTGATTGGCCAGAGGGTTAGGGTTAGGGTCAGGGTTACTATGTTGAGGTTTAAGGGAGTTCAGGAAGAGATTCCTTGGGAAGAGGCCAGCACTCTTCAAATCGAGTGAGTGCTGTGAGTTCAAACCATTCAGTCCACAACTCTATCCTTGTCACAGACTATTTGACCAAGATAGGCATCAAGACAGTTCCTCACCGTCCCTATAGTCCAGATCTTGCTCCCCGTGACTTTTGCTTATTCCCTAAGCTCAGAGGCTGTCGTCATGAGACAATTGAGGAGATGAAAGAGGCTGTGCTGAAGGTCATTGAAACGTTCACACAAGAGGACTTTCATGGGGCCTTCCAAAAGATGATGGAATGGTACAAGTGCATTGCAGCCGGAGGAGATTACTTTGAAGGGGACTAGAGTTTCATGTGTGTACTATCAATAAATGTACCCATACAAAAAAAATCTGGAAACTTATTTAATGATCCTCATATATATATATATATATATATATATATATATATATATATATATATATATATAGTATTCTTTGGTCCAGTTAAACCGGAGTTGGGAGTAATTCCATCAGGACAAGAAATTATTCATGAGTGAATATTTAAATTTTCCTGGTAAAGAGCTCAATTTAACAATAATACAGAGCAATAAATTCTTGAAGAAAAACAACAAAACCGGTCACATAGGATTATAAATTCATTTCCATCCTGTTACGCATTTTTCAAATTTCCAAAAACATGAAAAAACATTAACAGGACTTCTTCAGATCTTTTAGATAAAAAAAACTAGAATAAACACTGAAAAGTGGGAGTGGATATAAGAGGGGTGAAGAGTTATCTCCTCATTAAGCCCACTTCCGTTTAAAAAAAAAAAAAGTATATATATATATATATATATATATATATATATATATATATATATATATATATATATATAGTGCTATGTATTATCTCTCTACCTGTATATAAGCATTGTGCAACTTAGTATTGGTAGAATGGAAAAGAAATATAGCAGTGTGGCATATTCTGTTCAGTGGTTTTTGTTCTTAATTATGTTTCTGTGGTTTCTTAATTTTTATTTTCAGAGAAAATGCTGCATGCTCCTGATGATGACCACAGGGTCAAAACAAACAGGAAAAATGTTTAAATGAATTACAGAAATATATTACTCTTGTTTATCTTATTGGTGTTCATCTCTCTATATATAAACTGATTTTCTCTCTAAACAGTTTCTAAGTTAATGTACTTAGAAACAAGACCAGCATAATGTAGAAATGAAAAAATTAAAATTTGAAAAAAAATACATTATCTCAAATTATTTTTGGAACCAAAACCTAAGGGCTTGGATCATGATAATAGCTAAATGAATAGCTTAAAATACTCAATCAAATTTTTTATGTTAGTTCTTAAATATATGAACCACTGACTTAGGTTAAACAGAAACTGGAAAAATTCAATAAAATGTTAAAAGAAATTTTCCAACCTCCTACCATTAGCAAAACATATATTAATATATGAAATATGCATATAACTGTGTATGTTCTCCCATATGTATATATGTTAACAGTTTATATATATATATATATATATATATATATATATATATATATATATATATATATATATATGTATGGAAGTGATCATGGTTATCATCATTGGAAATGAGCTCAGCAACCCAAGTTCAAATCCCTGATAAGGCTGTTTGCTCCTCACAGAGTGTTAATACCAATAATAAAGGTATGCATCCAGCTATTCTCCCTCCAGCTATTGGTAAATAGTAAGGGAGACTAAGCTCTTTAAAATTGTACTGCAAGTGATTTAGAAGCTAAACTCTGAATTCAAACCTATAAAATGCTCCTTTAAAAAATTTACAGTGGTCAGATGCTGCTTATGTGGAGGTGTTGATAAACATACACACACATACATACATATATATATATATATATATATATATATAATTATGATCTATATTTCATGCTCTGTTTCATGTGTCACCACAATCATCAGACATATGGAACTTGGAAATACAGGAGTTATAGTTTATGTTAGAAACTTGCTCTGCTATAGATCTACTAAGCACTTTTTAGCTATTTTCATACACAATTTGTAATTATTATCAATTATTATCTCATATATATATATATATATATATATATATATATATATATATATATATATATATATATATATATATATATATATATATGTTCGTTTTTGTATATCAATATATGTTTTAGGTCAGTTTCCATAGTTCTAGTTCCAGTGTTATTTTATGAATGTAATTTTCAACAAATGTAATATTCTTTATTTGCTTCCCATCAGTGATTTAACTGATGTAATCATGATATGCAAATTAACAGCTTTGTCTGATGACAGATTTTTAAACCATATCATAGTAGTTCTTGATTTGAATGCTCACTGGTTGGTTTCATTTGTCTGTTGCTTAGACATGGTTAATTAAAACTGGCTTTAGGTTTTCATGAAATTTTCCATAAAAATAAGCGTCAGTCTGCTTTTGCTTTTAAAAAAAAATTCGTTTTTTTCTTTTTGTTTATTAATGTTTGACCATTTGCATTAAAAATCTCATACATCAAAGAAGTAAACTACCTAGCAAAATTAATGTCTTGTGTCATCTTAGAAACCAAATTTTAAAAAGAAATTTTTTCTTGTTATTTCTAAAGAAAACTTGAGATTAATGAGGAGAACATTTTGCATGAAAAGTGTAATTTGAAGTTATCTTCATTGGCTATCTAACTTTTTTTTAGCAATATTTGTATTGAGTCATGAATTTTAGAATATTATTAATAAACTGTCCTTTGCATCTTTCATTCATCTTTATTTTACATATATATACATAGTTGGTTGTTTTAGTGGGTTTATTTTGTTTAATGGCATATCAGCCTTCATTGGTTATTTAATGCCAAAACCATCCTTGTAGAAGAACAGCAGTGGTATTATTCAAACCATTGCTGGGTAGATAAGGGGGTTCATTCTTAGTCCAAAAGTGAACGTAATAGTATGATTAGAGTTCAAACTCACTGACTATTATGGCATACTTTAGCACATTAACCACTATGCCAAAGACACTCCCACCATATATATATATATATATATATATATATATATATATATATATATATATATATATATATTATATGAAACAGATAAATTTTCATGAGATATTTGAATGCTTTGTATTTGTTTTACCTTTGCTGTAAACCAAAAGAGAAAGTAGAGATTTAAAAAAATGCTTGAACTGAAAATTTCAAAACACTAAAATATCCACCTCCAACAAGTTTTGCTCAGAGGAAAAAATGTATAAATTACCCAAAACAAAATTCCATTTTAAGATACTCATAAATACTTATAGTATAAAACTCTAATCTTTCTGTCATATATACATTGTTAAAATTTTCATTATTTCCAAATGCAACCAAAAATGGTACATCTCGGCAAGAATTTTAATAGTGCAATACATTCAAAATATTCTAATCTAGAGAATAAATCAATTTTCAGGCTTATCTGCAACTAAATGATATTTTTATGGTGTCTGTTGAATGTTATTTATTATTGATCTATATGTATTACTAAAGTTTACATTATTTTTTAATGTTACTACATCTCATCAAAAATGGCACAATATAGCTTGAGTTTTATTTTAGCAATGCAATTAAAAAGACAACCTTTGAGTTCAATTTCAAACAGATTGTTTATTTTTAAACAGAATATCATTTTTTAATCACCAAAAATCTCTGTATAATGAGGGTAACTAAGAAATGCTGATGAGAATTATTTACTCCTTTAAGAGAAGCATCAATATCATCATGTACTGCTATTATAACAGGAGCCCAATGCTTAAAGTACTGGGGGAAGTCTCCATAGTGTATTGATTAATGTACTGGACATTATGTTACAACATAATAGTAAATGCATTCAAATTCCAGTTGTACTATTACATTCACTTTTAGATTAACTTTCCCTTGGAAAAGGTATGAGCTCCCTTATCACTCAAGCTAGGATTTAAATAGCACCACAACTGCATTTCTACAAGGATGGCTTTGGCATAAAATAACCCATGGAGGGTGATATGCCATTAAAAACAAAGAAACCAAAACCCATCTTAAAGTAGTCAATGTTATATAATTCATGTGTCGAAAGAAGGAATTATTGTATAAGTACAGATAAGTAGTTACTTTTTTCTCAGTCCTATTCTTCAACAATTTCTTTTATTGCTTTCAATAAACAGTGCTGATCAAAAGTTAGATGCAGCATTCAATAATTAATAATTGAATTTATGAGTAATGAGCCCTAAGAAACAAATCTATAATGTATAAATTTATTATTGGGTTAAATCATCTGTGCAGTCATTGAGGAAACTTTCAGATCAAACTTTTGTATTTATCTATCTTAGATACTTTAATTATCCAAATATTTGGCACAAACACCAGACAATAATGAACAGCAAAGTACATTTCTGTTTTATCCAATAACAAACGATTCATCTACAAAGAAAAGGCATTGTCTCCTCTTGATCACTGAAGTTAAACAGCAATGAACCTGTGCAGTATGTCCACAAGGGAACTGCAGGTATTCTCAGAAATCTGGGGGCCATATGTTAAACTAAGCAGAGTTTTATAAATTAAATATGAAAAATATTTTTCCTCTTTAATGAAAAGTTGCTGAAGTAAATAAAAGATAATTTTAAAAAATGACTCAAGGTTCATTTTCAGATGTCAATTCAAATTTCCAAATTATTTACCTCAGTTTTAATTTGTATTCTTTTCTTTTACAATTTTTTTCTAGAACTAATAAGTTTTATAAAAATATCTTCTGAGCATTTTGACTGAGAATTCACTGTATTCTTTGTATGAAAATTTCATATTGCAAAACTGATTATTAATCCAATCTATTTTAAGTAAATTCAACAATTTCTTTTATTGCTTTCAAGGAACAATGCTGATCAAAAGTTAGATGCAGCATTGTGTGAATGCATGCATAGAAATTTACGGACTCCAATAAGTCTAGCTCAAGACTGTAGGAGTGGAACATCTTACTAATTATCCACTAACCAGTTAAACTTGTTTGCTACAATATGTACCTTTGTAGAACAGATATTTACTTAGTTTAGCTTAATTTAATTGAATATTATAAAAGTAAGTCCCCCTATGGGGACCTCTTTCATTCCACTTATTTTAATCTATTAAGTCTAGCTTTGCACCTCTCTATAGATATTTACTTTATTTTGTATTGCCTTGCTATCATAGAAGAAGACTGTGAAGTTTGAGATGAAAATCCAGCAATCCAGGTTTGAAGAAAAAGACCTAGTTTTATTTAAGTAAAAGAAAAAAAGTTCTCAAGAAGTAGATTTCGACATTCCAGTAGATGACAGAGTTAAAATAAATGAAAAGTGAAAACCTGAATAGATAATTGGACCTTGCCAGGGAGCTGAAAAGTTGATGTCAATACATTTCACAGTTGGGGTCCTTTGAACAATCTCAAAGAATTTGGAAAAGATACTAAAAGAACTGAAGATGTGTGGAAGAACTGAAACCATCCAGACTACAGCACTGCTGAAATTGGCTAAAATATTTAGAATAGTCCTGGAGAGCTGAGGAAACTTGCACTCATTTGGACTTCAGTGAAGACTTCTAGTTATAACTGGTGTGGGAAAAACTCATAATGAATAAAAAAAAAAGTAATAATAAAAACTTTCATTGAAAAAAATCACACTATAAAATGTAATCATTTTAAGAGAAGTGCAGTCTCACCTTACAAACTTCTCTTCCATCCAACACCCTAACACTAGAATAATAGGTGTGTCCAAAAATAAAGTAAATTTTTATAGAGCATTCAATGGAACATTTAACAGCAACTCTGATTAAAATGTGTTGTATTAAATTGCACCTTTTACTTAAAAGAAAATTTGCATCATGCCATGTTGATTAGCATTGGAGCTACAAAAGCTAAGGTAAATGTATTATCATTTTTCTCCATATCGAACAACTGAAGATCAACATGTTTGTATAAAATTCTGTTTCAAATTAGCAAAAAACAAAAATACGGAACCTTTCTTGAATATTGCAACAAGCCTTGTAGGAGGATTGTTTGAGCCATATGCAACCTTATAAGTAGTACAAGCATTTCGGATGAAGAAGAACACCCACCAAAGACTGGTTGACCTTCTGCATCAAGGGACAATGATCCCATTGAGGAAGTACATGCTGTGATCTGTGGAAATCATCCATCGAATTAAGAGATAGTGCACAGGTCTTGGGGTGCATTTTCTTCCGCCTCTTCTATTGTGAGAAATTGATGACCTTCAGGGTGGATTTCAGATTTGGGAATGAAAAAATCTGAAGGGTCTAACTCCAGAGAGTAAGTTGATTAACAAACTCCTGACTTATAGTGATGCAATTCAATCTTTGCTCTTCTCTCAACAAAAGCAGCACAAATATGGCTTGATTTGGCTTTTTTGTTTAATAGCATATCAATCTTTGTGGGTTATTTAATGCCAAAGCAATCCTTGTAAAAGAACAGCAGTGAGACTATTTAACCTGGGATAAGGAAATTCTGACCTTTCCTAAGAGTAGGTCTGAATGGGAACTTAATAGTGTGACTAGAATTCAAACTTGTTTATTTCAAAGCTGCTGCCCAGCACTTAAGCCGTTATGTCATGGGGATTGTCCTGCACAAGTATGGCATCAGTTTTTACTCATACGTACTCTTCTGTAGGGGGCAATAGAGATGTTTCTGGAGAGTTAAGTGTGTGACATCTTGAAAAAATTTGGTTTGTTTTCTTTGTTGAATGGCATATCAACCTTTGTAGGTTATTTAATGCCAAAGTCAGTCTCCTAGAAGAACAGTAGTGGTACTATTTAACCCGTAGTTGGGGGGATAAGGGGGGTTCATACCTTTCCCAAGGGTATTTGCCCGAAAGTGAATGTAATAGCACAACTGGAGTATAAAAATTTAGGTAATCATGGGTTAAGACCATCTTCTTAATATAGTAAGTTAATTAAAATTCCACCTTTTCATATAACTTTGTATTGTGAAATATCATTGATAAATTTTGCTAAATTTATGAATGCAGAAACTGAATTCTGAAAGAAAAATGCCACAATGCTGTCTTCACTCTAAATTAAAGCGATTAATTTTTCAACGTTTTGAATGAGTCTTACAGATTTTTCATCTATTTTTGTTTCTTTTTTCTTTTTGTTTTTTGTTTCTTTATTTTCACCCGTCTTTGTTTCTTTTTCTTTTCTCTATTTTTTCTTTTTCTCTTCTTTTCTTTTCTCTCTTTTTATTTCCTTTTCTCTCTTTGTTACTTTTCTTCTCTTTTTTGATTTCTTTACCCATTTCATTTCTTTATTTTTTTCCTGTTTTCTCTTCTTTTCTCTCTTTGTTTTTCTTTTCTTTCTTTGTTTCTTTACCCTCTTCATTTCTTTCTTCTTTCCTTTTTCTTTTCTTTTCTCTCTTTGCTTCTTTTCTTTCTTTGTTTCTTTACTCTTTTCTTTTTTCTCTTCTTTTCTTTTCTCTCTTTGTTTCTCTTTTTTCTTTTCTTTCTCTGTTTCTTTTCATTAAAGATCAAGTGGTACAACCATACAGTAGTACGAACATGACTACAACTTGGAAGGATTCCTCAATAATCTGTCAATAGCAGTCCATGCTTTTGCTATGCTTATATTAACATCCCTTTCTGTCGATGAGATATTGTTAACAATGTATGTGAACTGGTCAACTGATTTCAGAACCTTAAGTGATAAATTCTTAATCAACTATCAGCTTTGAATGTTCTTATTAGCTTTTATCTTTGGGCGTATAATATCTAACTAATATGATATAATAAACTAAAAGTAAAGTTGGCACCCGTTGTCGAGGGTGACCTGAAGGCTCCCTTTTTAATAGCTACTACACCGAAGTGTAAGGGAGGATGCTACTCCATTCCCAGGATTACTCCACTTTACCCTTGATCCTCACCTTATTATGCTGAATATTAAGCAAGGTGGCATCAAGTACCATTTTTTGAGTCTTTCGTATGACTCAACTTTGGATTGAACCCCAGTCTCCAGGGCCATTGGTGAACACTCTACTCATTAGGCCAATGGATCATATAATATTATCAATATGATATGTGACTAATAAAAAACAATGAAACATATAAACATATATCTCTTTTTTCCAAGAAATGGATAGGTTTGGTTTGGTTTGGTTTGGTTTCTTTGTTTAATCACATATCAACCTTTGTGGGTAATTTAATGTCAAAGCAATCCTCATCAAGGAATAGTAGAGGTACAATTTAACCCATATCTGGGAGATCAGGAGGTTCATAGTCCAAAAGTGAATGTATTAGTGTGACTGGAGTTTGAACTCACTTGTTATGATTTCACAGTTCAGCATATTAACAACTCAGGTGTCAGACAATAAAACCGAAACCCTGTTGAAGCAGTTAAGAGCCAGGGGGGATAGTCTCCGGAATCCCAAGGAGTGTCAGTCTTAGCCACATAACATGAATGCTGGGCTTTCCTAGCATGTGTGTTAGGTAGCCTTGACTGACATGATGAGGACCAGTGACCAAGCCACATGAACTGAACCATGCAATGAGAAACATGGCTGGAGTGTGACTCAATTCACTAGTCTTGTATCAACAAGATAGATGGTAAATGAAGCTCTTCAGTTTGGTTTGGTTTTATGGCATATAAACTATCGTAGGGTTTTTAATGCCAAGTCCTCTTTATAAATAGTTTGTAGATTACATTTTTTAAATGAGCCAATGCTCATTTGTTTGCTTACAGTTAAATGGATATACTTATGATTTGTCAGTCAGTAGTTTGTAAGTAATCTTATTTTAAAATGAGTCAGAGCTAATTTGTTTTTGCTCAAGTATTACTATTGTTTGCACATAGTTAAATGGTTCCAAATATTCTAGCATGAAGTTCTATTTAGCATTGATCATTTGCTTGCATTCACTTTAATGGTTCCAAATATTGCAATTTAACATAAATAATTTTATTCGCACACAGTTAAAGATGGTTTCAAGTATTGTTATGTCATACTAACTGTTAAATATAAAGAACTGAGACTACAACACTCAACATCGAGAGTATCAGGGGAGGTAACTTGCATGACTTAACAGTTCTTCCTCCTTTTTCTTTTCATTTCTGTAGGGCATAAGTTCTGCAAAAGAAAATAGGAGAGTGTAACAGCACGCTCTGCTACCAATGTTAAATATAAAGAATTGAGACTACAACACTCAGCATATGTAGAGACACCTTTTTAACTACTCGTTCTTATCACACTCTCACATAAACAAGTATGGCCGTCTGTTTACTTCCAGTCCTAGAAAAACACTTTCTTTTCTCGAGAGTATCAGGGGTGGTAACTTGCATGACTTATCACAAACAATATAATTCTGGCACACAGTTAAAGAGTTTTAACTATTGCTAATTAACTCAAATATTTCTTTTCAACTTTACTCATTTGTTAGTACATAAATAAATTGTTCTAAGTATTGCTATACATCACAAACTATTCAAGTAAACATCAGTCATTTGTTTACACATAGTTTAAATATCAAACAGTTCTATTTGACCCATTGATAGGACCCTATTAGATGCTACCAATTTGATCCATTGATAGGACCCTATTAAATGCTAGCAATATGGAGGTGCCCGTGGTGTAATGGTTATCGTCACAGGATATGGACACGACGATCCGAGTTCAATTCTTGGACAAGACTGATTGCATTTCACATAGCACTAATACCCTTGGGAAAGGTATGAATCCAATTATCCTCCCTCCAGCTATGGGTAAATAGTAGGGCAGACTAGGTTCTTCAGCCTTGGTGAGGCAACTAGTCTGGGAGAAGGAAAACTCTGAATTCAAACCTGCTAAACTCCGCTTAAAAAATTGACCTTGTGTCATATCCTGCCCGAGCAGAGGGGTTAGGTAAATAGGATTAGATGCTACCAATCCTGCTAAGAGTGGACCTGGGACTAATGGCAATGAACGTGTACTCCATATTCCTCAAAGCTCCAGGGCTGGAGCCTCGCCATCAGCTGGTTTTATATTATATCCAGGACACTTGTTGGAGGTAAGGGTTACCCTTCTGCAGTCAGTGTATTCAAAAGCCTCAGCAGACTGGGCTAGAAGCTCTTTGGTCATGTATTACTAAAATTCTCAGAATCTTTCAATGAACTAATGTTAAATAGCCAGTCATTGCCAGATTTTTATGAGATCAAACTTAGAGAATAATGCATTTCCAGTTCATTTTTTGGCTGGATGATAATTTTGAGATTGAACATTATTTTTTTTAACCATCCAAATTCTCATTATAATGGAAAAACTATGAAATACTTGAGGAAGTCTCTGTAGCATAGTGGCTAATATAATAGACTCAGACATCTGAATGAGTGAGTTCAAATTTCTATTAGGTTCACATTCAGACTAATGCCTTTGGTATGAACTCCCTGAATATTTATGAAATGCAAATTAAAATCCTTGATTTCTTCATTAATAGGAAAATTGATTGAAAAATTTGGACTGCTGTTACTACAGGAATCCTATGATTTTATATAAAAAAACATTTTTTTAGTAAAAATACTCATTTTGAAGAACCTGTTCTTCCTCTTTCATTTTATTTTATTGTTCAGTTTAGTTTCTTTGTTCAATGATAAATCAACTTTCATGGGTTATTTAATGCCAAAGCTATCTTTTATGAAGAACAGTTGGATAAGAGACTTCATGCCCTTCCCTAAAATCATTGTGCAAAAGAGAACATAATAGCATGACTGGAGTTTGAAATTACTTTTGTCAATATCACAGTCCAGCATGTTTGACAGTATTACCATGAGAGCTCCCCCAACATTATTGTAAGTAATTAGTAAAGTTGACAACCTTAGTCCAAGGTGACCCAAAGGCTCCCTTTTCAATAGCTACCACAGCAAGGTGTAAGGGGAGGGCACTACTCCATTCCTTATATTGCTCCACTTTACCCTTGATCCTTACCTTATAATGTTGAGTGTTAAGTAAGGCGGCATCAAGTACAATTTTTTAGTATGACTCGACTTGGGATTGAATCCCAGTCTCCCGGACCATTGGTAAACACTTTGGCAATCATATAAACATGGTAATATGCAGGGCACGGCTAGAGAAATAAGGTCAAACACATAAGCGTTGTTGTTGGATGAACTCCTACACATGGACACAACAGATTTGGCTTAACAGCAAAACTTACATTCATCAACTCTGTTCAGACACTGGATACCATTTAAAGGATTTCCAAAGAGAGATTGCTGATAGGGACAGATGGGAAGAGTCACAGGAATCTATGCTGCCAGGATGCATTGATGATGATGATGATGATGATGTACTTGTTACAAACATTACCCCCATTCTTGGATTTGGCTTTCTATAATATCAGTGATAAATTTTGGCAAGGAAATTTCCAACAAACAGTCCAACCAGTTCCACCAAACTGTCATACAATGCAGTATTTCTTCTATCTTCTATAATTATGCTTTGGCTTGAGTCCAAACACTTATCAGGTTATCTCATTGTTTACATTGTTAAACCTTTTTACTTGCAGTCATAGTAGATCTTTTGCATGAGATTCAGACAATTGTACCATCCTCACTCATACCCATTGGCTTGGCAGCTCCCCCACTTATTGTCTACACTCTCACTTATCTGTGTTCTAAAGAGAATTGCTGGTTTTATGGCTACCCCAAACTCAACCTCTCCTTTCCCCATTATCTTTGGAATGACCACCTCATTTGTATGCATAGACCAAAAGAAATGTAATTCATAACTCTTACTAAATGAATATATTTATAAGCAGTTTGTGGGCCATCATTTAGAACATTCTAATAAAATGAAAATTGCTCACACATTAGTCTAGAAAGTAGGAGATAGCATACAGATTATCAGTATGTAAAACAGAATCATCAAAATGGGTTCAAGTTCTAGCCAAGGTTGATTATGTTCCTATCATATAATAAATTTTGTACTCAATCGTATATGAAAATTTTAGATATTTCTTGTAACACCTGCTTATATTACTGGAGTGTTTAAACCTCATAAACTTGGTGCATTATGCACATTATTGCTGATTCAGAGAGAAGTACAGCTGGGCTTTTCTATAATTTTTATCTCTTTGATTAATGGTCAATTTTGACTTGCTTAGGATGAATCTTAGTTTAAAAAATACAATAATAACATCATGATAAAAAATATCTTGTCACTTACATGCCACAGAGATTGAGCACTTAAAAACTTTGCTTTTATAACTAACTAACCGCCCAGACAGCAGTAAAAGTGATAGTTATGATATGCATTTTTAACCTTGACAGAGTGCAATCAGTTCAGAAGGGAAGCTTATGAAGCAATTCTGATTGCTATTAATCTAAGCTTTTCATTGAATCAAACCATAGGGGATAGTGGTATGATATTAAGTGACAGTCATTTGACTTCACAACATGCAGTATTGCTTTTTACATTTTTCGCATATGTATTCGTATGTATGTATCTATAAAAATATATATGTGTCCTCATATTAAGAAATAATGATAAAAAATATTCGAAAATTCTCAAGTTTAAGAAATTTCTCTCATAGAAGATTATTTTAAAACATAATATATTTATTCAACATCAAGACGTGTTCATATATGATAAAAAAACAAGAATATCAGTGTCATATTTGGCCTTTAAAAACTCTCCAGTTCTGTAGGAAAATACTCATATGAGTATGAGTGAAATGTTACACAAGAAATAAACCAATTCTGATACCAACTTCAGATTTTCAAGTCCTATTTTGAAGCATTTTATCAGATACTATATCCAATATATTTATCATATATATATATATATATATATATATATATATATATATATATATATTAAGAAAAAATGACTGTGAATATCCAAAGAAAGAATGCTTAATACACAGCTATTTAATACAAAATAAACCTGCAGAGCAAAATATATATTTTTGTTTAAAAACAAGAAATTTACAAATAGCAACATTTAACGTTTGAACCTTAAATAGAATTGGTCAACTACTAGATTATCATCATACTATTTCTAAATTTCTTGTTTTTAAACAAATATATATATATATATATATATATATATATATATATATATATATATATATATACACACACACAAATTGGTTTAGTTTATCAAATAAGAATACAAGAACAAACATTTACCCTTTTGTTCCTCTATCCTCTACCATTTCACATACAAGTTCACAATTCAAGAGGAAGAGTCACCATCATTTGTGTCTAATTTGCTGGACTGCAACATTCTAATAAGTAAATTTGAACTCCAGTTCAGCTGTTATGTTTTCTTTTGGATGAATATCCGCTGGAAAGATATGAATCCCTTTATACTCCCAAGCTATGGACAAAATAGTACTTCTCCTGTTCTTCTGCAGATGGCTTTGGCATCCCATGAAGGTTTATATGTCATTAAGCAAAGAAAAAAGAAACTATAATTCTAATCCTTCCAGACCTTTTTATCATTCTTCAGGTGTCTTTTTCAGTCTTCCATTGAATTAAAAAAAATAAACAAATAGAATTTTATTAGTTCCATTAAAAATGAGTTATACATGTAGTACTATTTGCCTTGTCATCTTTCAAGTGTATGTTTAAGTTGGGGTTTGTATTAACTTGGCTTTCTGTTTTTTAAAAAACATCTCTTAATCCGTAAGCAACTGAATTTGATTTTACCTGGAAACTAAAAATATTAAGCGAAACAATTTCAATAAGAGTAACATTAATTTTCTCAATGAATCAGAGAAATACATACAGAAAATCAGCTCAGTTGCATCAGACTTCTTGATAACAGGCAGATTTACTGGGAAGCCAGGTGGGGAGGGTTTGAGAGAAAAGAAACAGATGCAAACCAAAATATAAATGCGTAGAAATATTAAAACACAAAATAACACATTTTTCATGTTTTGATGTGATTGCATTCATCCCTTACAAAGTATCTCAAACCAAACTGACAAAGAGAAAAATCTGTCTTCAAAGCATGGCATAGAATGTGACCAGGAGTCCAATGTCTTTGGCATCACAGAACCAAAGTCTGCTGACAAGAGGTGGAGAGAATAAAAAGGCCTGAGGAAGAAAAGAAAAAGATTCTCAACAATCTTTAGTATGACACACAAAGACAACTTAATTTTTCTTCTTTTTTTTCGTTTTCTGTTTTATTATTTTAATTTTTACTTCTTCTGATGCAAAAATACTGACATGTTTCAGAGGGAGGAGTATCAATCCATGAAAAACCTAGATTTTGTACCCCCTCACAAAATCCTGTACCACATAACAGCATAGTGACTATGAATAGGTTCGGATTTATTCTTTCTGCTTTCATGCATGCACATTAAAGTGTATTTTATCTTATCCAGACTTGGAAACTTTGTCTAATTTATGGTTCTGTACTGCTTCTATCTTTTAAAAAAAAAAGCAAAAAAAAACAAAACCAAACTTAAAAGCATTTATATCTGGGTTCTTGTCATAACAGCAACCTATGATGAATGCAGGGCCTAAAATATATGAATTGCATCCCCTAAAGATGTTTCTAAAGATGCCTTGAGTATTTGGTTTCTTTGTTTAATGCCATATCAACCTTCATGGGTTAGTTAATACCAAAACCATCCTTGTAGAAAAGTAGTAATGGTATTATTTAATCCATAGCTGGAGAAAATAAGGGGATTCATGCCTTTCCAATGAGTATTAGTCCTAAAGTGAATGTAATAGTGCAACTGGAGTTTTAACTTACTACTATCTCACAATCCAACACGTCTGTTATGACACCATGTGAACTTCCCAAAGAAAATATGAAGTGTCTGTTTAAAATGTTTGCAAGTTATTAGTATTAGATACTGCTTGAGTACTTGAAACCATATAGTTGTATAGAATATATTATCTAGGAATAATTATTCAAAGACACATAAAGGCTCATGAATTATTAGTTTAGAAGAAATAGTTAACTGAAGGAATATGAATGTTTGCAAATAATTATTGAACAGTAGCCCGACTGGCTGAGGCTGTAGAATACAGCAACTGCATCTCGGTATAGGGGTAACCACCACTCCTAAATGAGTTTCCTGGATATGATACAAAACGATCTGATGGTGAAAGTCCAGTTCTGGAGCTTTAGGGAATTTGGAGCACACCTTTATTGCCATTATCCACAGGTTCATTCTGGAGTGGTTGTACCAATTAGAGTCCCAACTATGGGTCAAATAGAATAATTCAATCATTTTCTGTAGCTGAAACAATTTAACTGCGAGCCAATGAAGGAAAGATGTAAAACAGGATTATTAGTGTTTGATGAAAATACATGAAACCAGTTAACTGTTTGCAAACAAGTGAGCTCTGGCTCATCTAAAAATGTTATCTACAAACTTTTGCTTACAAATAATATATACATATCTATATATGAACAGAATTTGGTATCAAATAATCTGTAAGGGTTGATATGCCATAAAACCCAAATAAACCAAATCATATATATTTGATATATACAAGGATCATTTAATAAGTTTCCAGACGTTTTTCGTATGGGCACTTTTATTGATAGTACACACATGAAACTCTAGTCCCCTTTGAAGTAATCTCCTCCGGCTGCAATGCACTTGTTGTACCGTTCCAACAACTTCTGGAAGACCTCATGGAAGTCAATGACCTTCATCACAGCCTCTTTTATCTTCTCAATTGTCTCATAACAACAGCCTCTGACCAAAAGTCACAGGGATCAAGGTCTGGAATATTGGGAGGCTGAGGAACTGTCTTGATTCCCATCTTGGTCAAATAGTCTGTAACAAGGATAGAACTGTGGACTGGTGCATTGTCCTGGTGGAAATGCCACTGATGTGATTTGAAGAGTGCTGGCCTTTTCCAACAATCTATTCCCTTAAAACCTCGACATAGTATTCCTTGTTGCCTGTCTGTCCAGTGGGAACCCAGTGCATGTAGATCATGCCAGTGCTGTCAAAAAAAGGGATCATCAAAAGTTTGTGGGTGGATTTGCCCTGTCTGGCCTTCTTGGGTCTGGGAGAGCCAGCATGCTTCTACTGGGAATTGTGTCTCTTGCTCTCTGGGTCATAGCAGTAGATCCAGCTTTCATCGCATGGCATTTTTTCCAAGTTTAAAACAGAATTTTATAGCATATCGATCTTCTAAAGTCCAGATTGCATTTTTGAAATTCACCAGCTGTGACAATCAGACTTTAGTAGGGTGTATTCCAATTCCTGCTGTAGCAGTTCATTTAAACCTGAAATCATAAAAATTGGTCAGTCATCTCATAAGATGTATAACAATAACATACTGAATTCTCAAGAATCTACAACAATTTTAAATGCCTGTACAAAAAAAAAGTTTGGAAACTTATTGAAGGCACCACATACCACCATCATCTTCATATTCCACAGTTTTTAGTTCTCTAACTAGATCCAAGTCTTTTTCTGTCTTTTTTATTTCTTTTATTTCCCATTGTGATCTACTTGAACAGCAAAATGCACTAGATGACAAGTCCTTTTTTTCTTGTTAATTACCACTAGTTCTGGTCCTCTGGTCATGATTAAGGGATCTATTTGTTTCTCAAAATCCCACTTAATTTTATGCCTCTCATTTTCTTGGACAAATTCTAGTTTATTATATACCATTTGTTTGAATTTTTAACTTCTTGCACAATTTCCAGTTGATCACCTTTCCTACCCAGTCATGTCTAGTCTTTTACTCTTTTTGTGCTCATTTGCTGCATTTACTTATTACATGATTGACTATTTCATCTTTTTCTTCATGTAACCAATAATTGCTATTCTGATGTGTATGATCAATTTTCACTTTAATATAATTGATCCAAATGGCATTGTTTTGATTTGTTTGTTTGTTTGTTTTGTTGTTTAATGGCATATCAACCTTCTTCAGTTATTTAATGCCAAATCCACCCTTCTAGAAGAAAAGTAGTGGTACTATTTAACCCATAGCTGGGAGGATAAGAGGGTTCATACCTTTCCCAAGGGTATTTGTCTGAAAGTGAATGTAATAGAATGACTGGTGTTCGACTCACTACTACAATTCCACCGTCCAGCACTTTAACCAGGATGCCACGAGGATAACCCCTGCATTCTTTTGAACTGCTATTAAAAGAGATTCAGTTTCTCTCCACAGAATTCCTTTTCTGAGCTATGTCCTAGTCTTCTTGTGAGCAATCTCACCAGTTTGTCAGTTGAAATAACTGTATAGTTATTTTTCTTCTCATTTCTGTTTACTAGCTTTTGTTGTTTTTCTGTTTGTTTTCATGTTGCCAGTGCTGTTACAGGTTGGTGTAATGGGTGTTTCTTTGCTCTTTTTATTGTACTCCTTGAGTATTGATGGATCTACATTATCCTCAATACTGGCAAGTCCTCTTATTATTTTACTCCTTGTGAGATTTTTACTTCAGCTGGTAGTTCTTTCACTGGAGTCTAAGTGAGAGCAAGTTTTCTGTCTCCAGGTTTCTTCTCAGTCTTATAATTGATTTTAACAATGCTGTTGTCTGGATGGTCTTGATTCTTCCTCTAATTTCCAATTCCTTCAGTCTTTTTTTTTCCTAAACCTTTGAGAACTGTTCCATATATACTAAGATAGTTGTCTCAGTCACTTTCATGTTCCACAGTTTTTTCAATTCTCTACCAAGATTCAATTATTTGTCCATTTTTTTGCTTTCTTTTATTTTCCCTCTGTAGTTGGCCAGGACATCAAAATCCACTTGATGACAAATTCTTTTTTTTTCTTATTAATCAGCACGATCCATATGATCCATGTGATCCACATGTATTTACAAATCCCAGAGAATTGTATGCCTTTCATTCTATAAGAGGGATTCTGTTTTATGCATATACCATTTTGTAATGAGGTCAAATTTTAATTTCTTGCATAATTCCTTGTAGATCACCTTTCCTACCCAATCATGCTCAGTCTTATACTCCTTTTGTTCCAGTTTGCTGTATTCGCTTATTATGTGGTTAACTGTTTCATTTCTTTTTCCATATAACCTATACTTGCTATTCTGTTGTGTATTATCAATTTTTCCTTGGTTGATTGCATTTCACATAGCACTAATACCCTTGGGAAAGGTATGAATCTAATTATTCTCCCTCCAGCTATGGGTAAATAGTAGGACAGACTAGGTTCTTCAGCCTTGGTGCGGCAACTAGTCTAAGAGAAGGAAAACTCTGAATTCAAACCTGTTAAACTCCGCTTAAAAATTGACCTTGTGTCATATCCTGCCCGAGCGGAGGGGTTGGGTAAATAGGATTATCAATTTTTCCTTTAATGTAATTGGTCCTTATAATGTTGTTTTGTGTTGCTTACAACTTATGATTATTTCACACCAGCTCTAACTGCTGTTTTTTCACAAGTCTAAATGATAGCAAGTTTCCTCAGATCTTCAGAACTCTTCTAAGAGTTCAAGCTGATTTTGACAATGCTATGGTCTGAATGGTCTCAATTCTGCTTTCAAGTTCTCTTTCTTTTTACCAGGTTTTTGGGGACTGATCCAAGGGCTCCAACTAGGATTGGTATCACCATCACCTTCATGTTGTAAAACCTTTTTTTTTTGCTCTGGAAAATTCCAGATATTTTTTCTGTTTTTTCCTTTCTTTTATTGCTCTGGATCATTTTTATTAATAGCATTATTATTATTATTTGCATAATTATAAAGGTTTAATAATGCATAATGACAATCTTAGTAATATATAGATTTAGGATAATCAAGAAAAATTGATAATTGATAATTAATTAATAATAAAAAACAATACATTGATCCTTTTTTCACTTTGTTCTCTTCTTAGCTCACAGCTTTGGTAGAATATTATATATACTTGCATACCATGTGACTTTCTAAGACCTAAATTTTAACCTAATATTAGAGGTCCACACCATCCATGAAATACAAATTTTTTTATGTGTAAAAACTGGCTCATTGGTACAGTGGATAGAGTGTTCACCAATGGTCTGGGAGAACTGGATTCAGTCCCAGTTCATGTCATACTAAAGACTTTAAAAATGGTACTCGATACCTCCTTGCTTAACACTCAGCAATATAAGGTATGTCCCTAAGGTAAAGTGGAGCAACCCAGGAAAAGGAGTAGTGCCCTCCCCTACATTTCATTGTAGTAGCTATTGAAAAGAGAGCTTTTGGTTGCCCTCAACTATGGTTTTTATTTATAGTTTGTCTACAATTTCCAGCTGCAAAAGTCAGCAAATGGTCCAAGATAGTATCAGATGATTTCAAATATATACAGCGTATTTGTAGGTTCTTATCAATCTTATCTGAATTTAGTTTTAATAATTGTATATTATTGGTTCAGATTAATTTCCTTGTTCTTCTTAACATTTTGCTGATTTACTTTTCATCCTTCCTCAATTATCTTATGTTCTGGAATGTTACCAAATCTTATGCAAAGATCAAGTGTGTTAAGGATTCTTTGGATAATAGATACAGATGAGAATATGTCTTTATTGTCATTAGAATTAAGCATCTCTCTGTCATTTTCATTGTAAAGTCAGGGTTTTTGCCTTTTATTTCCATTTATCCAATTGAAAATTTTATTTTGAAAACCACCCATGTTCACCAGATTCAAAAACACTTGATTTCTTCTTAGGTAGTGGTACCACAAACATGAGGTCTGTACTCCCTACACTCAATACAATTTTAAAATTATGTATACCGACCAAAGAAAATTGTTGTGCATGCATAAGATATGCAGTAGCTGATATTTAAAGCTCATTTGTAACTTCTGAACCAGATTGGTCCCATCAAACAAACAAAAAAAAATTTTTTTTTTACTATTTTTGTTGCTTAACATTCCGAAAACCATTCTCTTCTAAGCTGTTTGTCAGATTTGATTTCCTATGATTTTAGACTGGTGTCCTATTTACAATATATTGAATAACCTCTGACTCTCCAGTGGGGAGTCCCATAGGATGTAATAGTTAATAGAGTAGATTGTGACATTGTACTGATTTTAAATACCAGCCACAGTATTACATTCACTTTCAGACTTATACTATCGGGAAAGGCATGAACCCCCTTATCTCTTTAGCTGTGGGTTTAGTGCCACTACTATTCTTTGTAATGTTTGTATATTTTGTTGAAGGTTTTAAATATAAGTAGGATTTATATTTAAAATTGGGGATATCATTTTTTAAAGAAATATTAGTCGGATATATTTGATTTATTCTTGAGAATGAATTTAAGAACAATTAACAATTCAACATATTTGATTGCTTGTGCAAAGCTAATTAGAGGGGAGTACTCATTGCATTGTGGCTAACATGTTGGACTGTGTTTACACCCCAATTGCACTATTACATTCACTTTCAGACTAATGCCCATGGGAAATGTTGAGACCCTTTTATCCTTCCAACAATGGGTTGAATATTACAACTGTTCTCCAACAAGGACTGCTTTGGCATCAAGTAAGCCACAATGGTTGATATGCCACTAACCAAAAAAAAAAAGCCAAAATAAAACAAAGTTAAGTTGTAGTGGGTAGTGTTTACCATTGGTCCAGGAGATTGGGGTTCAATCCCAGGTCGGGTCATACCAAAGACTCAAAAAATGGTACTTGATACCCACTTGCTTAACACTCAGCATAATAAGGTACGTATCAAGGGTAAAGTGGAGCAGTCCATGAGAAGGAGAAGGACCCTCTCTTACACTTTGATGTAGTAGCTATTGAAAAGGGAGCCTTCGGGTTGCCCTCGACTACTGTTGCCAACTTTACTTTTAATTTTTTACTAAAAAAGGAGCAAATGATTGTGCATTTGTAAAAAAGTCCTTCTCATATATATATGTGTGTAATGTTTCTGATAATCTATTTCAATTAATAATCAAGAGTTTAGAAACATTTTTCAAAATTCCTAATAATTAATTAAAATGAATTATTTTAATTAATTGGAGGCATGTTCCAGAAAGTTTGGCTATCAAATAAAATAGGTTTTCTCTCAGATTTGAGCTTTGTTTATTTTTCATGGATTAGAAATAATGGAAGAAGCCTTTTCTAAGAGTGATGAGTCCATATTTTTTACTAGGAGTTGTACATTATTTTATGTCTGGATTGAATCACTGGCAAAGAAAGAAAAAGTCTTCTGAATCCTAATCCGCAAAAAATAGTTGTGAAAAAATGTTTTTCTATCATTTTTTTTATTTTTGAGATAGGACTAATCTGGTTCATATGTTCCAAACAATTAAAATGAAGTGTGATTTTTAATATAAATAGCTTTTATTTTGATTTCTAAACTTGATGGGAAACATTTTCTTTATACTGTGGAAACAAATTTGATTAACTTACAGACAGTAACCATAACTGCTTATTAAACAAATAAGGTATACACACTTTGAGGGTGGGGGAAAAATAAACTTTTTTCTTTTTGTCTCCAATTAATTTTCATTTGGCTTTTTGCATACATTCTCTACCACACCACCCCATTACAACTTCCCAGACTTACTCAAATTCTGCAACACCTGCATTTCTATGAGTTCTTCAGTTATCAACCCATAACAGGGAATTAATCGATTTCACTTCCAATAAGAATTTCCAGTATTAATTCTTTTGTCTCTTTTTTACTATTTCTTTATATATCCTCATGAACACTGATAATAATTATATTCTTATGCATCTTCCAGCTGCTAACAAGGGTAAAAGCAAATCAATTTTTGTTCACTATATTCATAAACATTTATATCCAATACTAGCATAGTTCCTGTCAAAAATGATTGGATTATTTATGTATGGATGGGAATTAATATAATATATTTTCCTTATTTCCTTAGAAATAAATGCAACATAAAAAAAAGATGTATGAATATATAGATTTATTGATTGATTGATTGATTGATTGGTTTTAACAGCATGTCAACCAGTCTTAGGTTACTTTATGCCAATTTACATTTTCTATGTAGTTGTTGCAAACATAATCTTTAAAGAGATCAATTTGACCAATAGATGGAACCCTAACATGAATTACCTCTCAAATCCAGAGTGGAACTGAGAATAATGGTAATCAAGAGATACTCAACATATGCCAGATCTTTATAACTGGAGCCTCACCATTAGATGCAGTTTAGTGTCATACCCAGAACACCTCTTTTTTAGGGGAGGGGTCTTACTCTTTTGTAGTTTATTCAAAGCCAGTCAATGTAAATGTATTACTGATGAATCTTTTATAACATATTTGATTAGATTTTCATTCGGAGTGTAATTACAAGACAGGTATGTTGGGAGGTGATATTTTGATTTTAGTTGGTGGGAACCAAGATACTACACTCTTATCCTAACAAAAGTTATAGATTGATGAACAAAGGAACAAAAAAAATTACATTGTTCATTGTATTTATTTACCCAACTCCTTCACACCTAGTTGGGGGAGACACAAGGTCAATTTTTATGTGGTTTTATTAATGCCTTTCCCAAGGGAATTAGAATGAAGTGAAATACAAACAGCTTTGTCCAGGATTTGAACTCAGATCACAGATTCTATTTCTTAAGATGACAGTCAGTACACTAAGCATGCCTTCAATGAACAAGTAGTTTCAAAGTGTTTGGGAAAGTCTTGTGAGTAATTTTTACCCCAGCTATGTACCACTATTGTCCTTCTACAAGGATGGCTTTGGTATTTGATTACCATCAAAGGTTGATATGTTATTAAAAAACAAAGAAGAGAACTAATTTCAATACATTTTCATGTAATTATTTTCATCATTTTTGTTAATAGCACAACATTTTGGTTGATATATTCTTCTGCCTTCCTCTGGGGTATGTTACATCCAGTGATCTTTGAAAGTTAGTGAGTAATTTTTCTTCCCCTATGCCTTCAACAATGGTTTCAAAGTTTACCAGTATCAGAGGACTTGAAGCTAAGTTCTAATTTTAATGAGATTGAAAGAAAAGCATGTATTCTTATCAAGGGATTTGTCTTTTTCTTTTTTACTCCTAAAAGGGAGTCTATTAGCAACTTCGTAGGAACAATGCCAAAAAATTTGGTGTTCTTTATAAGAAAAAGAAAATAAAAGCAACTTCTAAAAGCACCTGAGGAATACTGAAAATATGTTAGCAGAAAATGTGTAAAAAAGCACAGTGATTGAAATAATGGTTGAAAAAAGAGGCATAATAATTGTTTCTGTGTTTTTTTAGTATATCTACATGCCAAGTATAAAGAATTAAACTAAAGAGTATTAAAAATGTCCACTAATATAAAATCTTAAAAAAGTAGTTCAATCAATGCAAAGTCAAGCACCAAATATCTACATATTACTAAAATTCTCATTATATATATATATATATATATATATATATATATATGTATGTATGTGTGTGTTTGTGCATAGGGATAGTTATTTTGCTTGTCACATATGCAGCAGTGTTTGCAAGGGAGAAGTTGGTCTGAGGACTTACATAGATTTCCAGAGGTCTTTTTTGTGGGTTTGATGTAATAGCCTTCTGGTAAGAAGTGGATGTTTTATATATATATATATATATATATATATATATATATATATATATATATATGTATGTGTGTGTGTGTGTGTGTGTGTGTGTGTATATATATATATATATATATATATATATATATATATATATATATATGAATGAAAGAACTGACATAAATGTAATTAAGTTGGAAAATCAGTCTATAAAATCTAAGGAATTTTTTAGATAATGAATTTTTTAACATTTGAATGTATTTGAGTATAATTTTTTTTGCATGGTTTAATTTTTTGCTGAGTCCATTTAGGTTAAAAGTTTCAATATATGATATACATCCATTTTCATGGGTCTCTAGAATTGATGCATTTAATAACATTTTTATTTTCTCGATTATTGTAGTCGAATGATAAAGAAAAGATTAGCATGGGCCCCGGTGCATGGATAAGAAAATTCATAAATCATTCCTTACTTTTAACAAGGTACATGGAGTAATGTTAAATAGAATTATTAGTGTTAAATACTGATGCTTGAAACCACTTAAATGTGTGCAAATAAGGCTGTTAGTATTAGCAATATGTGAAACCATTTAAATATGTACAAATGAGGCTGTTAGTGCTAGATAGCAATATGTGAAACCATTTATTTGGGTGCAAACAAATGGCTATAACTAAATAAATTCATGTGTAATATCAATACTTGAAACAAATTAACTGTATGCAAACCAATGCACTCAGGCTTGTTTGAAATTTTACCAACAAACTATACATTTTCAAATCATATATACATATTATTGATATATATTTGTATAAACAGGATTTGGCATAGAAGTGTTGATATACCATAAAACAAACCAACCAATCTTTACTGTGAATTAAGTGTCTCTGTAAAAATTATGGTCTCTGAGGCAAAAATGTTGTTCTTCCGACAATGCTCACCTGGAACCATAGAGACTTGGTGAGCATTGTCAGAAGATAGCGATTTCAATTCCTATGCAAGCTGGCCAGAGGTTTACTTGGTCAAAAACGTGGTGTGATAGACAACAACTATGGAAGGCAGTAATTACTGGGGATACCATTACAAGACTCAGCATTCCTATCCGAGGTCACAGTTAATCACCTGAAGAAGGCCAGAGGTGAAATTTGGTCGAAACATAGTGAAGAAGAAACAACACAAAAAACTAACAAGATGTGGACAAAAAGTCCGCAATAAATAAATAAAAAAATTTCTCAGATTAAGAAGCCTCATTGCAAAATGATTCCTATTAAAGACAATATATATATATATACATATATATATATATATATATATATATATATATATATATATATATATATATATATAACAACTATAACCCTCTCAAAAATGACACTTCTTATAATTTTTATTTGAGCAAGGCACTTAAAATGCTGTAATTTAAAGAATAAATTTCTTCTCTATTTTTCTACTAAATGATAATTTTGTTGGTTTACTTTTACACTAAGCATCATTTTTTAATCCTTCAAATCTTAATGAAGATAACCATGATAAGAATCATTCATTCTTTCCTAAATATAAGCATCAATATCACCATTGGCCACCATTATGAAAAATTTAACGTCTCATAAGAATTATAAATCTAATGAAATGGATTATATATGGAGAAAAAGGCAACAAATTCTCTGAGGCTCTTTCATTTAAAAACATTCTGCCTATCTATTACCTTTGTGAATATTACCAGTCTATGCCTGGACGATGAGTTTTCCAATAACCACTAGGAGGTAAAACAATTATTTTCCATAGTGACATATCCAGGTGCTTAAGATAGAAAATACAAAAAGCAATTCTTTTTCAAATTGACATGCCTTAAAAGAATGACACCAGTTTCATCCATCTGTGAGGACACTCTCCGGGGGTCTTGCTTACTGTGCCAGTGGCACATTCCACACTCTACAATAATGAAAGTTTTATAAATTATGGATATGTCCATGAAAATCTGACACAACCAAGAATGACCAAAAGAACTTTGGCAAGTTTTTATTTCTATTACAAATGCACACTTTCCATTTTAAATATCTACATTTGTGTTTGCTTTATCCATCAATAAGATTCAAGTCACAGAAATTGTCTTCAATTTCTACCTGAATGAAACATATTTACACATAGATTTGTTAGAATCATGAATATCATATATAAAACAAATCCTCTATGTCTAGGAGCTCTCTGACTAGAGTACACATATCCCCAAGGGTCACAAGAGAAATTACAGATGTAGACAAGGTCTATAAAAATACTAAGATTTTAATGTGATCCCAACCAATTGAACATAACTTGCATGTCTTGTAAACCAGTCTTACAGTTGACAACCCTGCTCAAATCAAACTGATTATTTCATAAACTCTGACTTGCATGTATACTCAGACTTGCTATGAGCACTCTATCAGAGTGTAAACAGCTTACTTCAGGTAAGAGTAGGCCTCAGAATAATGGCGATGAAGAAGTACTCAACAATCCCCAGATTTGAAGCCTCAATATCAGATGGAGTTTATTCAAGACACTCCTTTTTTTGGTGAAGTTTTATCCCCCTGTAGGGGATCATCATCATCATCATCATCAAATCTCACTGACAGCATAGATTTCCCAAACTCTCTCTTTCCATCCATCTCTATCAGCTATCCCTCATGAGGGTCCTCCAAACTACATCCAGTGTCCACACAGAGCTAATGCAAGTGCATCTTTGCTGGTAAGCCAACATTGGCATATTCAAGTGGAAGTGGCCATGGAAGAATGTGGCTTATGAGTTCATCCTTGCTTCTCCAGTAGTGCTCCACATGTCTTATTCATCTTACTTGAATAGTTTTTGAGATGGGAAGTAAGCATACTTACAACTTTATTTGTTCTCCGTCCCACCACTGGACAAGTGCAGCACAAGGCCTTTTTTAAAGTGGGTCCGGATGCAGGGCTGCAGCCCACACACATCCTGCAAGATCCAAAAATACTATCGGCTATGTCGGTATTCCCCAAATAGGGGCGCCTCAGATGCTAGGAAATGAAAACAGTAAACAATTGGTAAAACAATTGGTGAGTTATTGTTGTAAGCATACTTACAACAACTGCTCTCATTCAAATTACCATTTTAAAGAAACTTTTACTACAGTTTATATAGTCAAAATTAAATTTTGTATGAGTGATTTGCAGGTGTTTCTCTTTGAACCTGTACCTAGAATTGAGTCACTTGTTGCAAATCTCATTTAATCAAATACAAGTTATAATAGATATTATATCTTTGGTCTTTTTCTATATGGGACACACAATAATTTATTCTTCACAAAATGTACACTAACAACATTAAACATAGCAAAGGATTAAATAGGAAGTAAGAGTTTGAAAACACCTGCCCTAACCTTCTAGAATGAATTAAAATAGTCATTATGCCCCTTGACTTGGATGTTTAATCAAAAGTTACAAAGTGATTTACTTGAGACTTGTGAAGAGATGGTATAACAGTGATTGTAAAAGGAAATGAACTCAGCAACCAAAGTTCAAATCCTGGATGAGTTGTTAATGCTGTTTGGAAATACAAACCAACCCCGTAGGGTCGAGTTCTCTAGCGAAGAAGTAATCGTGTTGCCATTAGCGTCTATTGCAAGTCTCTTCGTATTTGAATTGAGATCTCGGCGGCCATTGAACAGATGTATGTAAACAATAGTAATTGTGATTCATAACCGTTTAAAATTTACTTCACAGCTAATATCACCTCGTGGCTAAATGGTTAGAAGCTTTGGCTTGGCGTTTGAGTCAACCGGGTTTCGATCTCAGCTATGTGGAGATACTATCTAGCCACACTGATGAGTTCTGATAGAATGAAACAGATCTGTCTGTGGGTGACTATATATATATATATATATTTAGTACAAAGTATATCTAAGTTTGCATATAAATAAATAAGTAGGTTTGTAGACTAATATGTACAAGAAGATTTGTAATCAGGCATATATCTATGTATGGACTTAAACTAGTTCGTCTATTTTCTATTCACAATAGGCAGATGATAGAATAGACTGAGCTCTGCACTCTACTCAAAAATTAACTTTGGGTCATATCCTGACACTGGTAGATGGGTTCAGTAAATATATACTTGGGACTTGTAACTCTATTCCAAGAGCAACAACCTCCTCTGCACTGAGAGCAGTGGTTTCTTTGTACTTTTAAATTGCTTTATAATGAAAACTATATTATACCTATATTATGAACTAGCTAAAATCCATATATAGATATATGCCTGCATACAAATCTGCTTGTACATATCTATTTACAAACTTATTTATTTATTCATATGCAAATTTGCATGTACTTTACACTCAATACACACACATATATATATATATATATATTGGTTTGGTTTGGTTCTATGGCATATCAATGATTGAACGTTATTTAATGCCAAATCCTCTTTATTCATAATATATATGATTTGTAAACACATAGTTTGTAGATGACATTTTGAACAAGCCAGAGCTCATTTGTTTGCTATCATTTAAATGGTTATACATGTGATTTGTAATTCAATAGTTTGCTGGTAATCTTATTTTTAAATGAGCCAGATCTAATTTGTGCACAAGTATTACTATTGTTTGTACACAGTTAAATGGTTCCAAATATTCAACCATAAATAGTTCTATTTAGTATTAATCATTTGTTAAGTATTGTGATGTATCACTAATAATTCAAGTAAACATCAGTCATTTATTTACACACAGTTTAAATGATGAACAGTTCTATTTGACCCATTTATAGGTGCCACCACGCTGGGTCAGAGTGGACCTGGGAGCCATGGCAATGAAGGGGTTCTCCATATTCCCTAAAGCTCAAGGACTGGAGCTTCACCATCTGATTGTTTTGTGTTATATCCAGGACACTCATTGGCAAGGGGTACCCTACTGCAGAGATGCAGTTGGTGTATTCTACATGTTATGTGTGTTTATAAATTAGGTACATTTATGCAATATCTATAAAAAATTGTCTCACAAAAGAAGGGTTAAAATGTTGTATGAAGATTTATAGAATCTGTGACCCTATAGCAATATATAGAGCATCAACAAAGCTGAAAATATGTTATGTATCTTTCAAGTCTCTGACAGAACTGAGGAGCCATCTCTGTTCCTATGTTAAGCAAAACTAAAGTCTTGAATTGCTGTGAGTGAATAATGAAATAATTGTACGTAGGAACTAACAATTGTAAATGCTAGTTGAGGAGAAAATAAGTGTAGGGAGTGGAAAAAGTGGAAGAAAAAAATACAAAGATATTTTATGAATTTATATTTTATATAACTTGCTCTTTTTCAAGTTTTTAGTAAGAGAAATAATCAAAAATATATAAGTAGTCATCCTTGATAAAGAGTGGACTGCCTTAATCATCATAGATGTGAATATATGTTTTACATATCTATGTGTAGACCCTCCCACATTTACAAATATATGCCTGCATGCTTTGTAAAAGTCAGGAAGATCTGTTTTTCTCTTTCCAAATTAAACCTCTATTTCCCAGCAGGCATTTGACAAGACAGATTTGTAAGCTGATTGAAAGTAACTGTCAAATGTTTTTTAGAGAAATGATCAGTAGCAAAGAAGATTCAGTCCCTGTCCACAATATATATATATATATATATATATATATATATATATATATAAGACTGTATGTATAATAATGGAACAGTGGTTAGTAAGCTAATCTCTTAAACTAGAAAGTTTGATTCTGTCTGGATGTCTTGCACTTGTGACCTCTTGTCAAATGTGGTATATTCATAGGATCTTTTGGCCAGACATAATAGACATAATCTCCAATGATGATCTATGAGAACAGGTGTGGTGAACATGCAAGTGCCAATCTAGTCAGAATATTTTATGCTGGACACCCCAAGGAAAGAGAAAGCAGGGATGGCCAAAAACAGACATGACACAGAACAAAAGAGAGTGTACTAAAGACCAAAGAGAGAGTGATAAAGAAGCAAGATCCTCAAAACAGCTCCCAGAGCAGCTTAGACAGCTAAATGATCTCTTTCTATTGCCTCTAGTACCAGTTGATGCAGCAGTTCAATAAGAATAAATAATAAGGTATATATATATATATATATATATACATATACCGGACATTGGCCTAGCGGTTAGAGTGTTCGCCATTGGCCCGGGAGACCTGGGTTCAATCCCAGGTCGAGTCATACCAAAGACTCAAAAAATGGTACTTGATGCGTCCTTGCTTAACACTCAGCATTATAAGGTACGGATCAAGGGTAAAGTGGAGCAATCCAGGGAAAGGAGTCGCGCCCTCCCCTACGCCTTGGTGTAGTAAGCTATCGAAAATTGAGCCTTCGGGTCACCCTCGACTATGGTCGCCAACTTTACTTATATATATATATATATGCATATACATATATATGTATGTCTGGTATAAAACTAATTTGATATAGTAAAATTTATAAATCACAAATAACACATTCTATTTTCTCAAATAGTAAAGTAAAAATAAACAAGAGATTTATTGCTTTTGTAACTCCAAAGTTCAGTAATTAGCATACTGTACTGGTGACCAAAAGGTTCATGAATGCTCATATAAGGACATGTATCTCCATATAATAATAATTATAATAAACAGACTATATGTATCTAGAAAAGAGGGAGGAAGAGGACTTGCCAGCATTGAAGACAGCGTTGACACATCCATACATCGACTCGAAAACTATATACAAAAACATGAAGGAGGACTCATTACAGCCACCAGACACAAAACTGAGAATACGATGAACAACAGAATGTCAGTAACTAGGAAACAAAAATGGGAAGGAAAACAACTTTATGGGCACTTTAAACGACTAATAAACAATATCTCACACAACAAAACTTGGACATGGCTAAGAAAAGGAAACTTTAAGAGAGAAACAGAATCTCTCCTAATAGCAGCATAAGACAACGCCATAAGAACAAATCATATCAAAGTGAGAATAGATAAGACACAACAAAATAGCAAATGCAGGCTATGTGGCAACAGAGATGAAACCATCAATCATATAATAAGTGAATGCAGCAAATTAGCACAGCGAGAATATAAGGCAAGACATGACTGGGTCGGTAAGGTGATTCACTGGGAAATGTGTAAGAAATTTAAATTCGACCATACTAACAACTGGTATATGCACAACCCAGCACCTGTCCTAGAAAATGACTCGCATAAACTCCTATGGGTCTTTAATATACAAACAGATCACCTAATCCCAGCCAGGAGACCAGACTTAATAATAATCAACAAAAAAAGAGAACTTGCAAAATAGTCGACTTTGCTGTCCCGGCAGACCACAGGATAAAACAGAAAGAATGTGAAAAGAAGGATAAATACTGCGACCTTGCTAGGGAACTGAAAAAACTGTGGAACATACAGGTGACAATTATACCAATTGTAATAGGTGCATTTGGAACAGTAACAAATGGATTACTAAAGGGACTAGAGGACTTTGAGGTTGGCGGACGAGTGGAGACTATCCAAACGACAGCATTGTTGAGAACTGCCAGAATACTAAGAAGAGTCCTGGAGACTTGAGGAGACTTGCTGTCACTCAGACTTCAGTGAAAAACCATCGGCTATTGCTGATGTAAAAAGCTCTAATGAGTGAATAATAATAATGATAATAATAATAAAGGCCGTCTGCTGACGCTGATGGGAAAAACTCTCAAAGAGTAAATGATAATAATTATAATAAAAGAATTTACCATTTGATGGATGTTACTGTTCTGGCAGACCACAGAGTAAAAATAAAAGAAAGCAAACAGATTGACAAATAATTGAACCTTGCCAGAGATCTGAAAAATCAGTGGAACTTGAGGTTCAAGGTAATACCAGTTGTTGGGAGTATGCTCAGAATGGTTCCCTAGAGCATGAAGAAGGCACTGGATGAATTAGTAATCAATGGGAGAATCAAAACCATCCAGATTATAGCACTGCTGGCATCAGCTGGAATACACAGAAGAGACTTGGAGACCTGAGGAGACTTCTTGTCACTCAGGCTCCAGTGAAAGACCATCAGTTAATGCTGGTGTGAAAAACTCGCCAGGAGTGAATCTAGAATTTTGATATAAAAACCTTATCATCCAATCCCAGCCAAAAGACAGAACCTCATGTTAGTTAACTAGAAGAAAAGAATTTGTCAGCAGGTAGATTTTAAAATTCTAGCAAACCACAAAAAGAAATTAAAAGAAAGAAATAAACTATATCGATACTTAAACCTTGCTATACTTTGAGATACCAATAATAGTTAGAGCCTTTAAAACAATCCCAATGAACCAGGAAAAGAGATTTAGAGAGCTGAAGATCTGTGAAAGGATCAAACCTATCCAGATTGCAGCGCTACTGAGATCACCAAGTATACTCAGAAGAGTCTCAGAAAAATGAGGAGGCTTGCTGTCACTTGGAATCCAGTGGAAGCCACCAGTTGGTACTGGTATGAAAGCTCACAGAGGGTAAAATAATTCAATTAGTTTTTTTTCCATGCCCATTCTTAAGATCAAAGATAAATATCAAATTTTTCCACTTGTAAAATTAGCTATACGTTTGTGATTTAAGTGGCATTTAGATCATTTCTCTTATTATTTATCTGATTTAGCTTTCATCACATGATGCTTACATGGTCTTTGATAATAAGCATAGTATAATCAATTTAAAGCATAAAACTCTGAAAAGAAAGAACTATAACCCTCAAAGGTTCTAATTTTCAGCTTTAGATCTAATCAACATCTTCGATAACTATTATAAAAATTCCATCAAATCATGTTTACTTGAAAAGGTGACTCATCTTAAGACTTTTATATGAGGTCAATTTCTTACTTCTCTTCTAACGTTAGAGAGGGTTAAAAATGCAGGCACAGGCTCAAATTGAAGTGGCGTATTCTAAAATGGCTATTTGCCTTTTATTTCACATCACCCACCCGTCTTCAAATCTGTTTAATCATTCACAGTATGGGCCAGTTTATTCATTCTTGCTGCAAAGCCAAAGGAGTCACAGATAAAAAGACTTTCTCATTTCTTTCGATTACTTGCTTCATTTGTTTCACGCAGACCCTTCATCCACCAAACAAACCTTCCCAGCCCTCCTTTTTTTTATACTGCCCTCTACTTTCTCCGCTTGGGTTGGTCTGGTTCTGCACTCAGCACACACTATATAGGCAGAGTCAAATTCAAAGATGCAGAAATAACATTTTATTAGTAGACAATGGTTACCACTTTCAGCAATTCCATCAAATTTAAGCAGCAATCACCAGTTAAGGCCAGCTCTCCTCTGAGTCAAGGTTGAATCAATTCCAGCAAAGATGTTGCAGCTGAAGAAGGAATGATATTAGATAGATAGATAGATAGAGAGAGAGAGAGAGATAGAGAGAGAGAAATAGAGAGAGAGAGAGGTGTAAATAGACAAAAGTGGGGTAAAAGAGACAAAAAAAAGAAAGAAGGAAAGAAAGAAAAGCTTTATGGAAAGCTTTCTTCATCGACACAGTTCTAAATTGATTCCAAAGAACATTTCATTTCTATCAGGCAATGAAGTAAAGATCTAGAAAAATGAAAGAGAAGCTTCAGAGGTGGGTAAATAGAAAAACAAGTGATGAGTCTGGAGATAGGAAAAGAGCCATCCTTCATGTATGACTGAATTGATTAAAGGGAGGGATTCACTTAAAGACTGATAAGGAAATAATCTGCTTCTGAAGTAAGAGAAATAGGGAGACATTGAACAGATGAAATTCCAGACCAAGAGAGAGAGACAGAGACAGAGACAGAGAGAAGGAGGAGTATAGGGAGTTTAAAGATGTCTTTTCTCCAGCCCCAAGCTAAATCAAACCTTGTGAAGATTTTGTTCTTGTAGAATGAGAAAACAAGAGAATTAGAGAAAACCAAATAACCACAGTCTTTGAGATAGGGAAAAAGTGAGCAACCTACTAGGCCCAAGGCTAAATCAATTCCAGAAAAGATTGTTTCCAGAGAGAGAAAGAAAGAGATGTATTGAATAGCTACTCAAATGACCAGTTTATGTGTGTGTGTGTGTGTGTGTGTGTGTGTGTGTGTGTGTGTGTGTGTGTGTGTGTGTGTGTGTATGTATGTGTGTGTGTGTGTGTGTGTGTGTGTGAAAAAGAGAGAAAGCTTTAAGTTCGAAGATGCAATTATAAATAAAACTAGCCAAATTTTCGGGTGCTTTGCTTGCTTGAAAAGCCAGCCAGAAAGTTTTTATGCTATTATTATTGTAAGTATCCAAAGAAAATACCACTTACCATGAATTGCTTTAGACTCCTTGGACCTATCTGAACATGAAAATTAACTTAAAATGCTTATATTTTATTTCTTCAATATTCAGTTTACCAAACTTTTCATATCTTACTGTAAGAGAAAAAAAGATTTCTTTTAGTTTTGATTGCTGATATTATTACTAGTGTTCTGTATAAAGGGATGAACTGAAAAATTTTCATTTTGTTACTATGCCAGTCATCTTCCTCAACTATATTCCTTCCTCATTAGAATATAAAATAAAAGAATTCAACACTGTACAAGCTACTGCTCAATACATCTGCCAGCAACAATCCCCTAAGAAGATTAACATTTTGTTTAGAAAGATCTAACATAGAAGGAATCATTCATTAGCTGCTGATAGAAAGTCTTCATAAGTTGATGTGTTTTAATTATTGTCGTATTCCAAAGATGCCAAAAATCTCAGTATTAATATTTTTAGATTTGCATAGTGATCAAGTTATTCAACATGAAATCAAAAACTTAGTTTAACAAAAAAAGTTGAAAAGATGTAATAAAAAATGGTTCAATAATCTCAGGAGGTGGAAGGGACAAAATGGTTTGATTTTTATTTCTTTATTTTTAATGACATATCAATGTTAGTTGGTTATTAGATGTCAAAGCCATCCTTATATAAGGACAGTAATGGAACTATTTAATCCATTGCTGCGGAGGATAAGGGAATTCATACCTTTGCCAAGGGTATTTGTCCAAAATGAAATTTAATTGTGTAACTGGAGTTTGAACTTGCTTACTGTCATGTTGCAATCGAGTACATTAGCCATTATGTATGTGAGTGATATGTATGTGTGCATGTGGGCGTATATATGCGTGTGTGTGTATGTATGTGAGTGTGTGTGTATGTGTGTGTATGTGTGTGATATATATATGTGTGTGTGATGTAAATGTATACAAATGCAATATATACATATGTATGTGATATATATATATATATATATATATATATATATATATATATATATTGTGATATGCATGGGGCAAGATAGTTATCATCATAAAAAATTAGCCTCAGCAGGCCAAGTTCAAACCCCAGACAAAGCTGCTTACATTTCCTTTTGTTTTAATGTCTTTCATTTGAAAGGGATGAATTATCTTTTCTTCTATCCATCTATATGTAAATAGCTGGGAAGACTGTGCTCTCTCACCTTAAAGGAAGGCAAACCAGTCTAGGAGAAATAAAGAAACTTTGATTTCAAAACAAGTGTTTATGGGGAGAGCAACTCCAACCTATAAAAAGCCTACCTGCTTCTAGGTGTAGCTGTGACTTTTATGCCTAGCAAGAAATCTACAGGATCACTAATATTTATTCCACAATGACAACAAATATCCATTGTAAAAAGAATCTTTACTTAACCAGTTCAGAAGGGAGAACCTTGAAGGATAGTGGCTGATGTGCTAGACCACAACATTATAGTAAATGAATTTTAGCCCCAGTGACACTATTATGCTCATTTTCAGACTAATACTCTTGGAAAGGTATGAACTCTCTGGCAATGGATTAAATAGTATGACTACTGTCCTTCAACAAAGATGGCTTTGACATTAAATAGCCCACAAAGGTTGGTATGCCATTAAAACAAAGAAACCAAACTATAAACTGTTCAGCAAATGGATAAGACAATTCATCCAATGATTAATAGAGATGGATGAGAATTTATCTAACAATAGTGTGTTATTCTTTGAAAGATGACATCATCTCCTTGTGTAAAAATAGAAATTTGTTGATTTATTGCGAAGGCTTGTAGCCCAGTTGACTGTGGCTGTAGAATACGCTAATTGCATCTCTGCTGAGGGGTATGACCCACACCACCAACGAGTGTCCTGGATATGACATAATACCATCTGATGATGAGGCTCCAGTCCAGGAGCTTTGCAGAATGTAGAGTACCCTTTCATTGCCATTACTCCCAGGTCCACTCTCACCTGGAGTGATAGCACTATAGGTCAAATAGAACTGTTTGACAGTTTAACTGTATGTAAACAAATCACTGATGTTTGATTGAATTGTTAGCGATACATAGCAATACTTGGAACTGTTTAACTGTGTACAAACGAATGAGTAATATTTAATAAAATTATTAGAATTAAATATAAATACTTGAAAATCTTTAACTGTGTGCATAAATTTAATTATTGGTATTACGTAGGAATACTTGGAACCTTTTGATTGTGTGCAAATGAATGAATAGAGTCGAATCAAATAATCATTGTTAAATAACAATACCTGTAACCACTTTTCTGTATCAAACAAATGATTAATATTGAATAGAATTTTTAAAAATGATTTAACTGTGTAGAAACAGTAGCAGTACTAGTGTGCAAAAAAATTACTCATTTAAAAATTAAATTACCGACAAACTATTCACTTACAAATCATATATGTATATTCAAATGATTGATGTTAAATTGTTAGTGTTACATAGCAATACTTGAAACCATTTAACTGTGTGTTAAGAATAAAAAAATAAGTTTAGGCTCATTTAAAAATGGTATCAACAAAAAGTTTACAAATCATATACTTGATATATTTATAACTACTTATTTTGACTGGCAGCGGTTGTGTCGATACTGCTATATGGATGCACCACATGGACGCTAACGAAGTGGCTGGAGAGGAAACTAGATGGAAATTACACAAGAATGTTGAGAGCAGTATTAAACAAGTCCTGGCGACAACACCCCACGAGACTCCAACCATACGGACACTTGCCCCCCATCACGAAAACTATACAAGTCAGACGAACCAGACATGCGGGACACTGCTGGAGAAGCAAGGACGAGCTCATAAGCGATGTACTCCTGTGGACCCCCACATATGGATGTGCAAAAGTAGGACAACCAGCACGAACTTACATACAGCAACTATGTAACCCTGAAGGATGTAACTCTGAAGACCTGCCGGAGGCGATGAATGATAGGGAGGAATGGCGAGAGAGGGTCAGGGATATCCGCTGGTAATTCAGGCAAGAAAGGTTTTGTATTATACAGAAAAATAACACTTTTTTTTGCTAAACTTTGCATTTCTTTTTTAGCTCTGAATGCACAGTTTAAGGCTGGGTTATATATATATATATATATCATGCCCACATACGCATATATATTTCTCACACACACACACAAATACATATACATATTTATATATACATATATATATATGTGTGTGTGTGTGTGTGTGAGTGTGTGTGTGTGTGTGTGTGTGTGTGTGTGTGTGTGTGACATATGCATATATATTTGAGTGTGAAAAATATATATGTGTGTGTGTGTGTGTGTGAGAAATTTATATGTGTGTGTGTCATATATATATATATATATATATATATATATGTAGGTGTGTGATACATATATATGTATGTGAGTGATATATGTGTGTGCATGTGGGTGTATGTATGTGTGTGTGTGAGTGACTGTGTATGTGTGTGTGTGATATATATATATATATATATATATGTGCATGATGTAAATGTACGTAAATGCAATATATATATATATATATATATATATATATATATATATATATGCATGTGATATATATGTGTTATATATATATATATATATATATATATTGTGATATGCATATATATGTACATATATATATATATATATATATATATATATATTGTGATATATATATAAATATATATGCATATTGTTATATATATATATATATATATATATATAACAGATGGTAATGCTCACAAACATTTGCCTACTACTCAAGTTTCATGTACTTGATCCTCAGGTAGGCAGCAAAATGAATGTCATTCCATTCATTTTGCTGCTTACTTGAGGATCAAATATGTGAAACTTGAGCTGTAACACAATTTTTGTGAGATTTAACATTTGATATTAATTGCTTATTGTTCTATATAAAGAGGAATGAGCACTTGTTTTACTCATTTATATGATTTTACTAGATTTATGAATTAAGATATATAGATATATGCATTATGTATACATATTTGTGTTACCAGTGTTCATTCCCTGGTTCAGTCATATCGAAGGTTCAAAAAATGTTACTTGAGGCTTCCTTGGTTTACACTCAGTATTATAAGGTAGGGATCAAGGGTAAAATGGAGCTATCCAAGGAAAGGAGTGGGAGTTTCCCCTACATTTTGGTGTAGTAGCTAATGAAAAGGGAGTCTTCAGGTCGCCCCCAACTACAGTCGCCAACTTTATATGTATATATATATATATATATATATATATATATATATATATACTTTCTTTAAGAAAAAACAACGAAACCGATCACATAGGATTATAAATTTATTTCAATCCTGTTACAGCTGTATTATTAGTACATTGAGCTCTTTACCAGGAAAATTTTAAATATTCATTCATGAATAATTTCTTGTCCTGATGGAATTACTCCCAACTCCGGTTTAACTGGACCAAGAATACTATATATATATATATATATATATATATATGTGTGTGTGTGTGTGTGTGTGTGTGTATGTATATGTATGATATAATATATTTGTATGCATCAATATATTTCCCTGTATAATATAATGTATGTATATTTCTATATTTAATATATATGTATATCTATATGTGTACATATATATCATATAATGAGTATATGTGTATATATAATGCTACTACATATGTGCATATAGAATGTCTGTATAGATATATACAATATGTAATGTGTATATATAAGTGCATATGATATAGATATATATATATATATATATATATATATATATATATATATATATATATATATAGTGAGTACTGTAATTATCCTGTGATAGGTATATCAGTTTATACAAAGCTTAGAAACTAACAAGAAAAAGTAAGAAATTAAGGCATTGATGAACCTGTTCAGTACTTATATCGATGACTATTAAGTAACATTTGATTAATGAAATAGTATAACAAAATAAAAAAAATCTATTAATAATTCTGCCTCTGTCCCATAATTGTTGTGACATTATTGTGTCTGAAATTTATATACAGATGTATCAAGTAATACAGGACAAAGAAAGTATTATTTAGAATTTTAAACATCACTGTTTTTTCAGAGAAAAAATTAAGACAAAACATAAATACAAAAATAGAATTCATTGAAAATTTTTCACGTTTTATGAGCTGATTTCACTCTTATTCAAAAAAGAAAATAATTATTAGTTCTGCAAAACTTAACATCATAATTTAGTGAAAAAAAAATTGATTTAGGAAATATTATAAATATGATAATGAACAATTAGCAAGTGGATTCTATATATCATTAAAACTGTAAAAAATGTTATCTCCATTGGATACTCAAGACTTTTGACCTTGTGCCAAACTAAGCAAGTTAGTAAAAATCAATAACTGTGGCTCTTAAAAGGTCAGCAAATCCAAATTTAAACAGCTTATCCTAATTTAGTTAGATTAATTAGGATGGTCACTTAATTGCATGATAGCCATGACAAATAATGGTGCAGCAATTAGAACAAATCTGGACACACAATTATTAGCTGAATTGTTTTGGGCATTTTTTTCACTGTAAGCATATATCATATATCTGTATATAATATATAAATGATATAAGTAATGTATATTATATATATGTATGTATAGTGGGTACTGTAAGTAACTTGTAGTCAGGTTTGGTTTCTTTGTTTAATGGCATATCAACTCTTTTTAGGCTATTTAATGCCAAGCCATTCTCCTAGAAGAACAGTAGTGGTACTATTTAACCCATAGCTTGGAGGATAACGGGGTTCATACCTTTCCCAAGGGTATTTGTCCGAAAGTGAACGTAATAGTGCGACTGGAGTACGAACTCGCGTACTACGATTCCGCAGTCCATCGCTTTAACCATTACACCACGAGGACACCCACTAACTTGTAGTCAGTGATGGTTTTTGTTTTTTAATCAATATGATTATATAAAGGTAGGGGTGTCATAATGGATATCATTAAAAAAAATGGACACAGGGAACTAAGTTCAAATCACTTTTGTGCAAATGCCCTTGGGGAAGAGAATGTCTACATCTCTTCTCTCCCCCAGGTAATGGGTAAAATAGTAAGGCAGAGTGGGCTCTCAAGAAGAAAGAAAACTCTAAATTCAAAACTAGGAGCTGGAATCCCTAAGGCAGTTCAACATAGTTTTTGACATTCTTTTGGTGACTTGTGGGGCAACACTGATGCCAAATGGTATAACACTTATGCCTTCCTTTGAACAGCATCAATCACATGATGAGAAGAGACCTTCAGCATGGGCAACTGCTACTCTTCCATACAACCCTCCCAAGTCCGATGTGGAAATCAAGGCACAGATCCATGGTCTCTTGAAACTGAGAGATGCAATAAAAATATGATTGATATTCATTACTAAATTAAATGTGACAATGAAGGAAATCATGTTGAAAAAAATTTATTGCGCAAAATAAATGCTCTTTCATATTATTGGACTATAGACTTATTGATGTATATGTATTCATAAGGAATAGATATGCTGGAGAAGTATGTTATAATGAAATATCAGATATAATTTCTCATGAGAAATTTGATTTTAATCAAGATAAATGAAGGACTAATAAAAAGAAATAAGGAAGAAACAATCTATCTATAAAAGGAAGAAATTAATATTTTATATTTGCCAATTAATTTGAGCTACCCATCTATTCAGTAATAAGTATCTTTTTCAAACAGTCATTTATCAGAAATCTCACAGAGTAAAAGAAAGAATGAATATTATCATTAGGAAAAAGGAATTATCTCTGCACATTTACTCAGATCTGTATCCAATTGTTTTTAATTATACAATATTACTTATTTACAATTTTCAAATTTTCTTTTCCAATCAGGGGAAATTGTGGAAACTTTTTCCTATGATGAGACAAGAGAGTTTCAAAAGTTTTGCAATATTTTGGTTCATGCTAGTTTGCAACACATACAATACATTACCAAAGCTGTTAAAACTGTAGGGGGTACCTCAATGGATGGTCTTATCATGGAAGTTGGTGCACTGAAATGTTGCTCATTGTTTTGCTCTGTGTGTGATTTGAAAGCTGTTCAGATGAACATGCAGTGTTGTCTAATTCAGGAATTTATGCTTTACAAGTTTAAACTGGGTTATAATGGCATGGAAGCAGCCAAAAACATTTATTGTGGGAAACATAAAAGTGCAGTTGATCACAGTACAGTAACCAGATAGTTAAAAAAAAGTTGCTTTCAATGCAAGAACCTTGACGATCAGGCAAAGTAAAGTAAGCCTAAAAAGCCATGGATTCTAAGGCTGTGCACCAAACCATAGAAACATATATAGCAAGTAACTCTTAAAGAATATCAGGGAAACTCAACATCTTACAATCAAGTATGATCAATCGCTTTTATGCCCTCAGCAAGAGTTGTAATTTACTAAGCTTTTTGCTTAGATGTGGCACAAGGCCAAATGAATGGAGCACCCAATGAGACTCGAACTCACTCTTACAGGTTTGCTAGTCAAGCTTGCTAACCATTACACTGCCTGAGGTGCCCCTCAACAAAAGCATCAAGAGCTCCTGAATAGTGCCAGACATAACTGAAATATTGCAAAACTTTTGGCTCACCGATGTATAATGAAGGGGAATCCCTATCGCACAGTGGCTAACATGTTGGAATGTGACATTATTGTAAGAAGATGAAATTCTAGTTGTGCAATTGCATTTACTTTTGGACTAATAACCTTGTGAAAGGTATAAAACCCCTTATCCCCCCAGCTATGGGTTAAACAGTACCACTACTGTTCTTCTACATGGATAGCTTTGGTATTATATTACCCATGAAGGTTGATATACCTTTAAACAAAGAAACAAAATAAACAACACCTAATATAATGATTTAACCAATTTTAATAAAATGATTATAATTCAGTTTCATTTAATATATAGTATAATAATATATTCTTAAATATATGATATATATGATATATTGTGGAGAAAAATTAATAACCAGGTAATCCAAATAGAAGAAGAAATTATTGAGAAGCAAAGTCTACACGACAGAGTTTCAGTTCTAATGAGCCACCATCAAGACTGTGAGGGATGATATTCGTGATGTTAAATCAACGATGGATGTTTAAAAATATGAAATACAAAAACCAAGGGAAAATTTGTATATCAAGAAGAAGTTGTCCATTTAATTCTTGATATATATGTTTCCCTAGGTTTTTGTATTTTTAAACATCCATCACTGAATTAACATCACTAATATCATGCCTCACAGTCCTGATGTTAGGTCATTAGAACCAAAATACTATAGTGTCAACTTCGCTTCTCAATAAATCTCTCCTTTTACTTGGATTATCTTGTTATCAATTTTTCTCTCTTTATTGTCGGATTACACTCCATTATTTACTTCCATATGCTATATTATAGTATAAAAGTCTATGTGAAGGGAATGTTTGTTTTTAACTATGATAAGTGACTTTATCTGTTAGTACATATTATTATCAAGTAGTGCTGATAGTATTCCCTGACTCTCCCTCCCTCTCTCTCTCTCTCTCTCTCTCTCTCTCACTATCCACCCCTATTGAACATTGCTTCTGGAAAGTCCTCTTGACTGCATCCAGTGTCTGTATAGAGCTGATGTATGTAAGTCCTTGCTAAACAGCCAATACTAACATGTATATTGTGTATGCACAACATGGACGCTAACAAAACGGCTGGAGAAGAAGTGAGAGGGCAATTACACAAGAATGCAGCGAGCAATATTGAACAATTCCTGGCGGCAACACCCCACAAGACACCAACCATACGGCCACCTACCTCACATCATGAAAACCATCCAAGTTAGACGAATCAGACATGCAGGACACTGCTGGAGAAGCAGGGACGAGCTCATAAGTGATGTACTCCAATGGACCCTACATATGGCCGTGCAAAAGCAGGACGACCAGCACGAACATACATTCAGCAGCTATGTGAGGATACGGGATGTTGTCCTGAAGACATGCCAGTGGCGATGAACGATAGGGAGGAGTGGCGAGAGAGGGTCTGGGATATCCGTGCTAGTGGCACGACATGATGATGATGATGATGACTTATGACTTCATCCTTTCATCTCCAGCAGTGTTCATTCATTACCCAGTTGGCTGAGGCTGTAGAATACACTGACTACACCTCTGCAGAGGGGTAAGACCACCCTAATAAGTGTCCTGCATATGATACTAAACAATCTGATGATGAGGTTCCAGTAATACCATCACTCCCAGGTTCACTCTGGTACTAAGTGGTAGCACCTGATAGGGTCCTATCTATGGGTCAAATAGAACTAAATTGCATACTTATGCTAAACTGTATTGTTTGAAATAGAACTGTTTTGATAAAAATAATAATTATGCTAAACTGAATTTTTTTAATTAGAACTGTTTGATTGAACTGAATAGCTTGAAATAGAAATGTTTTTGACAATTAAACTGTGTACTTATGCTAAACTGAATTGTTTGAAGTAGAACTGGTTATTTGCATAAAAATGATTTTGGCATTAAATAACCTACAAAGGTTGACATGCCATAAACCCAAACAAACAAACAAACAAACAAGTGTTCATTCAGCCACGGTTTTGTGGGGTGCTGCTTCCTGGATTTATCATGCATGCATTTGCTTACAGAACTGTATGTGTATATGAGTTTGTGTGCAATGTTGTTATAAATGTTCTATTCTAATATCAGCTCTTTGATTTCTGTTTGTCTACCAGTCGATCCGTTCAAGTGCTTTTATAAATGATGTAATTTTACACCAATACATACAGTCACCATTCATGAAGGAACGAAGCTTTTAAGTCCATAACTATCGACACACCCAGATATAACATGATTCTAGGCATACAATAAGGGACATTGTTTTAGTCCTATTGTGGAACAGCATTCAAAAAAATATGTACTGTTATTTTATTAGAATTTGTGCTTTTTTCATACATCTAGAGACAATATAAAGTAATTGCATCTTCCACATAAAACTGCTGTTGACCTTTCTTTTCTATTTCAAGACTTGCAGCTTAAAATTGTCATAGCAACCAATGTAGCAACCTCCTTTGAGGTTTCTTTTTTATGCATGAAGTGATGGAGTTAACACAATGCGAAGGATGCAGAAAGTAATTTCACAATTTACAAAAGCTTTCCATAATCTGCAACACAATGAGCATAGCCATTGTTTAGCTTGGAAACACATTAAATCCATAGAAAATGTTCTGTTTTTATATCATTTTTCTAAAGAATTGGATTCATGCTATATCAAAATCTGTATTCTGTTGTACTATATTAAAGTCTGTCTTTGTATGGATGCTGCTGTATAAACTTTTGTTTAAAGTAACGAATTTAGAGATTAGCAAAGTACTCTGAATACATATCCAGTTGTTTAAATTTTCTGGTTTCTATAAATTTAATGTTAAATCAATAAATCAGGAAATTGAGGATTTTTAACTCTTTGTCACAAGGATTGTGTGAATTACCAAATTAGCACAACAATTGATTGAATTTAATGGCATGTAAACCTATCTAGAGTTGTTTTATGCATAGAGGTTAGGGAATTGTGTTCATTAACGTTTAGACTGATTGCATTTCACATAGCACTAATACCCTTGGGAAAGGTATGAATCTAATTATTCTCCCTCCAGCTATGGGTAAATAGTTGGGTAGACTGGGTTCTTCAGCCTTGGTGAGGCAACTAGTCTAGGAGAAGGAAAACTCTGAATTCAAACCTGTTAAACTCCGTTTAAAAATTGACCTTGTGACATATCCTGCCCGAGCGGAGGGGTTGGTAAATAGGATTAATGTTTAGATTTAGATTTAAGCAGTGGTTTGTTAATAGTTTTTTGTACACATTCCTATCTATTATAATAAAATTTATACTCAATTGTATAATTTCAAGTGATTATTTCTGTTTAATTATAAACATCTGTTTGCACATTGTTATGTGGCTTCAAGTAACTAATCATAATTCTTACTCAACAATTGTATTTTCAAGTTCATACTCTAAATACAATTAATTTATGCTTATGTGGTATGAAGTATTCCAATCAAATACTAATAATTTTTAAACTGATCCATTTGACCCATTGAGGAGCCCTAACAAGTACTTACATGGTTGGTCAAAATGGACTTGGGAGTAATGGCAATGAAGAGGTACTCTATACTCTTCAGATCTCCAGAATAGGAGCTTTCCCATCAGATACAGTTAAGGATCATACCCAGGATATTCTTTTTGGGGAGTTCTTACCCTTCTGCAAGGGAGTGTATTCTAAGCTTCACCAGTAGGATAATTTGTGCAATATAACTTAACGTTGTAACTGAGAAATCTTCCAGGAAACTGTAATGAGAGGTTGATGCTGAAATGAGTTATGAATAAAACAAGCAAACAGAAAATGAATAACAGGAGGTTGAGTTGGACAGACATTGTCTTTTTATGTATTATTTTAGGTAATAAGTAATGATTTACACATATGAATTCTTTTGAGGATAACACTTGGTTACCATCATGAAATTTGAAACTGATATTTTGGTTCAGTGGCTGGAGTAGGAAGAAAATATATTAGGTCTGTTCTTTTTGAATACTGGACTTTTACTGGCAAGCAGGAGCATAGCTGATATTCAGATCAATTAGATTTTGGTGACAAAATAGAAAAAAAGTTATTTTTGGAAATGATGATATACTTTTCAAGGATCAAGCAATTCTCTTTTTGAATTTAATGAAACACTTGGATCTTAAGATCCTTACATCATCATTCTGGCTATTTCTGATTTATTTAAGTTTTCCTTTCATTTTGAGAAACATATTCAACAGGTTTTATTATTTGAACTTTTGTATGAATATATTTACTTTCTGTGTATGAAGTGTGCGCAAATGTTTCCTGAGGCCTCTTTTTATAAAATCAGAGACTGGAAGAAGTTTTAAAAACAGGTTTTGACTGGCATGTACTCTTTTATGCTGAGTTGAAGGAAAAAATAAAGCAGAAAAATGATCAGACAAAATAAATGTGTGACACTGCATGACACTTTTTGAGCTGAACATGGCTACAAATAAAAGGAGAGAAGATAATTCATAAAGCCTATGGAAATGATTTGGTTGATTGATTTGGTTTCGTTTTATGACATATCAACCATTGTCGGTTATTCAATGCCAAATTCTTCTTTTTACATATATATTAAATATATGATTTGTAAACACATTTTGTAGATACATACAGTTAAAGGCTGGTTGGTTGTTTGGGTTTTATGGCATATCAACCTTTGTAGGTTATTTAATGCCAAATCCATTTTTATGCAAATAGTTCTATTTCAAACAATTCAGTTTAGCGTGAGTACACAGTTTAATTGTCAAAAATATTTCTATTTCAAGCTATTCAGTTTATTCAAACAGTTCTAATTCAGCTAATCCAATTTAGTATAAGTATAGATTTTGTTTACACACAGTTAAATGTCAAAACAGTTCTATATTAAACAATTCAGTAAGTAGAGTTTCAATGTCAAAAACTGTTCCATTTCAAACAATTCAGTTTAGCATAAACACGCAGTTCAAATGTAAGTACAGTTTAATAGTCAAAAACATTTCTATTTCAAGCTATTCAGTTTAGTCAAACAGTTCTAATTCAAACAATTCAGTTCAGCATAAGTATGCAGTTAGTTCTATTTAACCAATTGATAGGGCCCTATCAGATGCTACTATTCCAGGCCAGAGTTGACCTGGGAGCAATGGCAATGAAGGGGTGTTCAGCATTCCCCAAAGCTCCAGCATCACTGGAACCTCACTATCAGATTGTTTAGTGTCATATCCAGAACACTCATTGGCAGTGGGGGGTCTTACTCCTCTGAAGAGAAGCAGTCGGTGTACTCTACAGCCCCAGCCAACTGGGCAACACAGTTGAAGGATCAAATACTACTATTCCTATCAATTCAATTTGACATAAGTCAAAGTTAAATGGTTCCAAGTATTGTTATTTATCACTAACAATTCAATTAAACCTCAGTCATTTGTTTGCACACAGTTAAATTAGCATACAGTTCTATTTCAAACAATTCAATTTATCATAACTCATTTGTTTGTACTCAGTTTAAATGTCGAACAGTTCTATTTGACTAATAGATTGGACCCAATCAGGTGCAACCACTGCTGGCCTGAGTGGACCTAGGAGCAATAGCAATGAAGGGGTACTCTGTATTCCCCAAAGCTTCAACATTATTGGAGACTTACTATCAGATTGTTTAGTGCCATATCCAAGGCACTCATTGGGGAGGGGTTTTTTCATAACTGCAGAGATGCAGTCAGTGTATTTTACAGCCCCATTCTACTGGGCTGAGATTAGGTTGAAAATATGTATGATCCCCAATAACTAAGTTGACAACCAATTCTTTATGAAAAAAAGTACAAAAAAACACTAATTTTCTTTTATACCAAAGATACCCGGATTTTAATATGTCAAATGGAATATTATGCAATCAGAAATATTAATTTGTAGCAGTCCAAAAATAGGTATACTCTTCTATATATCTACAAAATTCTATTTTTAGTTACAGAAGTACTGAAGTTTTATTAATAAGAGTGAATGAATACTGCTGGAGATGAAAGGATGAAGTCATAAGTCATCATCATCATCATCATAATGTTGTGCCGCCAGCACAGACATCCCTGACCCTCTCTCACCATTTCTCCCTATCATTCATCGGTTCTGGCAGGGCTACATCCCATATCCTCACAGAGCTGCAGAATGTATGTTCGAGCTGGCCGTCCTGCTTTTTCTCGGCCATATGTGGGGGTCCAGAGGAGTACATCACTTATGAGCTTGTCCCTTCTTCTCCAGCAATGTCCTGTATGTCTGGTTTGTCTAACTTCGATAGTTTTCATGATGGGAGGTAGGTGGCCGTATAGTTGGTACTTTGTGGGGTGTTGCCTCCAGGACTTGTTCAATATTGCTCGCAGCATTTTTGTATAATTGCCGTCTAGCTTCTTCTCCAGCTGTTTTGTTAACATCCAAGTAGAGCCTCCATATAGCAGTATCGATATGACTGCTGCTTGGAAGAAACTGCATTTCATTTTATTGTTCAGGTCTGACTTCCATATGATCGATAGCTTATCGATAACTGTCCATGCCTTCGTAAGCTGCATGTCAATGTCTTTTTCAATTGATGAGGCACTGCTTCCTAGGTATGTGAACTTGTCTACTAGTTTCAGAGAGCTTCCGTCAAGTGTGGAAATTCGCCTGTTTGATTAAAGCATATGTATTCCATTTTGTGTGCATTGACATGGAGGCCAATGCCTGTGGCAGCTCATTTCAAACTATGAAGTAGCGTTTCAGCTTGGTTGGGTGTATTTGCCTGAATTGCTGTCATCGGCGTAGTCGGCATCAGTAATTGTTTTTGCGGGGTACCTTCTGCTTCTTTTCTGTCAGCTCGAAGCCGTTTTCTTTAATTTTATCAATCGATATTCTAAGCACGTAGTCTAGACAGATGATAAAGAGGTATGGGGCTAGAGTGTCCCCTTGCAGTACTCTTGCTACAATGTCTAAGTATTCTGTGTCTCCATCCGTTGAATGTACTTTCACTTTGGTGTTTCTATAGAGAATCATTATTACTGTGATGGTCTCTTTTGGTACACCATATGCTTGTAGGATTTGTTCCATCTTCCCTCTGTGAATGGAATCAAAGGCCTTGGTATGTCGACAAATAGTATTGTCGCCTGTAGGCTTTTTGCCCATATGCCTTCAAGCATTCTACGGATAGTCAATATTTGTGAGGTTGTGGATCTATTTCTTCGGAAGCCATTTTGGTTTTTCCTAAGAATGTTGTCAATTTTGGGTTCTATGCGGTTTCGTAGTAGGGCATTGTAAATTTTGGCTGCTATGGATGTAAGTGTTATACCTCAGTAGTTCTTGGCTAATCCGAGGTCACCCTTTTTAGGGAAGGGGAGGATGCGTCCATTCATCCATCTGTCTATTGGATTTTGATTATTGACTGCGTTACAGTGTCGGAGCAGTATGTCATCAAATTGTCTGGTCTTCCTTACTTACGGTCCTTGTTTAATGTCCAATTGCTTACTAATAATTCTAGTGATTGGTTCTTGTGTAACTTTCCGTGGGTTTTCTTAGTAGATTTTCAAAATGCTGTTTCCGCAGTTTTATTCTTTCTTGTTGGTTTGTAGCTTTCAATTTAGCTTTGGTTGTGCTCTTCCTTCTGCTCACTTTGCTTATCATTTGCCAGGCTATCCTAGATTGCCTATCTTCCACTGAGTCTCTAATCTTATCTATCTGATTTTGTATGTATTCTGTCTGTTCTTTTAGATATATGTTTGCTAATTCATTTTGTGCTTTTTTAGTTTTAGGGCATTTGTGTTTGTTGGGTTCTTCTTATAGCATTTGAAGGCTGTTTAGTGCAATGAATTGCGAGGCATACTCCTCTTTTGAGGGTGTGTCCTCCGATCAGTGAATAGTTATGGCAAAAATACGACTAAGCCTATGAAAAAACGACACACAAACAGCGACCACCAAACACTATGACTGGTCCCTTCTTAACAACAGAGATATTAGAGATAGATATGCATTAGAATGGAGAAACAGTTTCAAGGCATTATAGGAGAAGACAGGAAAAGTTACCCCAAATGACAAATATGAAAATTTCGTCAACGCATGCCTCGAGGCAGCAATGAATTGTATTCCAGCAAAACCTCAGACTAAATATAGAGTCCCTTGGGAAACATTAGTGGTTAGGGAAAAGGGTTCATACTATACATATATTTTATATAGTCCCTACCTAACTCTATTTTAATATATGAGGGTCATTCAGAAAAGAAAGTGAATTTTTTAGAAAAAAGCAAAATATAATTAGTTTATAGGAAAACTTATTTTAATCTCAGAATGATATTTGCTTTGAGGCTATTCAAAACACTGGCAAATTAAACAGATTACTCCTGGTTTTAACAGATGTCAGTCATCAAATTTTTTATGGCTAAGAAAAGCAAACCATGCCAAATTTACAAAAATATGTGTGATGTGTAAGGTGAAGCATGTTTTAATCAAAAAGATGTTCCAAGACTGACTATACTGTTTAAAAAAGGTTGAAATAGTATTCAAGTTGAAGACAGGCCAGATAGGCCTACAATAGTAAACACACCTGAAATGGTGGATTCAGTAAATGTGCTCATTTTAACTGACAAAAGAGTCATAATTGAGAAAAATTTTTATCAGATGAGAATTTGTATGGGTATGGCACACAAAATTGTGCATGATGGTCTTGTCTTTTCTAAGATCAGATATTGTTGGGTTCCCAAAATGTTGACACCAGAGCACACCTCATCCTGCTGCAAGGACAGTGGAAACCATCATTCAATTTGCTTAGGGAACATCTCCCACATCCTCATTACAGTCCAGATCTGCCCCCACGGATTTTTAATTGTTTATCACACACCCCACTCAAGGAATTTCTGTGTAGAACAAAGTTTTCAAGCGATGATGAAGTGATGAGCACTGAACAAATATGGCTAAAAACTCAGTTCATAGATTTCTATGCTAAAAGAATACAAAATCTTGTTTTTTAATGGGAAAATATGTTTTAAAGAATGGAGATTATATTGAAAAATAGAGCAAACTTTTTTCCTGTGTAAAATATGAAACATTACATTGCAAAATTCATCTTATTTATTGAATTACTCTTGTATTTTTGCAGTATCAAACTGACAACATATAGATGAAAAATTAGTTTTAAAACAAATACAAAAATAAATAAATGTTGAAATAGGATTTTCTAGTTTTTTATGGGCTGTATTGATATTAATCTTTTGCCAGATTCTGTCACTTTGGAGGCCATATAGAAAGTATTTTGTCATCTGATCTCACTACTGAGTAATAAGAAATTCTGTTATGATAGCCCAAATCATGTTTGATTCAAATGGCATCAAGTAATGCCTTTAAAAATGCAAAGCAATTGAATTTCTAATAATTAAGTAGAGAGATGAGGTAGTGTGATTAATAAATATTTAAAGTAATATTGTGTTTTTGTATAAGTAAGATAATACTTAAAATGACAAAAATCATTTTTTTTATTCTTACAAATATTTCTTTTCATTTTTTTCTGCCTCTTTTATTATTTTATTCTTTTCCTCTTTTCTTTCTATCTCTCTTTTAATCTTTTCTTTCTGCCTCTCTTATTATTTTATTCTTTTCCTCTTTTCTTTCTATCTCTCTTTTAATCTTTTCTTTCTGCCTCTTTTATTATTTTATTCTTTTCCTCTTTTCTTTCTATCTCTCTTTTAATCTTTTCTTTCTGCCTCTCTTATTATTGTATTCTTTTCATCTTTTCTTTCTATCTCTCTGTTAATCTTTTCTTTCTGCCTCTCTTATTATTGTATTCTTTTCATCTTTTCTTTCTATCTCTCTTTTAATCTTTTCTTTCTGCCTCTCTTATTATCGTATTCTTTTCATCTTTTCTTTCTATCTCTCTTTTAATCTTTTCTTTCTGCCTCTTTTATTATTTTATTCTTTTCCTCTTTTCTTTCTATCTCTCTTTTAATCTTTTCTTTCTGCCTCTCTTATTATTGTATTCTTTTCATCTTTTCTTTCTATCTCTCTTTTTTTCTTTTTCTTTCTGCCTATCTTTTATTCTTTTATTCCTATCTCCTTTTTATCCTTTATTCTTTTCTGTCTGCTTTTTCTTTTTTTTCATTCTGTTATTCTTTTCATCTCTCTTTTATTCATTTATTCTTTCATTTCTGTATCTTTTATCATTTTATTTCATTCCAATCTTTCTTTTTTTCTTTTTTTCTTTCTACTTCTTATTTATCATTTCATTCTTTTCATTGTGCCTCTCTTTTATTTTCATTCTTCCTCTCTTTCATCTATCATTCTTTTCTTTCTGCCTCTCATTTCTTTCGTTATTCTTTTCATCTTCCTTTTATTCTTTCATTTCTGCATCTTGTATTCTTTTCATTAATTTGTATATCTTTTTTTATTGTTTCTTTTTTCTTCCTCCTTTCTAATTTTATTCTCTTATTCCTGTCATCTCTTTTATTCGTTTATCTTTTATTCCAATCTTTCTTTTATTCTTTTATTCCAGTCTCTCTTTTATTCTTTTATTTCTGTCTCTCTTTCATTCTTTTATTTCTGTCTCTCTTTTATTTTTTTGTTCCTGTCTCTCTTTTATTTTTTTGTTCCTGTCTCTCTTTTATTCTTTTGTTCCTGTCTCTCTTTTATTTTTTATTCCAGTCTCTTTTTTTTCTCTTATTCCTGCCTCTCTCTTATTCCAGTCTCTCTTTTATTCTTTTATTCCAGTCTTTTTTTATTTTTTTATTCCAATCTCTATTTTATTCTTTTATTCCAATCTCTCTTTTATACTTTTATTCCAGTCTCTCTTTTATTATTTTATTCCAGTCTCTCTTTTATTCTTTTATTCCAGTCTCTCTTTTATTCTTTTATTCCAGTCTCTCTTTCATTCTTTTATTTCTGTCTCCCTTTTATTTTTTTTGTTCCTCTCTCTCTTTTATTCTTTTCTTCCTGTCTCTCTTTTATTCCTTTATTCCAGTCTCTTTTTTTTTCTCTTATTCCTGCCTCTCTTTTATTCCAGTCTCTCTTTTATTCTTTTATTCCAGTCTCTCTTTCATTCTTTTATTTCTGTCTCCCTTTTATTTTTTTTGTTCCTCTCTCTCTTTTATTCTTTTCTTCCTGTCTCTCTTTTATTCCTTTATTCCAGTCTCTTTTTTTTTTCTTATTCCTGCCTCTCTTTTATTCCAGTCTCTCTTTTATTTTTTTTATTCCAGTCTTTTTTTTATTCTTTTATTCCAATCTCTCTTTTATTCTTTTATTCCAGTCTCTCTTTTATTCTTTTATTCCAGTCTCTCTTTTATCTTTTATTCCAGTCATTTTTTTATTCTTTTATTCCAGTCTCTCTTTTATTCTTTTATTCCAATCTCTCTTTTATTCTTTTATTCCAATCTCTCTTTTATTCTTTTATTTCAGTCTCTTTTTTATTCTTGTTTCTCTCTTATTCTTTTATTTCAGTCTTTTTCTCTTATTACTGACTTTCTATTATTCTCTTCTTCTTTTCTTTTTCATCTATTTTATTGTTTTTTCTCTTTCTTTTATTCTTTTCTTTCTGGTTATTTTTATTCTCTTATTTTTTTCATTCCTGCTTCTTTTATTGTTTTATTCTTTTATTCCTAACTTTTCATTCATTTATTCATGTCTTTCTTTTATTCTTTTCTTTCTGCCTCTCTTTGCTAGAAACTTTTATTTCTTTTTGTACCATGGATTCTTTACATCTTAACCCTCTTTTCTTTCCTGCTGTTGTTCTTTCTTTCTTTCTTTCTTTTTTCTTCTCCTCCTTGATATACATTTAATTTGTCCACCATAATTTTTGCATCTTTTAATTCTCTTCCTCCTCCTCCCCTCCTCTTTCTCCTCCTCTTCTTTCCTTTTCTCCTTTCAATTTGCATCACATTAGCAATTATCTAATTCACATTACTTGTAATCAGATCATTTTTTCCCCCTCTTATCTGGTACTTTGGTACTTTGTGTTCTTCTATTTACCTCCAAGCTTGTTCTCAACATTCTTCCACTTATTTCCTTTTCTAGTTTATCTGACCTTTTCTGCTATGATTCTCTTCATCTTATGCAATATTACAATCAGGTCAGCCTTTTTCCACTGTTCCTCTTTAAAATCTATAACAAATTTCTTTATTATTAATTGCAAATTTTTAAAAATCCTTTTTCTGAAAGCAATTAACATTTAAACTATCGTGAAGGCATATTTAGTTCAAGTTGCACAAGTACAGTTCTGTTTTTATTTAAACAATCCAATATGAATGGTGAATGTCAGTAGCCTAACATTGGCTTCTTAAATTTATTGATGAATTCTTTTTATTTCAAATTGAATTGATGATTACATGGAGTAAATTTTACCTTGCTAAAACTCACTCTACAGTAAATGCACAAAAACTAATAGCTTCAATAAAACAATTTTAGAGTAAAATATTGGATAAGAAGATTAATTTTATGACTTTTTTTTTTTTATTCTGAAGGATAGCATGACATAGAAATTTGTCAGTTTAAGTTTGCTTATTGTCAAGAATTAACTAGAAACAGTCACAATATTCATTATTATTATTATTCATATTCCTTTGAGAGATTTTCACACCAGCATTAGCTGATGGTCTTCAACTGGTGTTTGAATGACAGCAAGTCTCAAGCACTCTTCTGCCCGATCTTAATTATGCAGTAGTTTGGACGGTCTCTATTCATCCTCTTATTTCCAAGTCCTCCAGTCCCTATACCACCCCTTTGGTTACTGTACTGAGCACACAGATTACAATTGGTATCACCGTTACTTTCATGTTCCATAGTTTTTTCAGTTTTCTAGCAAGGTTCAGGTACTTATCTCTTTTTTCACTTTCTTTCAATTTTATTACTATTATTCTCTTTGGGGACTTTTTAACACCAGCATTAGCCGATGGTTTATCACTGGAGTGTGAGTGACAGCAAGTTTCCAGGACTCTCCTCAGTATTCGGGCCAATCTCAATAATGGTGCAGTTTGGATGGTCTCCACTCACCTTCTTATTTCCAAGTCCTCCCAGTCCCTGAATCAATCCTTTGGTGACTGGACCAAAAGCACCAATTATAATTAGTGTCACCATCAGATTCATGTTCCACATTTTTTTTTATTCTCAAGCAAGGCCCAGGTACTTATCTTTTTTTTTACTTCATTTCAATTTTACTCTGTGGTTAGCTGAGACAGCACAGTCCACTATTCAGTAAGTTCTCGATTTTTTCATTTCCCACCAGTGTTAGCTGATGATATTATTATTATTATTATTATTGTTTCACTCCTTGTGAATTTTTCACGCCATTGTTAACTGAAAGTTTTTCACTGAAGGTTGAGTGACAGCAAGTCTCCTCATGTCTCCAGTGATCTTCTAAGTGTTATTGCTGATCTTAACAGTCCTATGGTCTGGATGGTCTCAATTCTTCTTCTGATCTCCAATTCTTTGTAACCTTTCCTGGCCCTTGGGGTCTATTCCAAGTGCCCCAACTACAACCAGTATCACCACCACTTTCATTATTATTATTATCATTTACTCCTTGAGAGTTTTTCCCATCAGTTTTAGCTGATGGTCTTTTACTGGAGTTTGAGTGACAGCAAGTCTTCTGAAGTTTCCAGGACTCTTCTCAGTATTCTGGCCATTCTCAATAATACTGTAGTTTGGATACTCTCCACTAGTTCTCCAACCTCCTAGTCCTCCAGTCTCTTTTATAATCCTTTACTTACCATACCAAAAGCACCAATCACAATAGGTATAATTGTCACCTTCATGTTCCATAGTTTTTTCAATTCCCTAGCAAGCTCGAGGTACTTATCCTTCTTTTCACATTCTTTCAGTTTTATTCTGTGCTCAGCTGGGACAGCAAAGTCCACACTTTTGCAAATTCTCTTTTTTTGTAGATTATCATAAGGTCTTGTCTTCTGACCAAGATTAGGTGATCCGTCTGTATGTCAAAGTCCCATAGGAGTTTATGTATGTCATTTTCTCAAACAGATACTGGGTTGTGCATATACCATTTGTTCGTATGGTCAAATTTAAATTTATTATTATAATTATAAGGATTATTATTTGATAAAACCCCAACAAATTCTTTGTATATATATGGTGCCTTCAATAAGTTTCCAGACTTTTTTGTACAGGCATTTAAAATTGTCACAGACACTTGAAAATTCAGTATGTTATTACTATACATCTTATGAGATGGCTGACAAATTTTTATGATTTCAGGTTCCAATGAACAGCTACAGCAGGAATTAGAATACACCCTACTAAAGCCTAATTGTCACTGCTGGTGAATTTCAAAAATGCAATCTGGATGTGAGGACACTTTAGAAGAACGATATGCTATAAAATTCGGTTTTAAACTTGGAAAAAAGGCCACAGAAACGTATGGAATGCTTCAGACTGCTTTTGGACCATCTTGTATGAATTGAGCAGCAGTTTTTGAGCGGCATAAGAGATTCAAGGAAGGCAGGGAGTCTGTGAGGGATGGGATGATGGGAGGTGTGGGAGGAGTAAAGAAGTCAATACACCAGAGTTGATTGGCCAAAGGGTTAGGGTTAGGGTTAGGGTTAGGGTTACTATGTTGAGGTTTTAAGGGAGTTCAGGAAGAGATTCCATCGGAAGAGGCCAGCACTCTTCAAATCGGGTCAGTGGCATTTCCACCAGGACAATGTACCAGTTCATAACTCCATCCTTGTCACAGACTCTTTGACCAAGATGGGCATCAAAACAGTTCCTCAGCCTCCCAATTGTGCAGATTTTGCTCCCTGTGACTTTTGGTTATTCCCTAAGCTCAGAGGCTGTCATTATGTGACAACTGAGGAGATGAAAGAGGCTATGACAAAGGTCATTGACACGTTCACACAAGAGGACTTCTATAGAGCCTTCCAGAAGTTGTTGGAAGGGTACAACAAGTGCATTGCAGCCAGAGGAGATTACTTCGAAGGGGACAAGAGTTTCACGTGTGTACTATCAATAAAAGTGTCCATACGAAAAAAATCTGGAAACTTATTTAATGAGCCTCATATTCGTCCTATACTTCCCCCTGTATCTTGCCTGACATTCCACTTTTTGGTGGTATCCTCAGGATATTCTGTTTGTAAAATTTTTCTTGTATGAATGTTGCTGCCATTCCCTTTATATATCACATAAGCAAACCATTTCAGCTATTTCTTCTTGATAATGTCAATGATTTTATTTGGTATTCTTAATATCATCCATTATAATGTGATATATGCAAGAAACTCTCACTATAATTCTAAGGCAATCATTCTCAAATACATTGTTTTCTGTTGTCTTCTTCTTTCAAACCCCAAGTGTCTCCAACATATAGTTCCAATGAATATTTGGTAAGGTAAAATACAAACACAGCAACTTGTTTTTTTTCTAATTTTCTGTTCTTTTTTTTTGTTGTTTAAGACACACCATTTACTTGTAGCTAATAATTTTTACAATATTCAGTATTCTTTTATTTCATTTTAGTAATATTCAATATTCTTTGATTGTAAATAATTTTACATTGCAAAATCCAATGTTCAGTTCTAATATTATAAATTCCAAATAATGAAAATTTATTTAATGTTATAAATTAAGGAAAAATTAGAATTTGAAAAAATTCAATGTAATAATAATTTGTGTATATCGTAATTCTCTAGTGAGAAATACTTTTTTAATTTCTTGAATGTTTCTTAATTGAATGGGTGGATCTGTTCAAATACGTGATCAATAAAAAAATCTATAACTATTTAAAAAAATCATCTGCACTCTTAAACAGTGGCTCATACTAATATGTACTTATATCCAGAGAAAAGCAACAAAATCTTGTAAGTTGGAAATTATTCAATGCAAATATGAATTATCAATAAGAAAGAATCTGAAGCAATTTATGCAAGGAAGTACCACTATAGTCCAGAAGCAATAATTCTTTACTAAATTTAGTTTTTTTTCTAGAAATACATAGTAAAATTAATCTCCAAAATTTCACTTTAAAAAAATTTTCCTTGAGCAGCAGATAGCCAAAATTTTATTTGACTACAGTGGCTTTAATGATAACATGGTTGCACAATGTAGCAATCTCTTCTGATAGGTTATGTATTTACCCAATGACTTATGGGTAGAATGCTATACAAGTTCAATTTTTAAGCAGAGTACAACTGATTTGAATTCAGAGTTTTCCTTCTTCTTGACCAATTGCTGTACCAAGTTTGAAGAACGCAGTCTGCCATACTATTTACCCATAGCTTAGAGAGAAGAGATGAATTTATACTTTTTCCTTTTCTAAGGGTATTAGTACCAAGTAAAATGTAAATAATCTTGTCCTGGATTTGAACTTGTCTCACCATGGTCTTTTTCTACTACAATAAATGTTATGCAATGGGCTTCTCAACCTCGAGATATTGTATGTAGCCTAAAATTTCTTTGATTTAGATTTCTACATTTTACATTCTGAAGAATAATCCTCACTTTGTGCTTCTTGCTAAAGAAATTTGAAATAAAGAAACTTTTGAATAAATTTTTAAAAAACAGTTAAATAAGTTTATTTGAATAATGATAACTTAGTTAAAACATTCAGACAATATCAATCATATTATCATTTTCATAATTATCCTGCCCAGTTCAATTCTACTTTAACCTATGATCTGACCTATTAGATCACTGAGGTATCAAGCTAATAATTATTTTACATGGAATTTCTCAGGATCAGGTTAGTTATTCAGTACTGCCTATCTCATTTCCAAAATACATGAAATAGATTGTATTGGTTGTCTAAATGTTTGAGATGAAGCTTGATGATTTTTATCATTAAGGGTTTTCGGATTATTGTCTTCATCTTTATTGTTATTTCCACTACATTTTGGTTGATATGTCCTCCAGCCTTCTTCAGGTGTTTGTTGAACTCGGTAACCTACACAGAACTTCAAAATATGTCCTTTATTGAATTCATGGGGGTCGCCTGTTCTGATTCCGTTAGCCATAACCGGGTACAAGCATTAAGTATTCCTATATTGTTACTCGCCTGCATTCAGGATTGAACCTGCAACCTCCAGATGATATGCAATGGTTATAGGCATTGGTTCCCTAAGCTTCTAAGGAGACAATCATCTGGAGGTTGCAGGTTCAATCCTGACTGCAAGCAAGTAACAATACAGGAATACTTAATACTTGTACTCAGTTATGGCAAATGGAATCAGAACAGGTGACCCCCTTGAATTCAGTAAAGGATGTAGTTCAAAGTTCCGTGTAGGTTCCCGAGTTCAACAAACACCTGAAGAAAGCCGGAGAATATATCAGCCGCAACATTGTGGAAATAACAATAAAGACGAAGACAATAGTCCAAAAACCCTTAATGATAAAGATTGTATTGGGTTATATGTTACTAGAAGCAAGAAGTTATTGCTGACTTACCTTGTAAGAAAAAAAGGAAACAGTCAGTTTTAGAGGATATATTTCTGCTTTGAAATCAGTTGTCTGTCTCCAAGACTAGTCACCAACTAAAACTTGGAAGCTAAGTTTATACAACTATTTACAGATAGTTGAAGGTTGACTAAGGCTAGAAAGCTGTCTTTCTTGCTATTTACTGAGAAGAAGAGTGTATTCATGTATTTCCCAACAGAATTGATATAAAGAAAATACCTACTCTCACAGCTGAAATCTGAATTTGGTTTGCTATACCACTGTCATTCATACCTCCATAATCATAGAAATGTACAATACATATTTCTGTGAGAGGAAAACAATAAAAGGAAAAGAATAATTATACGAATAGATGCATACATACTTTCATAAAAATGACAATGAATATTATATTTGTTTGATAACAGTAAACTAGATGTCTACCAAATAGTAGCAAAAATATATTTAATCACTGTTTCCTATAACTAAATTTAGTTATGTGTATCAGTTTGCAGGCTATGTTAGAGTGTCATCACTGCACAACAATTGCCCATATTGAAAAACACAAAGCTTAAATAATCAACTAGGTTACTTCCCTTGAGTAGAGCAAGAAAATAACTCACAGAGTCGGTTTATATATAGATGCACGTGTGCTTGTAATGTTTCTCTATACTCCAGGGAGTGAGCATTTGCAAATAAATAAAAATAAAAAAAACTAAGGCTAGTATCTTGGTTTGATTAACTGAGTGGATATTTGGTCAGCCAAGGGCAACAATATAAACAAACAAAAATGGAAAATATACATTTAGTTGAGGCTTCTTATATATATATATATATATATATATATATATATATATATATATATTGTGTGTTTGAGAGAGAAAGTGTATCCTTACAAAGAATGGTATTTCAATTAAGTGAGACTGTTGAGAAAGATAAAGTTAGAAGATAGCACTGATGGGAGATAATTTGTGATGTCAGCTGGTATTAACTACATCAGACTTCAATCTTCTTATCGTAACTTTGTTGTTGGTTGTTAATTGTATCATCATCATTCATGTTATGGCCATTATCCTCGATTATAATTATAAGTAATAGTTATAGATCTATTATATAATCACATACGCACACATAAACACAAACATATATCTATAAACTTGGATTTTTTTCAGCAAAAATGACTTATGTCTATGGTCACTGTATGGCAGAAAAACCTTTTGGTAGATAAGTAAAGAAACTGTTGACATAATCACTTATATGTATTTTCAGAATATATGTGGATAGGCTGAAATGTTCATTGGCTGAAAAGTTTATTTGATGATATCACACCTGCTGTAGATGACTTTTTTACTCATGCATTTCAAGCACTGCAACACTGATGAAGTGAGAGGACAGCAAATGGACTATATTGAAAAATAAACCTCATTCAGTCACATTCCATGAGAGTATCTTAGTCAACCTATGAACTTTCCAGGTGACCCTTGTATATATATATATATATATATATATATACACATATAAAAATTGTCCAGTCAGCTGAGACAGTAGAATATACCAACTGTATCTTTGGGCACCTCTGGTGGTGTAATGGTTTGCAAGCTGGACTAGCAAACCTATACGAGTGAGTTCGAGTTTCATTGGGCGCCCCATTCATTCGGCCTTGTGCCACATTGAAACAAAGAGCTTTGTAAATACCAACTGTATCTCTGCAAAGGGGTAAGACTGCCTAACGAGTGTCTTGGATATGACACCAAATAATCTGATGGTGAGTTTCCAGTAATGCTGGAGCTTTGGTGTGAATGCAAAGTACCCCTTTATTGCCATCGCTCCCAGGTCCTATCTATGTGTCAAATAGAACTAAGCTGTGCTAAACTGAATTGCTTGAAATAGGACTGTTTTGATATTTGAACTGCATACTTATGCTAAACCGAATTGTTTGAAATAGAACTGTTTGGATATTTGCCTGTGTGTAAACAAAATCTATACATATAAACTGAATTGTTTGAAATAAAACTGTTTATATGTTTAAAAATGGATTTGGCATTAATAACCTACAATGGTTGATATGCCATAAAATCAAACCAAACCAAACTTTAATACAGAGATACTCTAAAACAGTCGGAGCCAGCAGTGTTAAGGAAACAAATGCCAAAGACATGTAACAAAGCCTACTAATATGCAAAAGACTTATGGCTTCTTACTCTAGCACAAAATGGCTGAGAACTTCAGATTTCTCTCTCTCTCTCTCTCTCTTTTTATGATCTTTAAAAAAACAAATATAGAGAGAATAAAACAAAAAGGGGTCTTATGTTTACCATTCAACCACCAGACAAGTGAATGCATTTTTCACATCTCACAGTCCTCCGAAACTAATCAGTTTTTGCCCATTTGCTGGGGCTGTAGAATACATCGACTGCTCCTCTGCAGAGGCATAAGACCCATCCAACGAGTGTCCTGGATATGACACTAAACAATCTGATGGTGAGGTTCCAGTAATGGTGGAGCTTTGGGGAATATGAAATACCCCTTTATTGCCATTGCTCCCTGGTCCGCTCTTACCCGGAGTAGTAGCACCTGATAAGGGTTCTATCTATGGGTTAAATTGAACTAAACCAGGCTTCCTTCACTATACTGATTTTTGCAATTGAATAGCTTGAAATAGAAATGTTTTTGACAATTAAAATGTGTGCTTATGCTAAACTGAATTGTTTGAAATGGAACTGTTTTTGACATTGAAATTGTACTTACACTAAACTAAATTGTTTGATATAGAACTTCTGTGCTTATACTAAACTAAATTAGCTGAATTAAAACTGTCTACTCATGCTAAACTGAATTGTTTGAAATAGAACTGAATATTTGTATGAAAATGGATTTGGCATTAAATAACCTACAAAGGTTGATATGCCATAAAAGCCAATCGGTCAACCAACCAACAAACCAACTAATCAGTTTGCTCTTTATCTTGTTGTCTTTCTAGGCTATCATATAACGATTCATATATACCCTATGTAACACATTTCATTTTTAATTATAGTTTGCATATACCAATGTTATGATAGCTTTCACACCAATACATTTATTTGTATTCAGATATATGTGTAAAAATATTCTAGAATAATTTGGGTGAGTGCTAATGATGTTTCAGCCCTCAAACTATAACTGACCCAAGGGCAACTGATCAAGACTTCATTGTGAACACTCCTACAGGGACATTATTCATGAATTTGTATGAAAATGTATGTGTGTGAGTGTGCATATGTGTGTGTGTATATATATATATATATATATATATATGCATAATTGTTTATGTGTGCATTTATGCTCATGCATGTATTTCATATATACATGCATGTAAATATATATATATATATATATATATATATATATATATATATGCGTGTGTGTGTGTGTGAATATATACATATATTTGTGTGTGCATATGTCATCTTAGAGAACAAAATCGAAAAGAAGGTGTCAATCCAGATAATGCTGGAAAATCAAAAGATGCTGATCATTCATGAAGAGGAAGCAATCATCATCAATGCAGAGGTGTTTATATATATATATATACAGGCACAGTGTAAGAATCTCATGACCCACTCTTAATGTATGATACAAGGCCCCCACTGTACTATATGTCAATTTGCTTAAAGTAGTATCTATACTGAGTACATGAAACGCACCCTTCTGGGGTTCTTAAACAGGCTTGGGCCTCCCTATTAATGGATTTGGGGGTTAGTACATACCATCCTTGTATATATATTCATATGTATGTGCATTTACCAACCCCTTGCCACAAGCAGAATATGAAACAAGGTAAGTTTTTAAATGGAGTTTCATTGATGAATTCAGAGTTTTCATTCTCCTTGATGAATTATAATCAAAGAGTTCTGTCTATCCTACTATGGTTAATAGTAAGGCAAATATTGGGAGGAAAAATCAATGGATCCATGCCTTTCCCATATATGTATATATATATATATATATATATATATATATATATATGTGTGTGTGTGTGTGTGTGTGTGTGTGTGTGCATATGTATACATGTGTGGGTATATATATATATATATATATATATATATATATATATATATATATATAAATATCATAGTATAAAAATATGGAATTCTGGATTTCTGGAAGTAGGAAAATCAATGTTATATATTTATTATAGCAACTTAGTCTTTTTTAAAAATATACTTGAAGAGAAAATTTTAAAAAATAAGATTCTTATATATATATATATATATATATATATATATATATATATATATATATATATATATACATACTTACATATATCTATATCTATATATATATATATATATATAAGATTCTTATATATATATATATATATATATATATATATATATATATATATATATATATATATAAGAATGTATGTATATGTGTATGTGCATGAGTACAGTCAGATTGCATCATTTTTAATACTAATACTCCCATGACAAATATTCTTAAAAAATTAATCTTTTTTATATTAACAGTTCAACTTGGCAGTAAAGTAAACAAAATTCTAATACCCACCACTATAACTGGTAACCTTTGGCACCATTTGCTACCCAGAAACTAACCAGTCATACCCCAAAACCATACAAACATTGCCCGACTCTCAACATCACATCGCAACATCATTCACCTTACATTTTGTCACATCAGAGTTGCTTGCTCTTTCTCTCTCTTTAAATTGTGAGCTGAAAATTTGATCCCTGAACTTAGGGCATTTTGTCAAAAGGTCAATTCCACATAGTAGCATAAATTGAAATTATGGCTGATGCCACAATATTGACCTTTCTGCTCAAGTGCTATTATTTGGGGGATTTGCAATCTTTCTGAAAACCATTTGTTTGCTACCTTTTTTTTTTTTTTTTGATAGAGGGGTATTTTTAATCATCCATTAATTCTCAAATCACCAAGGACGTTTTATGCAGACAATTAAATTTTTTGGGCAACGTTTAAGAGAGAAATTGCTTTGCTTTTTCAGAAATCAACTTTTTATTGTTTATGCATATTTGCATTATTCTTAATTAAGCATTTCAAGAAAGCCCATTTTGTCTTCGACCATGACCACTAAATCTAATTTTACTGTCAATTTAAGCATATCAGTTGAAAGATATTTTGATAACTTTTTTATAATTTCTTTATTAAGTGCATCTATATATATATATAATTATAATAATAAAATGAACTCTATCACATGAGGGGAATATGCATGCATTTTGCATTGCATCTAATATTTATAATGCCTTCTTAGCCATCTTTCGATTCATATGTGTAATAGATGAAAATAGTATGAATCCACTTACAAATACTGATATATTTATGATTGCATATATAAAAATAGGTTTATAATTGTAATAATGAAATGAACTCTCTCTCTCTCTATATATATATATATATAGAGAGAGAGAGAGAGAGAGTGAAAGAGAGATAGAGAGAGAGAGAGAGATCATGATGATCTGGTTAGGTAAAACTGGAGTAGATTACTTCTGACTCTATAGTATTCATATATATATATATGTGTGTGTGTGTGTGTGTGTGTGTGTGTGTGTTAGAGCGTATTTTTATTTATTGGAAATTTGATCTATGCAATAATATATCTATATAAACACATGTACTATATATATAATGTACATATACACATATACTGTTGACATATATATACATACACAAACATACTATATGTGCATGTGTGTGTGTGTGTGTGCGTGTGTGTGTGCGTGCGTGTGTGTGTGAGATTTAAATGTATGGGAATAGTTGCATATTCCCCATCAGTATTAGTATTTGAGTCGAGTTTAAAGCCAAGATTTCAAATGATAATATACAAATCAGTCAGGCCCACTCCATCTGGAAAATTGGTGCAGCACAATCTTCCTACTCCTTTTCCCCATTGTTCCTTGTGCCATGCTAAGCAAAGCTTAGTAAAAGATCAAGAAGATTGATTCAAGACAATAATTCTATCTGCCATTCACCTATTTGACAGACAATGCTAAGCTTAGTAAATAGCTATATTTGAGATTAAATCTCCAACCTCTAGGCCTACAGTCCTCTTCTCTATCCTTCATCTCAGTCATCAAGTAATGTATGATGTAAGTGAACTTGTGCAATGGTCAGATTAGTTTAAGAAGGTAGAGCAATACTATCAAATCGAAAATGGAGCTTAGAAATGAGATCATTCTTAGGAAGAAGAAAAACAAAAGCTAGATGAATCTTAGAGAAAGCAAGAAGCCAAGTGAGGCAAGTGAATCAGACTGTCACAACAGATTATCTGAGCTGACCAGCTGATCAGTGTTCAATCCTGACAGAAATGGACACTGGAGTCAGTTAGTGGTCTCTGTCTGAACATGAACCAAACTTAGCATTTTGACAGGAACCAAATTATATGCACACACAAGTATTTAACAACCATAAAATTTGTTTTACCTGTCATATTATTTTATCACATTTTGTATATAAAGGTGATACAGTGGCTTGTTTTTTTATTGATATGCATTGTCTAAAATTGATGTGAAAGAATTCATGACATGTATTCTCTCACACATTTAGATGTGTGTTTATTGTATATAAAATTTCACATTAGCATCAACTACTTTCATAAATATGAGACAGGACTTCTACCATCTTAAAGGTTATCAACTAATCTTTGTCAAGGTTATCAATGAAGGTAGCTGCTTTATAGAAGACTAGTTTGCTCAAGTGTTCAAACGTCCATTATTTTTTCTCAACATTCATTACATGCCAATGACATAACATTTTTATCCAGATACCAAGTCATATGATAGTGAACAAGAAGAAGTGGTTACATGCCTTTCCTCAGAAAATTTTGGTGAAGGAACATATCCATCCATAGAGATTGATTGTAAAGTAGTTATGTTTTGTTCATGGCATTCAGTTCATTTTTGAACTAGTAAAATCTTGAATACAAAATGGCATTAAAATCTTTGGCCATTCTCTTAAATCAATCCATATGGGATTCAGTGACTCGCAAATATAAAGTCATTATGTTGTTACTAAAGTCTATTGATAAGTTGAGGAATTTTTCAGGTATTTTTCTTTCCCCAGTTTCCACTTTTTCTTCTGATCCTCTTCACATTCTGCTTCTTCAATACAGAAACACCACCCAGGGAATTCTTCTATAATGTCTAACAATCATCAGAGGTTTGATTTGACTCTGTTTTGCCTCTAACCTGAATAATAATGTCCTTCCTTGCTTTGCCCCAGTCACCCAGGAGGTTTCAATTGGCCTGGGGCCTTTTAATGTCTTCCTCTGTGCTTTATTGATCTGAAAAAACAAAAAAAAACAAAAAAGAGTAAAAACAGAGAAGAAAAGAGGCACTTTTATTGATGATCTTTGTAAATTCTTCTTTTCCTGTTTTTCTTGAACAGACCAAACAGGAATTCACAGTAATTTTAGAATGGGAAGTTTACCAGCCAGATTCAATACTAGGTTTTATATTACTGGAATTGCACATGAATATCATTGTTTTTATTAAGCTAAATCCATTGCTATAACACTCTGCAAAATTGTGATTAATTAAAAAAAAAGGCTTGAAAAACTTTATATAACTGAATAAGATCAATTTGAAGACTTTTTTTAACCCTTTTAAAACTGAGATTTTTAACACTCAAAGCTCTTGTTTCCAGGCTCATAAAATTCACAAAAGTAATAAAAAACAAAGCCCATTCAAACTTCTCTCTCTATACACACTAACATTTTATTAAAAGAAAATGTGTGAATATTAAGTTTTTTATTCATTACCTAAAATAAGTTCTTTCTAAGGCTTATAGTGTATAGTGAAATGGTGACCAGATCAAAATATTGGACTTATTGGTAAAATTGCACTTAGCTTAAAATAGAAGGGAGTCCCCATGTTGCAGTGGCTAAAATGCTGAACTGTGACATCATCATAAGTGAGTTCAAAATCCAGTTATGCTATCACATTCACTTTTGAACTAATAACCTGAAGAAAGGCATGAACTCCCTTATCTCCCCTGCAAGGATGGATCTGGCTTTAAATAACTCATATATGTTCATATGCCATAAAAAAATAAAAAAAAAAAAAAAAAAACCAAAGAAACCAAAATTAGCCTAAAATATTGAACTTTAAAGTAAAAAGTAAAGTTGGCAACCATAGTAGAGGGCGACCAGAAGGCTTCCTTTTTAATAGCTACTACACCGAGGTAAAGGTGAGGGTGCTACTCCTTTCTCTGGATTGCTCCAGTTTACCCACGATACATACCTTATATTGCTGAGTATTAAGCAAGGAGGTATCAAGTACCATTTTTTAAGTCTTTGGTATGACACCAACTGGGATTGAACCCCGGTCTCCCTGACTATTGGTGAACATAGTAAAATTGCCTCAACTAAAATATTGGATTTAGTATATAGTAAAATTGCACTTGGTCCCAAATATTACACTCATAGTATATGGTAAAACTAAACTGAGAGCAAAATATTGGACTCGGCCCAATACAGCTGGCCCATGAGTTCAAAGGGTTAAACTTGAAACTTAAGTAAACAGAGTTAATATTAACATAGATTGATATACAGAATAGATCTTTAAAAAACAGTGGAGAATTAATGATGTGAGTAATTTTATCACTGAATAGGATTCATATAAATACAGTTATATTATTACCTCTATCTCTAAAGTGGTTAAAAAAGCCAATTACATTATTGTTACTCATGTAGAAATTCTTCACTCATTATGGTAAATTTTGTAAAAATATGCTCTGTCTTTTCTAAAATGGTTCTATTCAAATATAGTCAATTATTTGAGACTGACATTCTTTCTTTAAAATCAGCCATTTGCCTTAATGAGTTTTTTTAAAAAGATTTAGTTTTTCTGAGAACACCAATTCTAGATTGAACCAGCAGTGATTAGCAGGAGTCAGAAAGGTCAAAACCATTATTTTTATCCTATTCAACTTGAAGAAGATATTTTTCAGAAACATGACCACAAAATATAAATTTTGTTTGCAAAAGTTGATTTTATTTAAATTTTTAGAAAAACATTTAGACAACTAATCACTTCTAAGATTAGTTCTGGCCAAATTTCTAAAGTTACTATTTGGTTTATTTTGTAAAGAAGCAGAATTTGATATACTGTAATTATTTGTGCATTTTACATATTTTCAGCCCAAAAGTATATTATACATGAAAATTATATAATCAACTTTTTTCTGACTACAAGCCTCACCATCTCTGGGACAGAATATCTAAAAATAACTTATAGCTATAATCCAAACTAATATGTTTTGCAGAGAAGTATTCACTAGAATATGTGTTTGTTAATTAATTTGTTTCACCAAATGTGAGCTTATTTTTGCCACAAACTTGTTCAATTTTTGTGTGAACATGTCCATATGTTTGTCCTTAATAATGTGTAAATTTTAATCTATTATTACTTAGAGTATTCAGACCATTGACCTCATCTTTATTGCTATAATAACAACATTTTGACCAATATGAAAAAAAAGAAAAAAACCATGATGGAGACATAAGGTTTTAAAGTTCCAAAAATTCTCTCTGAATTGTCTGCCAAGGACACATGGTGCAGTGGATTAAGGTATTTGGATGGAAGCTGTTTCTAAGGGAAATCACCAGAAAGTTGCAGGTTCAATCCCAACATCAGATAAGATGAACAAGGAATACTTACTATAACTTAACGCTTGTACCTGGTTATGGTCAACAGATTTGGAACAGTGGTTAAAATAAAGGATTCAGTTTAAGATTCTGTGGGAACTCCCAAGTTTAACATGAAACATCTGAAGAAGGACATATTGGCCAATACATTGTGATTATGACAACAAAGATGAGGTCAATAGTTGAAATAATTATTATCAAGCTTCATCTCAGAAATTTAGACTAATAACGTAATCTATATAAAATTTTACTTTTAATCAGTATGAACCAATAAAATGTTGAACAAATGCTAAACTTAGATTAAGTTTAGCCACTAAAAATTCTAAAATGTCAGTGCTTATTATACACAGAATATCATAGTCTAAAGTCAGGGGTGCATGTTATGCATGAGTGCATATTATATACAAATAATTAGGGTATTATATTTATGGTTTGCAGTTATGACCGTGTTAGCCAGTTTTGTTTGAGTGTGAAGGAAATGTAGAAGATAGCATATAATCATTGTATGCCAATAAGGAATTTATTATTATATATACTGGAAGATATATAAAGAATATGTACAAAGAATATACATTAATAATTAAGAATATAAAACTACATCATATATACTGAACTTTTGAGATAAGAGAACTTTTATAGAATCTAAAAGAAGCATAAACTTTTGTTTTCTGAAAAGCTTCGAAATGAAGCGACAAATGAAAAGTAATTTTAAAAATATCAATGGAAAGTTTGAATTTGAAAGAACAAAGCAGTAGGTTAAAAAATGAATTAGAATCCGAATTTGAGTTTAATTAAGGAAAAGATGCATTATAATCATCAAGAAAGTGGATCAGCAATTTTGGCTTGGATAAAATGATATTTATCACTACTGAAGGGATGTGACATAAGAAATCTGTAAAGATTATTAACTTAATAAATGTGGTAAGTAAAGCTTAAGCAAAATCCCTTAAGAAAGCTGCTATCTTTTGTCAGAGTACTATAATTATGTTCTTTGAACCTTCCATAATCAAAAAGGATCAATCAAACTATCAATTTGCCAAGAGTTGATGAAATCTTTTTGGGGAAGGTAATTATTCTAAGTTGAATAATTCCTTATTATTTATCCCCTTATATATATCTTTTTCGGTTTGTTTCTGATTGTCCTTAATTACCTCACCATATGTGTTCAAGTATTTGTTCATGTTTTTTAAATTCTAAGCATATATATATAACCAACTTTACTAGTTATTTTATGAACAGATGTGTTTATGTATGAGATAGATTCAAAAAGTATCAAAACTGAAACTGTATTTACTAAGACAGAAATGAACAATGAATGAAACATTCATTTTCTGAAAAATAGTCCCCTTGGAATCCAGTACACTGATTCCAGTAAGTTTTTCATAGGTCAAAATGATATGACACAAAACCATCTGATGGTAACGATCAAGTCCTGGAACTTTTGGGAATGTGAAGTACCCCCTCATTACCATTACTTCCATGTCCACTTTGACCCAGAGTGGTAGTACCTGTTAGCGTCTCATCTATGAATCAATAAGAACTGTTTTTACTTGAAACCTTAAACTCTATGCAAGTAATAAATAGCAATACTTGGAACCATTTCACTATAAGCAAACAAATGATTAATATCGAATAGAATTACAAATGTTGGATAACAATATTTGAAACTATTGAACTGTGTGCAAACAAATGAGCTCTGACTCATGTAAAAATGTTATCAACAAACTATTTGTTTAAAAATCATATACATAATATATAAGCGTCAGCAGGATTTGGCATTAAATAACCCACAAGGGTCCATGTACCATAAAACATAACCAAACTAAATCCCTGGTCAAAATACATCTGAAAAAAATTTTAAGATATAGTAGGACACTGCACTGTCATATTTTTGTAATGTTCTCCATTTCATCAAATCTTAGTATTGAGATAGATTTTCAATTTAGGAAAAAAGAAAAAGTTCCATATAGCAAGATCTGGTGAGAATGAAGGGTTTTGCACTTACACAGTCCTGTGTTTCACCAATTTCTTTTGTTCAAAAGTATCAAGACTACTTTCATAATTTGTTTTTTTTTAATTGTTACTGACTCATGTAGATGAAGTCTACACATTACTTTATTATGTAGTTTGTTCTATTGAGCTAATATTTTTATTAAATTCTTTTTTAATCTGAAACTTAAGTTTAGTCTTTTGTCTATTCATTCAAAATAATCTTTCTTTTCTTATTTCTGATTGTTCAGAGCAATGCAGCTGAGTTAGGTTAACTTTTATTGTTTACTTAAGCTAGCTATGCTTACACTCTTAGCTGCTTTATGAAGGTCTCACTACACACACAACCTCACTAGACAGCATCTGCATCTGCATATTAATTTCAGCCAAATACAAATTAACTATTACATTATAACAGATTTGCATCATATACTGTGTTTTACATATTACCAATTATATCCCTTACCAATCATTTACTTTTTACCAAGTATCTTATACCTTTTATCTTGTATCCAGTAATTTTTACCTGTTATCTAATATCTTTTACACATTACTCTTTACCTTGAAGCTTTTTATTTTTCTATTTACTATTCATTTTAGATGATTGATCTATAAATGGAAAAAAGTTACAAAAGTTTCCCTGACGTAAAAGTCATTTTATATATAGATGTTGAAATAATGTCATATAGTTCAAAGCTGATCCAGAAAGGATTTGTTGCTTCAAGAGAATTATGACAACAAAAACGGGAGAAAAAATATTTCAAATCGTACTGTTTTCACAGAATGTTGTGTGAGACTTTTCTTGGTTCCTAAATTGCATTGAATTACAAGGAGCCAAATGTTTTCTATTATATATGAGACTACATTTTAATGATTATATCTGGAATGAGTACTTTCTCAGTTGCCTAAGGGAAATCATTTTTTTTTTTTTTAACCTTTTTAGTGTCTTCTAAAGCTTAGTATCAGACTTGTCTTTTTCCCTAACTGATGCTTTAACTATATTGTATAGTAAATACTTTTTTCTTATCTTTTCAGGTATGTACACATTATCCAATATTGCTGATTAAATCTCTAAGGGTTGAAACTCCAAGTTATTTGCCTCTAGCCATCGTATTATTCTAATCTAACAGGTATGGTAAGATTTCCTTTATTTATCTTTCAGCTGAAAAACTGATACAAGATATGGATTAACAACTTTTCTCTAATATAGAAAGAAAAATCAAAGTACTTATATGGACTTTGTAGAGGAAATCATGATCATCTTTTGCAACCTTCAGTCCTGACTGAGGTTGATTATTGTGGTTATTTATGTTTATTTACATCTCTCTGCGGCATAAATGTCTCACAAGTTTTCTTTTTTGTATTAACCTAGAGAACATTAAGCATAACACAATATCATTTCCAAGCAGCTCATCCTAAAATGCTTCTAGAATTTTGGTAAAATTGTCACTCTTTGAGAATAAAATTTGATAAGAAAAATATACTATAAAAAGGGTGGTGAACAATTTTTTAGGGTATGAGGAACACATTAACAATAATCTTTGAAAGAGAAATTCCCTCTGTAGGATTTTCTTTTTAGCAGCAGATTATCATTTTTTATCATATTCATATTTTATAAATTATTTCATGGAGAAAGAGAAAAAAAATGCTTGAAAGCATTCATAAAGACATACTGGAAGTTCTATTAGAATAATTCTTTTTATATTCAAAGTTATGTAAAATATAGCTCTTGAAAACTGTTTACTTTTAATTTGATTTATCAAATATATGTTTTTTAATTAGTAAATTCACTATATAAGGGAGGCAAATAAGAAAAATGAAGCCCTCTCCAAAAAAATGCACTGTAATTATTTCCCTTAAATTATACTAGGCAAGTAGAAAAAGAAAATTATCAAAGATTTTTTTTTTTTTTTACTTATTTTTCCAATCCAAACTATGTTTTTTCAAACTCACTTATTCCAATGAAATATTTTTGTATGACATAAGTTTGAGACCTCTATGCTGCTGTATGATATATACATTTATATCTCCTTACAATGTTACTTTCTATATATCCATTGGTCCTGTAACCTGGTCCCACTCCATACTGGGGGAGTCTCTATGGTGTAGTGGTTAACATGCTGGACTGTGACACTGTAGTGAGTTCAGACCCCAGTCATGCTATTATGTTCACTTTTAGATATTCCCTTCAGAAAAGTATAAACCCCTTTTACCCTCAGCAATGAGTTAAATAGTACCATTGTTGTTCTTTCTCAAGGATGCCTTTGACATTAAATAACCTATTATGGTTGATATGTCATTAGACAAAGAAATCAAACCAGACTAAGCTAATTTATTGTTATGATAACATGGGACATTATTAATTGTTTGCATGTCAGTATTTCAAAATACACAAAGTTAGCATGTATTAGTTATCTAATTTTACTACTGATGAATGAGGAATTTCATTGTTATAACAACATAGTTGTGGTATTTGTTGTATTATTCAAAGAATAATTCAAGCAATTGAATTCTTTCTTGTTTTCTTTATTACTCAATGTTTTGACTGGAACATTCCCCAGAGGCAAGCATACTGTAATGGTTATCATCATAGGAAATGAAATCAGTGATCTGAGTTCAAATCCTTCATGAGACTGATACATTTGACTTTGCACTAAAGCCCTTGAGAAAGGCATAAATCCTTGTAACACAGACTGGATTCTTTAGCCTTGGTTGAGCAACCAGTATCAGGGAAGAAAAACCTCGAATTCAAACCTGGAGTTGTTAACTTAAAAATTGACCTTTTGTCACATCTTGTCCATGGTGGAGGGAATGGGTAAATACAAACCTTCTCTGACCATCTTCAGCAGTAATATGTACCAATGTTAGGAAAGAGTCTGATGCTTTTATTACTTTCTTTCATAACCAAAATAAAAATGGTATCAAAGAGAACTTCTTTTTAAAAAACATCATTACCAATGCTTTTAAAATGTTATATTTTCACAATCTTCATTTCTACTTGAAATCATTCCCAATACTTTAACCAAGAATTCATTTCATGTCCTTAATTTTTAATGAATAGTAAAACCATACATTGTACAAGGCTCATTAAATAAGTTTCCAGACTATTTTCGTATGGGCACTTTTATTGATAGTACACACATGAAACTTTAGTCCCCTTCAAGGTAATCTCCTCCGGCTGCAATGCACTTGTTGTACTGTTCCAACAACTTCTTGAAGGCCCCATGGAAGTCCTCTTGTGTGAACATGTCAATGACCTTCATCACAGCCTCTTTCATCTCCTCAATTGTCTCATAACAACAGCCTCTAAGTTTTTCCTTGAGCTTAGGGAATAACCAAAAGTCACAGGGAACAAGGTCTGAACTATAGGGATGGTGAGGAACTGTCTTGATGCCCATCTTGGTCAAATAGTCTGTGACAAGGATGGAATTGTGGACTGGTACATTGTCCTGGTAGAAAAGCCCCTGACCCGATTTGGAGAGTGCTGGCCTCTTCCAACGGAATCTCTTCCTGAACTCCATTAAAACCTCAACATAGAATTCCTTGTTGACTGTCTGTCGAGTGGCAACCCAGTGCATGTAAATCATGCCAGTGCTGTCAAAAAAGGGATCATCAAAAGTTTGAGGGTGGATTTGTTCTGTCTGGCCTTCTTGGGTCTGAGAGAGCCAGCATGCTTCCACTGGGAACTGTGTCTCTTGGTCTCTAGGTCATAGCAGTAGATCCAGCTTTCATCACAGGTCACCAGAGCATCAAGAACAGCGGGATCTGAATTGATCAGCTCAACTATCTCCCTGCTGTCATGACAACGTCTTTCTTTCTGATCTTCTCTGAGCACCCTTGGGACAAACTTTGCACAAATCTTCTGCATCTTCAGTTTCTCATGAATAATTGTGTGTACAGTTCCCACACTGACATCAAACTGTACACTTATTGTCTCTATAGACACACGATGGTCCTTATCCATGAAATTCTTTATTTGGCCAATCAACTCTGGTGTTCTGACTTCATTACTCCTCACACACCTCTCATCATCCCTCACAGACTCCCTGCCTTTCTTGTATCTCTTATGCCACTCAAAAACTGATGCTCGATTCATGCAAGATGCTCAAAAGCAGTCTGAAGCATTCCATACGTTTCTGAGGCATATTTTTCCAAGTTTAAAACACAATTTTATTGCATATTGTTCTTCTAAAGTGTCCTCAAGTCCAGATTGCATTTTTGAAATTCACCAGCTGTGACAATCAAGCTTTAGTAGGGTGTATTCCAATTGCTGCTGTAGCTGTTCATTTGAACCTGAAATCATAAAATTTGGTCAGTTATCTCATAAGATGTATAGCAATAACATACTGAATTTTCAAGAGTCTATGACAATTTTAAATGCCTATACAAAAAAAGTCTGGAAACTTATTGAAGGCACCTCATTCTTTATCTTGGTCAGACATGAAATCTGTGTGTTCAAAAAGTATCCAGGGTGAAGCTGTATTTACCCAGACAGAAATGAACAATGAATGAAACATCAATTTTCTTCAAAGTATTTCCTTTGGCATTCAGCACCCTTCAGTTACTTTTCTAATGGTTGAAACACTTTTGAAATTTCTCCTTTGATATGGTGTGAACTTTAGCTTTTCTTTTCATGTACAAAGGTTGTTCAAAAAGTTCTAACTCTTACTCTGAAAGAAGAGCCATAGCTGAACATTTTTATTCTGGCAATGCAGTACTCCTTATAAAACTATAAAAACTAGTTCAGATTTCTGCCTTAATTTTTGTGCATATACAAAGGTGGGAGGCATGCAACAAATCTAAAATCTGGGTTGGGCTTAAAACTTTTCGATTGACTCTTGTACTTCACATCCTCAAATCTTTCTCTTATGATAAATTTTCATTTTGGGGAAACAAATAAAAGATGCTCGGAGCTACGAATATAGAAAATGTAGCATTTGCACAATCCTGTGTTAAAAATATTCTTTTTTTAAAGTATCAAGACTGACTATGTAATTTTTTTTTCAAAGGAACACTGACATGTCTAGACATCATCACTTTATTATATAAGTTGTATAGCTATGCATACATCTTCATTTAAATGTTAAAAAATTAAAAACTTCAGTCCTGATATTTTTGGATCACACCTCATATACACAAGGATGATTCAATAAGTAGGATGAATTTGGAGAAGGACTTGGCAATACTAAAAAGTTTACAGTTCTATCTTTTTCAAGGAAATCAATTGTGATGGGTACTTTTTTTTGTCCCAGAAGACTGACAGCATGACCTTCTTTACTGACTGGTTTATCCAGATCTTTTTCTTTACCACAGAGTCAGTGTGTTTCCAGTCCATGAAATCTGGCAAACCCATTTTTAGACTATTTGTAAACATTTTGTTGACTAAAATATGCTTCTCCATACACATCACACATTCTTCTACAAATTTCACATGGTTTACCCTTCTCAGCCACCAAAAATTTGATGACAGACCTCTGTTCAAGCTTAGAGCATTTGTTGCCATTTTGAAAAGTAAGAAAACAAATAATTTTGCATAACTAGAATAATTTTTGCTATAAACCAATTCCAAGCAATATCGAATTTATATTTATCAAAAGAAATTCTGAAAGAAATTCTTAAAAATTCCCCTCATTTATTGAATGACCCTAATATTTTTCTAACATCTTGATGTATGATGCTTCTTTGATTTTTAACATTGGACTAGTTAGTAGGGTGTTTATCAATGGCCTAGAAGACCGGGGCTCAATCCCAGGTCGAGTCATACCAAAGACTCAAAAAATGGTACTTGATACCTTCTTGCTTAACAGTCAGTATTATAAACATACGTATCCAGGGTAAAAGTAGAGTAATCCAAGGAAAGGAGTAGCACCCTCCCCTAAACCTTGGTGTAGTAGCTATTAAAAAGTAAGCTTTCGGGTTGCCCTGGACCACAGTCGCCATCTTTACTTTACTTTTCTTATAATTTGTGTAAACGACAAATTGTTCAATTGTTCAAATAATTTTTCAACTGCTAATGACCATTCTCAAAATTATTGATTGTATTAATGTGTTATCTTTTGGGAGAGTCCCCATAATGCAGTGGTTAATGCACCTGACATTGAAATCATAGTAAAGAGGTCAGAAATCCAGTTATGTTCACTTTCAAATTAATACTCTTGGGGAAGATATAAAAACCCCTTATTACCCCAACTATGGCTTCAATTGTACCACTACCGTTCTTTTACATGGGTGGTTCTGCAATTAGATAACCCACAAGAGTTGATTTGCCATTAAACAAAAAAAAAATTTTTTCTCAATTTTCATAAGTTGTCACGTGATGGCTCACGGAGACGAGGAGGTGGGAATGATACTCTCCCCCCGTTGAACTAAAATTATCTAGCAGTCAAAAAGTGACCGTTAGAAATGAATGTGGGTCACACAGATGTTCGCACTTAAGTGACCTTGGGTCGCCGGACATCGGAAGGGGAAAGAGAAAAGAACTCTGAATAGGACTTATTTCTGTAGGGGATCAAGTGCCAACCTGCCCCGTCTTCACACGTGCGAAAATAAAGTCCCGTTTAGGGATTTTAGTCAATTTGCCGTCACAGACCTTTTATGGGGGCTCGTTTCCGGAATGATTATTATAAATAATATTTATTGCTAGTAGTCGTGTGACAATTCCTGCCGTCTAAACCTACCCTGGGAGACAGTGAAAGAAAAAAAGGAATATTTTTGAAACAGTCAAATTACTTGTTGATATAAATGCTTGGAAAAAATTAAAGAAAAAATGGACAAAATAGAGAACTTTTTAAAAGAACCCTCCATGGAAAAGTTGGAGAGGCTGAGAAAAAGCGAGATAATAAAAATTGGCGAGAAGCTTGAGTTAAATGTTGAGAATTCTATGAGAAAGCATGAACTCGTGAGAGAAATAGCAAGGCACATGGTGGACGAAAATGTGTTCGAGGAAGCAGTATTAGAAGAGCTACCAACGGAAATGATAAGAATGACTCCAGAAGAAATTGAACTGGAGAAAATTAAAATACAAGCACAAATGGAACTACAGAGAAATAAAATGGAACTGGAGAAAATAAAAATTCAGCAAGAAACAAGGCTGCGAGAAGTCGACTTGGCAATAAGAGGACGCAAAGAAAGCCATGACAGTTTCGAAGTAACGAAGCAAGCGAGGCTAGTCCCAAAATTTGAAGAAGCCAACGTGGACGGATACTTCGCACATTTTGAGCGAACTGCGCTAATTCTTGGTAGGCCGAAAGAATGCTGGTCGATGCTACTCCAAACTGTGCTGACAGGAAAAGCACAGAGAGCATATGCAACTCTGCCCACAGAAAATTGCGCCGACTATGATTTGGTGAAAGCAGCGGTTCTTAAAAGCTTCAAGTTGGTTCCAGAAGCTTATCGACAGAAATTCCGAACACAGAGAAAAACGGAAAACCAGTCTTATGTGGAATTTCTGAGAGAAAAAGAGAATGCGCTGGATAAGTGGTGTGACTCTAAGAGGATAGACGGAGATGCTGAGAAACTCCGGCAGCTAATATTAGCTGAAGAATTTTTAAACTGTGTGCCAGAAGAAGTCAGGGTTCACCTAAGTGAAAGAAGAACTGGCGTGACTTATGAAATGGCTGCACTAGCAGACGAATACATCCTCACACACCGAAAGACGAAGGAAAAAACCTTCACGGGAAACAGAGTGAAGTTTAAAGCTGAGTTAAGACCTAAGGAAGAAAATAGAAGGACCTTCCAAAGTAGCAGCAGAACAGTGGTCTGCTATAAGTGCGGAAAGGCTGGACACATAGCCATAAGGTGTCAGCTAGGAAAAGGTCCTGAAAGAAACCAGACCCAGCCGAGAAAACCTCAAGGAGCTGTAACAACACCTAGAGGGAACCAGTCCTATCGACCCTGGACGAAAAAAGGGATGATAAAAGGCCCACACGGAGGACCAGTGGAAGTCTCAATTTTACGAGATACCGGAGCATCTCAGTCGTTACTTCTACGAAATAAATTACCTAAAAGGGTAATAGAAGCAACACGTGAGACTGATGATAGAGGGTATCGGCGGAAAGAGGGTAAAAATACCGCTGTGTAAAATAACCCTAAAGTCCCAGTGGAAAGATGGACCTATTAAAGTTGGTGTGGTAGACAAACTACCTATGAAAGGAATTTCCCTTATACTGGGAAATGAAGTAAAAACTAAAAAGTGTCACCCGAAAAAGATGGCGAAAATAAGCGCCATAAATGAAGAAAGAAAGATGGCGAGGATGAACTCCAAACATGGAAAGAAGTTGGCGAAAATGAGCGCCAAAAATGAAGAAAGAAAGATGGCGAGAACGAACGCCCGGTATGGAGACAAGATGGCGGCTGAGCCACGTGGGCGGCACAAACGTCATTGTCGCTCGCAGAGTGAGAAAGTGGAAAGGAAAGAAGTGAACCTTCCACACCTCAGTAAACAGAAAGAGAAAAGGACCAGTCGTCAGAAAAAGGATGAAGGTCCAACGAATATTAGGAATAAATCCCCTAATACTTATCGAGAGGATAAGAGGAAAATAAGAGGACCCTCACAAGTGGCTAAGAAGGAAGAATTTAAGAAGGGCGACGAAGTCCTGCTACTATCATCAAATAAAGGACCACACTGTGATGGACAATATGTAGGTCCCTACGTAATATCACAGAGAATAGACAAGAGGACATATAGAATTGATACCAACGAGGGAAAGAAGAAGACACAAGTGTGTCACACAAACAAATTGAAGAGATATGTCCGTCAAGAAGGCCCACCTCGAAAAATTAAGAACTCGGAAAGGCCGAATAAATTCGAGGAGAAATTAAGCCAGTTGTCTGTCTCAGAGAGAGGGGACTTAGAGAAATTAATAAAAAAATACCCAGGCTTATTTCTCTAACGCCCCACGAAAATGTAGTAGCAGAATATTCTTTCATAGTTGTTGAGAGAAAGAAAGAGAGAGAGAGAGAGAAACTAAAGGAAATGAGGAATTCTCGTCCCCAATGTTGAAATATGAGATGGACGAGAAAGTGGTTCGTCAACAAGTGACGAATAGGGGAAAGAGAGAAAAGAAAAGGAAGTTTTCTCCCCAAAGCTTGACAATTAAAATTATAAAGTCGTCAAAAGTGACGAAGAAAGAAAGAAAGAAAGAAAGAAAGAAGGACTTACCTCCTCAAGGTTTGAAATATGATACGGCCAAAAGCCGAGAGAGAAAAAAAAGAAAGGAAAACGAGATTAAAGAAAAAGAAAAGGGAGAGAGAGAGAGAAAGAAAGAGAAGAGAAATTGTTTTCCCCTATAGTGAAAATTAGGAAGGACGAAAAAAGGAAAAGGAAAGAATTCGTCAAAGCGTGAAGAAGAAAGGGGATGAAAGAAAAGTAAAGTGAGAAAAAAAAAAATGAAAGAAAAGGAGAAAGAACAGTGAATTGAATTGCCTTTTTTTTTTTCTTTGATATTTCTATTCCTCCCCCTTTCTTCTCTTCAGGAAGGAGGTGTCACGTGATGGCTCACGGAGACGAGGAGGTGGGAATGATACTCTCCCCCCGTTGAACTAAAATTATCTAGCAGTCAAAAAGTGACCGTTAGAAATGAATGTGGGTCACACAGATGTTCGCACTTAAGTGACCTTGGGTCGCCGGACATCGGAAGGGGAAAGAGAAAAGAACTCTGAATAGGACTTATTTCTGTAGGGGATCAAGTGCCAACCTGCCCCGTCTTCACACGTGCGAAAATAAAGTCCCGTTTAGGGATTTTAGTCAATTTGCTGTCACAAAGTATATTGAAATAATTGTAATTTCATGAAATTGTAATTTTTTGATTTTATGTATCTTTTTTTCATTTTTAAAATTTTTTAAAATTTTATATTGTATAGTTTTAAAAATATCTTGCAGATTTCAAAAAGTACTGATCCTACTCTTATCTGAGGCAGAAGTGTCAATCCATGCGTAAATAATCTTATAAGAAATTATGACAAACTATGTGAGTAATATAATATATGTTATATTGACTATGATATAACTTGCAAAGTTCTTCAGACACTAGATGCAATCTAGAGGACTTATCACATCCAATGGCTATTTGGGACAGAAGGCAAGAGAAATTTCAAATTAAATCCATGCTGTCAGTCTACATTGATGTTGATGATGATGATTTCCTTACACAAAAGATTGTAAAATGAAGTCAAAGAAATTTGGACAAAACTGGTCAAAGGTCTCAAAGCAGTTGTTCTTATTTTTCCTTTTTATCCAAAATAAACTTGGAATTAAGATTTCTATGAAATGAATCAAAAATGGCTTAAGCAGGAAAAATGTTTTTAACAAAGAGACACTGCTATACAAGTCTATATCTAGTGTCAGTAAAGAGTTGGTTTTCCTGAAAAAATGAAAGGAACCAAAGTGGAATAATCAAATAACATTTTAATTAATATAAACAACTAAGCCAATGGAGAAAGAACTATACACTCACTCAAATGCATACAAAAGAAACTCAAAGAAAATTAAGTTAATTAAATATATCAGAAATATATTTTAGGATGTAAGAAAAAATATGTTGTAATGGTTATTGTCATAGAAAATTGACATGGCAACCAGAGTTCAAATCCTGAGTAAGGCTGTTTGCATTTCACATAGCACTAATTCCTTTGAGAAAGGTATGCTTCCAGCTGTAGGTCAAATAGTATGACAGACCGAGTTATTTAACTTTGGTATGGCAACCAGTCAAGGAGAAGGGAAACTCTGAATTTAAACCATTTGTATGGATGTGGCTGTGGACCGTCTTCTCACACCAATCCCCAAGAAATTTTATACATCAATGTGTGGAGCCAGATTAATCCACATCAAGTGAATACCATCACATACACACACACATAAATGGATATGACATGGCATACAGTTTTATTTTAACTTAAAGGAAGCAAAACAGAGTTCAGTCCCTGTTAAAAGCCCCAAGACTGAATTTTCTCTTTTTATGTATGATATACATATGTAAGTATAAACAGCTGGCTCAGCTTGAAAAGATTCAACTTTTAGCCAGGCAGTTATGCTTTCTAATAACTTTTGAGCCACAAGATCTACAGTTACAATTTCTGGAACATAAGTAGCCTAGCCAAGAAAGTAATATATAAAACTTCACAGTACATAATGTTACAGTTAATATTGATAAAACGATGGGAATTTTTCGAGCCAACGTACAGACATTACAATAGGATCATTTACTATGGTCATTCAAAAAATTCTAAATCTCACTTCTTATAAAACTAGAAAAACTAATTCACATTTTTCTAGTTTTATAAGAAAATTCAGCAATACGTTTTCATTTATAGGTGAGAATTAAAAATTTTTGAATGACCCTTGTACCTATGGATAGAGATTCCTGTTTATTTATTGGTTTGAGATGGTAACATCAGCCATAAGAAATTTTCACAAACACAAGTCCACTGAAATACTTTCAAAACTCTTGAGTCAACAGCAAAGAGAAACAGAGAAAGCATGAGAAAATTAGTTCAAAGAAAAGACATACTAAAAAAAGAAAAAAGACTAAGCAGAAAGAAAGTTAAACTGTGAAAGGAATACAACAGTAAATAAGGAGATAAGTAAATTTAAGAAAGAATGATCAAAGTGTGTGTCACTGAAAATTGAGTGCTGGAAATAACATGAACGTTTCTTGGCTCTAAAGCTTCTCAAACTTTTTTACTTGATATACCCTTTTGTGACCAAATTTAATTTCCATTTACTCCTAAATAAATAAACTGAATATTGAATTATCAAACTTTACTAATTTATCAGTTTTTAATACAATTTACTTGAGAAAAAAATTCAATAAACTATGAATACAAACACACTTTTAATTCTTGAATTATTTTATCACACAAATTTGAAAAAGTAGAACAATAGGGTCAAGAGTTGCACAAACCTTAGGATATTTTGCTAGTTTTTTCATTCATGCAGTAATATCCAATTCATTTAAATGTATATATGGACTTTACTTCAACATAAAAAGTAATTTCAATAAATCCTTCTTGAAGAAAGGTGTTTTAATCCTATTGTTATGCTTTGCATTGATTTTATTCTAAAAGTCTGTAAACTGGCTCCAAAAATTCCTACCATTTTGCCTATATTAACAGTAAAATTATGAACTATAAAGTTTTATATAATAATAATTTCTTGGCCAGGCTGCTTGTGTTCCAGATATTGAAACTGTACATCTAGTAACTTAATCCAAAAGATCCATATGTCTTGAATGGGTTGTATGTAAATGACCCATCACTTATGACCATTACACCCAATCAGGTATTATGCCAGGTGTACAATATCTGACCACAAGTCTACATGACCTAGTAATTTTTATTCTTTTGTTATAAAGGGATTTATATATGGCCACTTACAAATTTACCCTCCCCCCAGTGCACCTCTATACTTTTATTCACCCTGCCAAAGTTTTATTCACCTCCAGGAGTCTATGTGATTTACTTTGGGAAGACCTTCCCAAGAATATTCTCATTTTGGTTGAGACAAAAACTTTTCAGCACCCTCTCCTATACTAACTGACCTCTTACTTTTGCTCCACCTAATTCTACACTTGATTTTTCATCAGATATTTTTGTGCTATATTAGAACATTCTGCTTTGCTGTTATCTCATACAGATGATATTTTCTTTCTGAATCTACATTTAGAATTAGCTAGATATGATACCTTGATTTTACTGCATCAATCAAATAGATAAAAAACTTCCCCCAAAAACTTACACACACACACACACACACACACACACACACACACACACACACACACACACATATATATATATATATATATATATATATATATATATATATATATATATATATATATATATATATAGTAAAACAAATCCTGCTTTTTCCTTTTTTTTCAAGTCCCTTGATTTTCACAGTTATAAAAGTGTTTCTTTCTTATTTTTTTTTAATTATAACCTTCTCTTGAGAGTAAACACTTTTAAAAGAATATTTCTGTCTCAGATTTGACAAAAAGATTTTTCTCAGGAATGAAAACAAAGAACATTAAAAAGATTGTAACTATTCTTAGTAAATTACTATTGAAAACTCCTCTTTAACTAAATCTCACTATTTTTTGTGCTAAAAATATGGTAATTCCAGTATACTGGATAACCAAATCTAGACAAGAGAACAAAAATAAACTAGGAGAGGCTTTTTGATGTGGTGGCAATAAAGCTTTTAACTGAGAAAAACAATATACTCAATTTGAACAGACTGTAAGAATGGCTTTCATTAGTCAATATATTTTTGGAAACTGACAGCTCTTAAACTAAATAGGAATAAGAATATTAACAAAAATGTCATGCAAATCTTTTTGGGAAAACAAGCCAATGTCTTCAGACATACATTAATTATTAGTATACTGTCATTTATGTTTTTTGTCCCTTTCTTTTACATTAAACATTAATCTATCTGTTGAGTTTATTCTTGCTTCTTTTAGCTGGTATTAGTGGCCATTGCCATTGAGCAGTTGTTTATAAGAAACAGTGACAAAAATATTAATGAAAGGACATATATCTACTGCTGATAGGAATTAGAGTTTAAATGGACTTCTATGTTGATTAGTTAGTACTTTACATTGGAGAGTTCAATCTTTTATTTTATATTGAGTTGCTGGTTGATGTGAACATTAGACATTTCAGTCATTGAGAAGAAAGCATTTGACCTATTAAAAGAATATTTTGTAGATCTTTTGTTATCAGACCTTTTTCCTTCTTGTGGAATTGAAGAAAATGGAATTGTCTTGTGAGTTATTACTATCTTTTTTGAATTTAGTAACTCACAGACAATACACAAAAGCACACGGGTGACAGTTATCTAATATCTGATCACTATTAAGTCTACGTTTAGAAAGAAATTTCAAAAGGAAATTGTTATCACAAATCTTTATGGAAGACAGTGAGTCAGTCACCATATATGTAAAAGAATGTTTTCTTGCCTTTTAAACATTTAAGAAAAAATATTTTTTTAATTATCTAAAGAATAAAAAGATTATTAAATATTTTATTCAATTTTATGATTAATCTTCCTCAAAGTTATCCACAATCCATCTTCTAAAAATTGCTTTGGTTCAGAGTTTGTATCATCATCATCATGTTTTTGTGGCTAGCACGGATATCCCTGACCCTCTCTCTCCACGTCTCCCTATCATTCATCGCCTCTGGCAAATTTTCAGGGTTACATCCCGTATCATCACATAGCTGCTGTATGCATGTTCAAGCAGGCCAATGTTTCTTTTTGTAAAGATACATTATCATTCTCATAGTGTGGCTCTGTGAGTGTGACCTGAAAGGGTTAAGGAGATCTGGTGATTTCAAAAGGAATAGCCATTAGAGGTGATTGCAGCTGTAAACCATTTGTATTTTGCCCAATGGGTGGTGAGTTAGAACATTGTGAGATGTAGTAAGATATTAAAATTAGGTTACTTATAACTCATAGTCAATCTATAATTAGATTTTATTTTCAGGAGAAATCTAAAAGACAATTCTTATAACATGACAACTATTTGTGAAGATAAAAAAAAGGAAAGAAGTAAAATATGATTTATTTACCTACTTGTTAATTTTCCTTTGGTTATTTCAGTCATGAGCATTTTTTATAGATATGTCTATAATTCATAAAGGCATTCAGCATGGTATAATATGCTAATCACACTGAGATCCAGGCCCCGGGGAAGTTGTGTACTCAAGGTTAGAAGAAACTGGAGTCTTCTCATTACTGCATGCAGAGAGAATGAGAACTATCTTCACATTTTGATCAATCTCTTACTCAGTTTTATTTGTTGCCACAATCATCAGAGAGTTATTGATATATATATATATATATATATATATATACTGTATAACTGAATATAAGAACAAAAATGAAATGCTGAACAAAATGAATGTACTTGTTTCAAAATACCAACCCCGGAATGAATTCCAACTAAGTAAAACCAAACAACATAAAAACAGAAAGCAAACCAACCGAAAGTCTACCAAGATGGTGAATATCCGTCTTAAATCACAAATGTCATAAGCCAAACTAGCAAAAAGAATATACTAAATTATACAATACAATATATAAAAATCCTATGGTATGTGCAAAATTTTAGAATAGCTTAAAGGGAGCATACATTGTAAGCATAAATAATGAGTGTTTTTCCCCACTTTGGGATTTTTCTTTTTTCTTCTTTTCCTCTTTGTCATCAACTACCTTGATTTATTTCTTGTTATTGCTTGCTTGTCATGGTGTTTCTCTGACGAGACATGATCAAGAAAACGGTCCTTTTTTAGGACTCACAATGTATGCTCTACTTAAAGGTATTCTAAAATACAATATATATATGTATATATATATATATATATATATATATATATATATATAAAATACACATGCACACACACATACACATGTATATATATATATATATATATATATATATATATATATGTAAAAGCTGCACATCATAGCAAAACTTTTATTAGAGCAATACACTTTTGCATTTATGCAGATCATCATTTTTTAATCATTCAAATTCTTGATATAATGAAGATAACTATGCAATTTTAATTAGAATCCTTCACACTTTCTTAAATAGAAGCATCAATGTTTTCATGAACCATTGTTACAACAAGGACCCAACAGGTTCATAGTTCATCTAGTTTCCAATAAATCAAAAGTAAAAGACATCAATGATATCAACAATTCTTTTCCACCTCATATTATTTGCTGGATTTTAAAATTACTACTTGAGACATAAGTAGCTCAATACCTGAGAATTAGCTGACAAAACTTGCCATACTTATGGCCAGAAATTCATTTTCAACAACAAAGAAGATGACTTATTTTTTAAGCCAGGCAAACTTGTCATATTTATGGCCATGATGTGGAGATGGCATCCCCTAGAGAATCAGAATTTTTATCATAATCCACATTATTTTTGTATCAATGAATGTAGTACCATGGAATGAACAAAGAAGTCTTTTTAATAATTCATTTTATTTATATATGTAGTTATATGACCTCAATGTAACAATGCTGGTTAAAACCTTGCAAGACTTCCAAATCTGTGCCGCAGATGGAAAAGAAAATTTTTTTTATGTACATTTAACATTGTACAGTAATGAACTTTGATCCACATGCAAAAAATTATTTTTAAATAAGGGCACAATCAACTCAGTAACTCTTTGTGAGAAAGAAAAAGAAGATGAATTTATGGATAATTGTACCTTTAATAATCTCTGTAATAATAATCTTTTTTAACATGTAACATTAACACAGCAAAAATCGTACATTGTAGGTGGGTTATAGTTTGTGAAATGCCATTAAAATGTTCTTATTGATAAGATTTTCTATGTAGTGGTAGAGATTCTGTGTTCATACTCACCTCAATCATTATAATTCTTAAAGGGAGATAACTATTAGACTCTAATTATGTAATATGTCCATTTATCTGTTTATTCATTTGTCATTATTTATAACAACATTTCATAAACAAGATATGAATTTACATTAAGCTCAAGATAGTTTTTAAACCAGAGCTTCTTAGAGTAGTCCATATAGACCTCTTGGGATGAATAAAAATTTGAGCTTGTGAATAAAAGTGTAAAGGCACACAAGGTGTGAATTTACAAGTTTACATTTATACATCCCTTTATAACAGGAGCCCTTGATCATGTGGATATACACCCAGCAGAATGTTCGAATTGGTCTGATGACAAGTAGTGATATGTTATTAACATATAATCTATTCAAAACATTCAGTTCATTTTAATAAACAAAGGGTATTGAAGAGAAAAGTGCCAATTGAGAGTAAATTCAGAAACTTTTCTTAAAGAAGAATTCATTGAAATGACTTTTGTAAAAGATGTTTAGCTAAATATTCGAAGCTTTGTGCAACTGTGGAACCCATTTTACAAGTTTTTCAAAATTTGTATATAGTGGAACTGGAATTTAGCTCTGTACTTTACTGATGAAGCAAACAGAGAAACACTTTGAACATAAAACATGATGATTTTTGACTCAAACTCACAAACCAGCAACCAAATATTTGCAATTTCCTCAGTATCCACCAAACTTATCCTTCCCATGAAAAAGTAATTCGAGAATTGAAGGTGCTTTTGCATTTCTAGTTTACCTATTCTTTTCTTATGGAAATTGTATTAAACACTGGTAACTTCATTATGTTTTGTGATTTAATAATTAATTAATTTATTTGGGAGTAAATGGAAATTAAATTTGGCTACAAAGGGTGCATCAAGTAAAATGTTTGAGAAGCCCAGACCTAAAGTCATCTTTTTAGAATTTATGCAAGTCTTACCAAAATCCATTGTTATCAATACAAATATTTGTGTTAAATCTACAATGCAACTATAATTACAAAAGTTTGAGAAGCCCTGCTTTAAATAATTATACAAAAAGAAATATTTAATTTGTGAATAAACTATAGCACTGCTTTTATATCAGATTAACACAATAAAATATTCTTCTACGATGGAAATTCATTGTAATATAACCTTAGTATGATATCTGTATTTATAGTTAAATCTTATCTGTAAACACTGAAAAAGTCAGCAGCTATAATTTGTCTTTTGTATCTGAATATATGCAGAGTTTCATAATTTATGGATGCATAATTAAGCTGTAATTGAAAACGAGAGGAAACATTATGTCCTAATTTTCTGAAATCTTACTCCATGAATATTTCTTGACTTTTGATTGGTCGATGTTTCCACACCCTTTGTTTGTTTTCTTCATTCATTTGCATGTTTTATAATTTCTTTTGTTCTTCTTACTCTTCTGATTTTGCATATATATTTTTTTCTTTTTTTTTTCTCTAAATCATGACTTATTTAACTGAAAGCAGAATAATAAATTCTTGAAGAAACTCTCTCAAGTTGCTTGCTTACAAATTTCACTAAAAGCCAACATTTGCGAAAGAGCATCTCTAAACTGCAAATTACTGCAAAAGGGAATTTGCTTCCAAAACAAAGACCAATTTTTTCCAATTTTGATGACATGTAATGGAAGTGGAGCCATCAAGCATCTTATTTTAAGACAATTTGGAACTTGGCCAAAAATGCTTTCTCATCTTTAGAGCTAGCATATGGAAGTCTAATAGGATTTGGTTTATTGATAAAAGAGGTCTCACTTTTTTTAATGACAACTTCATATAATTTATCAACTGAAAAAATGTTTGCAACAGAATGATATTGAAATTTACAGTTAATTTTCTTTGCTGAACCTCTTAGAAATAAAGTCTCACTTCAGATTTTACACATGTACAGACACACACACACACACACACACACACACACACACACACACACACACACACATATAAATATATAATATTCTTATTATTGGCGTATACATGCACACACACACACATGCATACACACATATAAATATATAATATTCTTATTACTGATATACACACACACACACACACACACACACACACACACACACACACACACACACACATATATATATATATATATATATATATATATATATATATATATTTGAAGATTTTATTTGCATTACAGAATTTTGTGATAGATATTTGTTGACCATAGTGAAAATTAAAACATTAAAGATGAAAAGGCTAGCTAACTGGTTTTGCACCTCACTTATCAGAACTATTATCAAAGTGATTAAAAAAATGTTGGGAGTGGAGAAAGCTAATAGAAAAGGAAAAAAAAGGGGTGGATTAAATAGATTGAATAGAAACTACATTAATTCAAAACAGACATTCCCTCTGTTTACAGAGGGAGGGCTGCCAAGGTCTAATAAAACAGTATCTAAAATTTTTAAATGAAATAAAAACTGTGCCTTGCTTAAAAGGGATAATGCATGAACACTAAATTGATTGAAGCACTTGTGATTTTTTATTAGGTGTTCTGTGATGGAAGACCCATATGTATTATTCAGAACGTCAGTAGAGAGGTAGTTAAAATTCCAGATTTTAGCAGGTACATATAGCTTGATCCTAACATCCAGTGTTTGGACAGTTTTACTGATATATTGCAATCCACAACAACAATTAATCAAGTAAGCAGTGGATGTATATTGATGGGGAGGAAGAATATTCTTTTGTGTTGATGTTAAGATTGATTTTGACAAAAATAAAACTCTTATGTTCATTAAAAAATAATACTGTTGAAATTCACTAAGTGAACCTATCACTAATATAACTTTGCCAAGGAAGATGGGGATACACAGGTCATTTTTGTGAGGAGGCTTATTTGATTTTATCAAAAATTAGAGATTTTGATTCTATTTACTGATTTTGATTCTATTTAATGAAAACCCCTCATCATCAAGAGTCCCAGTAATAAATCTAATCTCTTTATCAAGCTTAGTCTTAGAGTAAATCATAAAAGCTCTATGTGTAAGAGACTTGATTGAATTAATTTTTTATTTAGTAGGACAGGAATCATAACAGGTATACAAACCAGTAAATGTAAGTTTTCTGTTGATCAACATGAGGAAACAGGAAGTATTCTAACAAAATAAGACATTTAGAAAGGATAAAGAAAAATTATTTTCCTTTTTTCGTTTAAACTTAAGGGCTGAATGAACTTTACTGAGGGAAGTAAAAAATAAAAGACCTTTCATCTCATCACTGACAAGACAAAATGTGCCATCAAATATACGAAAATAAACTTATAGTTTTTTAAGGACCCTTTTCATAGAAATACACAAAAATATTTGCCCATGCCAATCCCAAAGAAGAACCCATGAATTTGCCAGTACATAATGCCATTGAAACAAAATTCAACAGACATAGTAGCGAATTTCCTCAATTGAATAAAAATATACTCAGGAATGGAGGAGGTTGAGAAATAACAATGATATAAAACATTAGTACAAATATCAATAGTTTCCATATCAGGGACACTGGTGAAAAGACGGAATATATATGAGAAGTACATAAATTTATCTGAATAATAGTAATTTGTGCAAAACTAGAAAAAGTGAAGGAGTCTTTAATACAAAAAGAGCTGTAATGTTTCAGTTCTGGTTGTAATATTGTAGTTAGTGTGACGGCAAATTGACTAAAATCCCAAAACGGGACTTTATTTTTGCACGTGTGAAGACGGGGCAGGCTGGCACTTGATCCCTTATAGAATAAGTCCTCGTTCAGAGTTTTTCTCTCAGGCATATAAGAACTGGCATATTATGTGAGGGATCAATTTAGGTCCAGACTGACTGCCGCTGGCAAGGGGTTCCAAATTTCACACTATCCACACACCCACCAGATCGCTTTCCTTCCTTCCCCTCGGCAATGGAAGATATGGACCTATAGGTTTAGTCATAATAATATTATATTGTAGTAGTCGGCAACTCTGGTTTCCCATGTGATATTTTAAAGGAATTTATAGGACAATACTAAGCAAGATTACATAAGGCGAATAGAAGCTGAAAAGGAAATATGAAGTAACAAATTCGTAGAAGATACGGCAAAGAACAACTTCGACCACGTGGTAACATTAAAATACATGAATCCTTTACTATACAAAGAGATACACTTTCAAAGTGTCAAATATATAATGAATTAAACAGTCCATGGACATAAATGTCTTTCTTCTTTTCTGTTCTTTCGTTTTCCTTCAAATTGAGAGAGAGAGAGAGAGAAATAGCCCCAAAGTTACTTATCTTATTTTTCGATGGGGTTCCACTGGAGAATCTTTCTTCTTTCACGGGCTAATAGACTTTATGCTATTTTTAACACTGGCTTGAAGAACTTGGATCCCTCGTGTCTGAGATATGTTTTTGTCTTCTTCACCCGGAGTAATGGCTATGGGTCTGTCTGCCACGAGCCCTTTCCAATAACTGACTTTTCTTCTCGTTTTTTTTGCCGACGGGGAGAAGATGCCACTTCCGTTTTAGGGTCCCAGCCAATCATTTGGCTTCTCCCTCCTTCCCCCAGGTGTCCGGCGACCTGAGGTTACTAAGTACCAACATCTGTTGGTATCCCCTCTGTGACCTACATTCTTTCTTGACGGTCACTCTTTGACGGCTTGCCACGGTTCATTCCAACGGGAGGATAGTATTAATCTTATTTCTATTGTCTCCGTGGGATATCACGTGACATTAGTCTTTATCATTAAGTGTTTTCAGACTATTGTCTTCATCTTTATTGTTATTTCAACAACATTTTGGCTGATATGTCCCCCAGTCTTCTTCAGGTGTTTGTCGAATTCGGAAACCTTCACGGAACTTCAAACTATGACCTTTATTGAATCCACAGGGGTCACCTGTTCTGAATCCGTTAGCCATGACCAGGTACAAGTGTTAAGTATTCCTGTATTGTTACTTGCCTGCAGTCAGGATTGAACCAGCAACCTACGTGTCCAGCAGCTTGTGGGAGGAATACAATAGTCTAATCCATATGAAAGAACAGAAAGATCTAACATAGACAACTGAGAAGAGGACAAATTAAGAACATTCTGATTAATATTGGGATTTTCAGAACAACCAAGTTTCTTATGAATTAGATGTTTCAACTTATTATAATGAATAGACAATAGCTTTGAGAGGCTGCATTCTTGAATAAGTGCAACATATTGACCAAACAATGTTTTGCTAAAGAAAAAGAGTATGCATAGAGAATCCCTCCATAGATTTAGAAATTTCTTATTCAAGTCTCTAAGATCATCAGAGAGTTTTAAGAGAAAATTTTGATTAAAATATCTACTTTTTGTTCAGAATGTAATTTAGCCATTTTAATTCTAAAGGAAATAGGGGGTAGTGTTCAAATTTTGTTATGCAAGCATGAATAAAGAACGGTTTTATTAGCCTGAGTAGATTGAATTTTACTTTTAATATAGGACTAGGAGTTTAATATTTTAATCACCTTGACGAGTGAGGTGCAAAACCAGTTAGCTTGGCTTTTCATCTTTTGCATTTTAATCTTCACCATGATTAACAAATGTTATATATATATATATATATATATATATATATATATATATATATATATATATATATGGGGGGGGTATGTATGTATATATATATGCACACTACTAAAGATAATAATGATAAAGACAAAAGGTTGTACATAAGTGCCAAAGAAAAAAATAGAAAAATAGAATGCATAATCATAAACTTAAGATTATTAAAGATAGAAAATATGATAGAAGTTTTATAATGTATTATATAACTGTATAATATATACAAATACATAATATGTATGTATATAATATTTTTCATTTCTATAGTAGTGTATGGGAAAAGGAAAATGAAATCCTATGGTATGTAAATGTACAGGTTTGAAAAAACAAGCTATTCAGAGAATGATTTTGTTTATAGTTGAATTATTTGCCAACATATAATGTTTCAATTTCATAATAAACCTTCTTCAGGGTATTTAGATATGTGATGTTTTATCTTCTGAATTATATTTAATTCATCTTTTCTTTTACTTTTTTAAATGAAACAAAATATGAGAATGTTTTTAACATTCTATTTGAAAGAATCTATAATAAAAGGTATATAAATTTATATTATGTATATAAATGTATATAGAATGTATAATGAAAATAGAATGTGTAATTGAATGTATATAAATGTATATAAAATGTATGATAAAAACAGATGGAATAATAGACTATATAATAACAACCTTTCTTTCACCAATAAAAAAATATGCATACAGTACCAAATTATCAAAATATATATGGCAAATAAGAAATACAAATGTTGAATATATAATGAAATAAGATATTGTAAAAGAAAAAAGCTCCAGCATCTAAAGTTGGTTATAACAACTGTAGATTATGTCTGGAAGAAAAATAATGCATTCTCGAATAACTTGAACCTAATAAGTTGCAGAATAAAAAAATGAATTAATTTCGAAGTCACAATATAGTAACAGATTTATTTTGTGTCATTTCCCACCTGATTGACCTGAAGGGGAAATTTCTCCATATTTAGACATTTATTGGATTGATAAGATCATAAAAATAACAACTGCCGCCCTTTTCTTTTTTCTGTGTCACATACGCACACATCATGATAAATTCTACCTACTTTTTCTCCTCTTTTGAAACTTTGAGTAACTGACTAAGATCTGCAGAATCTCAATTTTAATTTGTTAGGTTATAAACTCATTTTGCTAAAGGAACATTGAGAACTTTTTATACAGCTTTTCTTACTTGCATTTCAGCTCTTATATATATATGTGGATGTAAGTATTTTCTGTCTAATGGTTAACATCATAGAGAATGGACATGGCAACCAGGGTTCAAATCCTGGACTAAGCTGTTTGTATTTCATATAGTGCTTGGGAAAAGTATGAATCTTATTATTCTCTCTCCACCAATGGGTAAAAAGTAGGGTGGACTGGAATCTTTAACTTTGGTATGGCAGCTGAGTAATGATTGATTTTTAGATTATACACTATCCCTACTTTCTAGAAACTGACTAATGCTCTAGCTTTAGATTACAGTCTCTTGTAATGTCAACTTATACAACAAACTTGAATATATAAACCCAGCCTGATTTTCAGTAACCAAGAAAGCATCAGCATTTCAAATGCATTCATGGGAACACAAATACACTTTCTAAGCAAAAATATTTTATGATATATTTAGTCCCTAATTGATAAAATTGAATGTTACGAATAATACGTTAAGAAATGTTTTTTGTTATTGAAATGGAACATACACAAGGACAAAATCCCTGTCCACCTCAGCAAAAACCACTCAGCTTTCTTTCAGTTACAAAGAGGTGTTCAGTCCTACTTGAAAGTATCTCTTAATACAAAGTACTGCATTTATCAAACATCTGATAAATTCTCTTCTATGGCTGTGAGTCCTGGCCCATGTGTCTTGTCAACCTACGGAATCTTGAGGTCTTTGACAATTTCCACCTCCGCCATAAGTTTACCCATGCAATCACACCTTGAATGATGAGCTACTCTGACACTGTAAATGCAAGCATCACCTAGGAGTGCTACTATGTCAAAGGCCCCACCAGTTCAGACACGCCCTGTAGAGCCTGAGATCAAAAGTGATCAACAAGATAATTTTACTAAACCCTCTTCATGGATGGAGAACGTGTCAAGGTGATAAGCTAAAGACCTTGCAAGCCACTGTGAAATTGAACAAGCAGTGCATGTCTTTACGGTGTCCGTTGACAGAACCATGAATAGCTGGACATCATGAGAGCTGATGTTGCCAATTGTCAAGCTTGAAGAATAGCGATCTAAGGTGTTGGCAATTCAATATGTGGAGCAAGTTTAACATACATCCTGTATATGCTGTAATACACACACACACACACACACACACACACACACACACACACACACACACACACTCAATGTACACTTGACCAATGTTAACACCTATCACCGAGGAATTGGTAAATCTCCTACTCAAATTGTAAAAACATGATTCATGACAAGAAAACAAAGTTAGCAAAACAGAAATATACTTGCTGTATGACCTACATGAACCTTCCTTCTTTTACTTGGCTGATTGAAAATCCTGGTAGAGCTTGGTCAGTGCCTTCTTGATTAATGAATCTAAAAATTGGCTTAGAATGGTGCAAAGAACTGAAAGAATTTATCCTTGAGGAAAAAAAATATCCTCAGCAACCCAGTGTGAAAGAAGGATTCAATCATGGGTATCTACCGAGTCAAGCAAATAAGAATGTAATAAGCAATATCAGTTTCTCCAAGGAGGTTTGCCAGGGAATTCTATCAAGGGTGAGACAAATGACAATCTAGATTCAATTGATTTTATCAGTTGGGCACAAGAAACAGAGAGAAGTTAGAAAGTATAATGACTTTGGATTTTCTTGTAAATCTCATTGATATAATCCAATATGATCTGTTGTATTCAATGTACTGGAAGTATGAGAGTCTGATTGGTTCAACTAACAACCTCACAATGATTCTGTCTTAGGTACATTATAGCCAGGTCAATGCCTGAGAATATAGCAGGCTCTCACCTGGATTGCTTTTTGACTATGGGATGATGATGGTACATTACCAACTGCTGATCAGACCATAGTCACTATGCTGTTCACCCACTCAGCAGAAGAATAAATATGATATTTCAGGGTGAGGTTGACTTTCTGATAAAATCCTACAATCTACAGCTAATTTATTTGCTCTTGTCCATAAAAATATTGAATCATTATGCATTTACCAAGCAATGGCATTTTAGAAATTCCATTTGTATGAAACTTTTTTTCGGAAGAAATTAACCTATTTCGGACCATAGGTAGAAAATATCTGCAAAATGTAGTCCACAATCAAATATCACATCATGAAAATATATCTGTCTCAAAGATTCATACCTTTACCATAATTAACCATGTATATCATGTATTCATATGTTTTATATGTAAACATTTGTAGATTGAGGGCACCTCTGCGGTGTAATGGTTAGCCAGCTAGACTAGGAAACATTCGTGAGTCAGTTCAATTCTCATTGGGTACCGCATTCATACGTCCTTGAGCTACATCTGAGAAAAACACTTAGTCAATTATTACATAAATTTGTCGATAGGTATCAACTGGTTCATTGGCCTAATGAGTAGTGTTCGCTAATAGTCAGGGAGACCGGGTTTCAATCCCAGGTCGAGTCATACCAAAGACCCAAAAAATTGTACTTGATGCAGCCTTGCTTAAACACTCAGCATTATAAGGTAAGGATCAAGGGTAAAGTGGAACAGTCCAAGGAAAGGAGTAGCAACCTCCTCAACACCTCAGTGTAGTAGCTATTGAAAAGGATGCCTTCGAGTAACCCTCAACTAAGGTCGCCAACTTTACTTTTTTATCTACACTTATATTCATACACTAATATATGTATTTACTTAGTTAACATCTGCTAGGATATGACTCAAGGTCAATTTTTAAGGGGAATACTGTTAGTTTGGATTCAGAGTTTTCATCTCCTAGATTGGTTGCTTTATAAAGGCTAAAGAACCTATTTTGCTTTACTATCTGCTCATAGCTGGAGAGAAAGACATTAACATGAGATGAAATAGAAATAACCTCATCTAAGAATTGAACTTGAGTCCACCAATTCTATTCCTATGATTATAACCAGTTTGCTAAGCCCACCTCAGACAATTTATATTTGAACTCAAAATGGAAACAATTCCTGAAGTAATTTTAATATAAAATATCTGAATCTGATATCTTCAGATTCAAGCAATATTGAACAAGTCCTGGAGGTAGCACCCCACAAAGCAACAGCTATACAGCAACTTACCACCTAACACAAAAACTATCCAAGTTAGATGAACCAGATATGCAGGACACTGCTGGAGAAGTAGGGACAAACTCATAAGTGACATACTCTGTGGACCCTCTCACATAGACGAGCAAAGGCAGGACGACCAGCTAGAACCTACATATAACAGTTCTGTGCCAATACAGGATGTAGCCTTGAAGACCTACTAGAAGCAATGAACGATAGAGAAGGGTGGTGGGAGATCCATGCTGATGGTGCAACATGATGATAATGATAATATACGAGGATCATTAAATAAGTTTCTAGACTTTTTTTGTATGAGCACTTTTATTGATAGTACACACATGAAACTTTAGTCCCCTTCAAAGTAATCTCCTCCAGCTTCAATGCACTTATTGTACCGTTCCAACAACTTCTCGAAGGCCCCATGGAAGTCCTCTTGTGTGAGCATGTCAATGACCTTTGTCACAGCCTCTTTCATCTCCTCAATTGTCTCATAATGACAGCCTCTGAGCTTAGGGAATAACCAAAAGTCACTGGGAACAAGGTCTGGACTATAAGGAGGGTGATGAACTGTCTTGATGCCCATCTTGGTCAAATAGTCTGTTACAAAGATGGAGTTGTGGACTGCTGCATTGTCCTGGTGGAAATGCCCCTGACCCGATTAGAAGAGTGCTGGCCTCTTCCGACCGAATCTCTTCCTGAACTCCCTTAAAACCTCAACATAGTAACCCTAACTCTAACCCTAACCCTTTGGCCAATCAACTCTGGTGTATTGACTTCCTTACTCCTCCCACACCTCTCATCATCTCTCACAGACTCCCTGCCTTCCTTGAATCTCTTATGCCACTCAAAAACTGATGCTCGATTCATGCAAGATGCTCCAAAAGCAGTCTGAAGCATTCCATATGTTTCTGTGGCATTTTTTGCAAGTTTAAAACAGAATTTTATTGCATATCGTTCTTCTAGTGTCCTCACGTCCTGATTTCATTTTTGAAATTCACCAGCTATGACAATCAGGCTTTAGTAGGTATATTTCAATTCTTGCTGTAGCTGTTCATTTGAACCTGAAATCATAAAAATTGGTCAGTCGTCTCATAAGATGTATAGCAATAACATAGTGAATTTTCAAGAGTCTACAACAATTTTTATTGCCTGTACAAAAAAGTCTGGAAACCTATTGAAGGCACCACGTATAATATACAAATATCTAACACATACACACAAATACCTAAGACATGTACACACACACACACACATATATATATATATATATATATATATATATATATATATATTTATATATATATTTGGCAGTGGCCTTACTTGAGTTTAATGTATGAAGTACTTACAGGTATTTTACTATAAAAATATACTTACAGGTATTAAACTATAAAATTTTGAATCCATATCATTTTCAATATCATATGACACAGCTATGGTAAATTGAACTTCTCTCTTTGTTCAGAATTTCTGAATAACAAACTCAAATCAAAATCTTTTGATTAAAGTTTTTATTTGTATTGAATTTAAGTAAACAGTTGTTATATTTATATTTAATAAGCTTAGCATAGTACAATACAAAGCCTAAAAATGGTAGATAATTTTTGGAATCTTATGTGAAAAAGCTACAGTATTTTCCCTGAGGTTCTTAGGAAAATGTTTTTTTTAAGAATTTGGTTGCTTTGTGTAAAAGGCTGGCATTATATTTGACTAGAACTATTTCAAATAGTCTGGGCTTTTATTTAAAAATGACAGATATAATTAAAAATGAAGGAACATTGTAGTTTTAAAATGTGCTTATATAGCATCATTGTTGATTTGTTTTTACAACTTTGTGATGATTCATTTTAATGAGATTGTGAAAACTTATTGATCATGTAGTTACCTGTTTGAAGTTTCTTACACTTTTCACTGGTTAGATGATTTCCTCTTATGTTTAACAGATGATACATAGAGGTGATTTTTTTTTCATGGTGAAATTTAATGTTGTTGCTAAAAGTCTTTAAGAACAAATGGAAAATCCTATTGTTGTATAGTCATCTACATCATCATTCAGCATCACAACGACACAACATCAAAGACAGACGCATGAATAAACAACACATGATAAAGATGCAGGAAGGAAGACACAAGAAGACTTCTTTAACAACATAGTTACCTCTCACTTTATTTGTAAGGGTTCGAAAGGTTAGCATGTGAGAGGGTGCTGAGACCGAACATAAACTTCATATTTTGACCCCACTGTTATGACCGTCACGTTGTGTCTTTCTTGTTCTCTTAGATTCTCAACCAGAGGTCTTGGGGTCCACTCCATTGGGGCTTTTCCGAGGGCCCCCTCGGTCGGGTGTGGCCTTCCCTACCACATCTGGTCTCTACTGTCTGGAAGTCTGCTGGCAACTGCTCTGGGACCCAAACTCAATTGAGTTAAATAATAACTCAACACCCACACGATCTTTGAAATCGAATGTTTAATCGTCATCAAGCGGAAATAACTGTCATGCAGTTCAGAGGTTACTCTCTTCCGGTGCATCACTGTAGTGGCACAATGGGACCTTCACCTTGTCCCATATCATAAGCCTTAATCCGCCCACGCGATCTCTTTCGATTACTGGCCATTGGAATGTGTCACTTCCTTCCGGTGTATCACCTTGGAATAGCATTTTTGGGCTGGGTCGAAGGTCAAAATATAACACTATGGTACAAGATATTCATAGAAACAATTAAAAGGAAAAGATAAAATTTTGCATAGTTATTTGTTAGGCATATTTATGTGTATGTCAACTGGCTCATTGCCTTGTGGGTAGAGTGTTCACCCATGGTCTGAGAGACCTGGATTCAATCCCTGGTCACATCATACCAAAGACTTTAAAAATGGTACTTGATGCCTCCTTGCTTAACACTCAGCAATATAAGGTACATATCAAGGTTAAAGTGGAGCAATCCAGGGAAAGGAGTAGCACCCTCCCTTTACACCTCGATGTTGTAGCTTTTGAAAAGGGAACCTTCTGGTCACCCTGGACTATGGTCACCAACCTTACTTTACTTTTATATGTGTACCAACAAAGAAATCAAAGGCAAGTAACTCTAATATCATGGTGGATGATAATTGCTTATTCATTAGATACTTGGTAATATACTTTTTTATTCTCAGTAATAATTTAGAGCAATTCTTTATCATACTAAGTCGGCACTCATGGTGTGACAGTTATCATTGTTGGAAATGGTCCTAGGTAAATGGGTAATTAGCAGTGCTGACTTGCTTCTTTAACCTTGATATTGTCTTAGAGAAGGAAAACTCTGAATTCAAGACAGTTGTACTCCACTTTAAAAATGTCCTTGTTTCACATCATGCTTGTCGCAGCAAGGTTGGGTATATACATTCCTTTATCAAGCCTGTATTATTTCTAGAGTCAGATAAGCAATATATATAAGTAATTAGTGATTCTGAGAATAAAACCAGCACAGTCAACTGGGGATGTAGAATACACCAACTGCATCTCTGCAGAGGTGAAAGAGCCTTCCCCAATGCGTGTCCTGGATATGAAATTAAACAATCTGATGGCAGATCTCTAGTAATACTGGAGCTTTGGGAAATGCAAAGTACCTCTTCATTGCCATTACTCCCAGGTCCACTCAGGCCAAGAGTTGTAGCACCTGATAGGGTCCTAGCTATTGGTTAAATAGAACTGTTTGACATTTAAACTGAGAACAAACAAATGACTTATGATAAATTGAATTCTTAGAAATAGAACTTTTTAATCATTTAACTGTGTGTAAGCAAATGACTGATGTTTAATTGAATTGTTAGTAATACATAGCAATATTTAGAATATTTAACTTTGATTCATGCTGAATTGAATGGTTAGAAATAGAATTGTTTGATCGTTTGGCTTTTTTTAATCTACAAAATGTGTTTACAAATCATATATATTTAATATCTATGTAAAAACAGGATTTGGCATTAAATAACCAACAATGATTGATATGCCATAAAACCAAAACAAAACAAACCTTAGAATAAAACTTGAGAGAATTATCTGAGAAAAACCAGTTCAAATCCTGACTGTGGCAGAGTGTGTTTCTTTTTATGACATGCCCTTAGAAAAGGCATGAATCTATCTCTTCTCCTAGCTATGGATAAATAGTGAGCTCTTTAGTTTGGATATGACAGTTGATCTTAGAGAAGGAAAACTCTGAATTAAATCAGATTTATTCCACTTAACCATAAATCTATTAGTATTATATAGCTAGAAGTCATTTAACTGTGAGCAAATAGAATTATTAGTGTTAGATTACGATACTTGAAACCATGTGGGCTGACAAATAAGTTCTGGCTCATTTAAAAATGTTAGCTATAAAATATTTGTTTGCAAATCATATATATCTAATATACATGTATAAATAGGATTTGGCATTAAATAACCCACAAAGGTTGATATGCCATGAAACACAACCAACCAACCAACCAACCAATTATTCCACTTAAAACTGACCTCATGTCCCAAAGCTACAATATTTGAGTTTGTGAAAACTCACTGATCATATGTAACTTTTCAGTAGTTATTGAAATAATATAAAACTATTAATTATATATTTAGTCTCTCACTGGTGTAAAGAACTGTAGTAGAAGGGCCAGGTTTAGTATCTTCTGGGTACTCCATGAATATGGCCAGTGCTAATGTGACTTCATGCAACATTTTCCTGCAGGTAAGAATACATTTATTCAGTACACTATTATTTCATGACATATGTTATAAACATGAAAATGATTCTGTCTTGTGTATACAGTCACCAATAGACAGAGAAACCTTTTTTTTATTTCATGTGAATATTTGAGTCGAAAAAAAAAAACTGACTAGGAAATGTAATGTATGGTTCAAACAAGAAAGGTCTTTTATTGATATTTTTTGTGTGACTTATACAACACTTCATTAAACTCTTGTCTCACTAAGAAGTTGGGTTGTCAGCTTAGATACATTCTTGGGATGTAATCAAACATAATTCAAAAGACTTTGCTCAGTAAATATTATAGTTAATTCTTTGTAACAAGCAAAGCATAAATAGACGCTGTCTTTTTCAGGCCTTAATAATCTTGTACTTTTAAGAATGCATATTTTACAAGAACAGCTGTAAAGTATACGGATGTTTATTAACCTTAACTCAGTCTAGAACAAGCCAGTTGCTATAAAGAAGAAATGGGTAGGTGCTGAAAAGTTCTTGGCTCAATCAAGATGTAATCTTTGATAATGCTACTGTTTCATACTCAGCAGGTTTTCATACTGTTAGGTTGCTAGCTCAATATTATCTGCTTTTGAATTTAAATGAACATATTTACCTTACTATTTACCTATAGCTAGGGAAAAAAGAGAAGGCATTCGCTCAAAAGTAAAACAAAAAGACTAGGAATAAAACTTGGCTTTTAAGTCTGTTACCAAAGGTGTCACAGTAACATCTTTTTTATCTTATAGAAATAGTTCCCCTAACTTTTGGGTTGCACCCTATATTTCCAACAACCTATTAAGACCTGCAGTTTTATTTTCTTCTGAGCATCCAACAGAGACAAATATTATAATTTTTTCTCATTTAAAAAGTAAAGTAATCAATCACCATCATCATCGTATGCCAACAGCACAGATTCCCTTGACTGTCTTTCACCATCCCTTCCTATTGGCCATTGCTCTTGTTAAGTTTTTTCAACGACACTCAATGTCTGTACAGAGCAGGTGAATGTAAGTTTTTGCCAGCCTGCCAACATTGGTGAATCCATGTACAGGAGTTCATAGGAGAACATCACTTAGAAGTTCATCCTTATATCTACAGCGGTGCCCAACATATCTTGCTAGGAGGGTTCATGAAACCAACTGAAGAAGTTATTCATGGCTGATCAGACATCAAACTTGGACACTTCACAGAGTATAAACTTGACTCAGAATTAACCCCCTTATCTCCCAGTTATGGATTAAACAGTACCACTACTGTTCTCCTACAAGGATGGCTTTGGAATTAAATAAGCCATGAAGGATGATATGTCTTTAAACAAAGAAAGCAAAGTAAACTTGATGCAGTTTCAAAAACAAAAGTAGAACGGCCAAGACTTTTCCGATAGTTCCTTTTTTAATCAGTTATTTTAATGTTAAATCAAATTAAAATATCTGTTCTTGCTAAATCAATGATAAATGATTTACTATGTTTAAATCCTGATCCTTGAACAATAATTGAGTCAGATGAGAAGTAAATTCACTTGTTTCCCATAAAATCATAACATCCGTACAGGTAACATATTTTTCTTTTTGGCAAATCACTTTTGAACATTGCAAAGAGACTGGTGTAAATTTGATTTAGTATTATTCCTTCTGAGAAGAGATTTTCTGCCCTATAGTCTTAAAAATCAAACTTATTTGGAAAATTCCAAAGAAGTTGATAAATGAATTGGTTTGCTCTAATTGATTTTAACATCTCAAAGCTTTTTATTCAGTAAAAACATAAACCTACAGAAACTTTCTAATTGTATGCAGCATTTGACAAAAAAAAAGTAAAAATTTCTACCATACAAATAAAGATAAATACTGACTGCCAGAAAAATGGGCAAATTAATTGTGTTTCACAAATTGTGAATTGATAACCATAAACTACATAACTGGACCATTGGCTTAATGAGTAGACTGTTCACTAATGGTCTGCAAGACCAGGGTTCAATCCCAGGTCGAGTCATACCAAAGACTCAAGAATTCATACTTGATGCAGCCTTGCTTAACACTCAGCATTATATGGTAAGGATCAAGGGTAAAGTGGAGCAATCCAAGGAATGGAGTATCATCCTCCACTACACCTTGGTGTAGTAGCTATTGAAAAAAGAGCTTTCAGGTCACCCTCGACTAAGGGCACCAACTTTACTTACTTTACATGTGTAAACAAAAAAAAAGGACTAAAGCCAGTCAAATAGATTGATTAAAATTAAAATTAAAAGTAGATATATCAAAAAATTATAACCCTGTGCATCAGCTGAAAAATTCATAGGCTGACCAAGATATCCTCATAAAATGTGACCAAATGAGGTTTATTTTTCAACATAGTCACCCTTGCAGTTTATGCATTTCTTTTATCCTTCTAGTTATGGGTTAAATAATATCGCTGCTGTTCTACAAGGATTGCTTTAGAATTAAATAACCCACAAACATTGATATGCCATTAAACCAAGAAACCAAACCAAAAACTAAACTAAACTTCTTTCATCAGTATTGTAATGCTTGGATCCCATTGGTAAAAACAAATCATCAATGGCAGATATGACATCATCATCATATGAACTCTTTAGCTAATGAACTTTTCAGCCCACCCTAAAAGTAAAGGAATACACTAAAATTATGAGCCCATGTACTCACCCTCTCTTATATATACAGGGGCCCGACAATATTTTTTGGACACTTCAGTATTCGACTTTCCAAGTACCATAGAGTGGTGAAATTCCTTCAATAGAATAGCATTAACATATAAAGACAATACCTATGATAAAAATGGAAGAAAATCGATGAGGTAAGGAAAAATATTTAATTTTCATCATTTTTTACAAAACACACGCGACATTATTTTTCGGATATCATTGAAAAACTGTTAATAGTCAGTAATATCACCTTTCTTCTCAATAACTTTTATCAATCTCTCTTCATAATGATCAAACATATGCACAATAACATCTCTACGTGTTTCTATTAGTTGTTTTTTGGCTCCTAGTATTCGTTCCCATAGTTAAGCCTCTTTCGTTATTCAGGTCCATCATAGACAAGTTGCGCAAGCATTTCCCAAACATTTTCTATTAAATTTAGATCTGGGCTTCTTGCAGGCCATTCCAAAGTAGTCATATTCACTTTAGCCATCCATTCTTTCATGAGTTTTGACACATTGATGCTGTAATTGTCTTGCTGTAGAATGAAATCATTCCCCATCTCTCTTCTTATCCTTGGTAGGGCTTTCTCGTCCAGCAACTGTTTGTAGCTTTTGCTGTTCTGTCGTCCTTTCAGCCACTCCACCCATATATTTCCATTAGCAAAGATCATACCCCAAACCATAACTCCTCTTCCTCCCATCTGTCGTTTGTTCAGTACAACAGGCTCACCCTTTCTCGACCAAGTACACCATCCATCAGGCCCATCAAACTTGAAACGCTTCTCATCAGTAAATATAACCTGCTTAAAGTCAACATGCTTTGTTAACCACCTTTTAGCACACTCCAGTCTTGCTCCTTTGTGTTTCTTTGTTAGTGTAATTTTTTTCTTAGCCTTTGCATACTTCAAACCAATCCTATGCAGCGTTCTTTGTACTGTTCGGACGTTTACATCCAATTCACATTTCTCCTTCACTTTTCTTGCTGTAACTTTTTCTCCAGATGTCAAAAGCCATGTCACAGTCCTCTTCATTCTCCTTTCAGTCCTCTTGCCAATTGATCTTTTCCACCCTCTCTTCTTTTTCCGCTCGGAGTTTGTCTTCAACATGTATTCAACCGTTGAGTTCGACAGCTTCAAATCCATGGCGATCCTTCTGATGCTGAGGCCATCTTCCCACTTCTTCCGTGCCAAACAAACGACTTCTTTTGAATGCATTTACCTCATTAAACTTAATTGTTTTGCCAAGAAATGTCCGGACTATTTATGCTGTTAGATTGTCCTATGTTAACATAGTAGTAGGGGTGCCAGTGCCCCAGAACAGTGTACAAGCAGAAAATTTGCATACAGCAACATATACATGAATATAGCTCTTAATAAAATTGGATTTTTTTTCATGTCCGAAAAATAGCGTCGCGCAAGTTTTCGCAAAAATCACAAAAAACTAAAATTATCAAAGCCAAACTAAAAAAAAATGATTACACTAGTAATGGATTTTCACTCCTCAATGACGTACTTACAATCTCAAAAGTTTTTGGCACTAGTGACCACCTTGAAGTACTTTTTTCAAAGTGTCCGAAAAATATTGTCGGGCCCCTGTATACATAAATATATATAAGATATTATTCAATCCAGTAAATCTGGAGTAAGGAATAATTCCAATCAGGACCAATAAAATATTCAAAAATAGAATATTAAATTTAAATGATCCTGGTAAATGTAAATAGAATCAACCGAGCAAAAAATTTTCTTTTAAAAAACCCCAACAATCTTAATGTGACCAATTGTTGGTTTTTTTGGAAAGAAAAAAAAAATATATATATATACTATTGAGGTATATGGTTATCACTATCTCATTTGGTGGGTTTGTGCCAGACCAAAGGCAGTATAAATTGCAAAGTGCTGAATATTGGTGACAGAGCTATCATCAGATGATAATGATAAATGAATATATATTAGCTTTTAAATATAATTAATAGCATGAATATTTATCTGCAACCCAAGGTTTCATGCCATCTTAAGAGGTTTATGGTTCTTACGAGTTAACTTGGTGAATTAATGGCGTACCAAATGTTGCAGTATTGTTAAATAATGCTCAATATCAATGGTAGAGCATTCACATACAGAAATATATATATATTATATACATATAATACATATATAAAAGGCAAATATCTAGAGACATATACAAAAATGAAAGATTTACAATATAAAGAAATTTTATTGAATTTCTTCATATTGTAAATCTCCTATTTTTGGATATGTTTCCAGGTATTTGCCTTTTTAAATTTGTATGTACCAACAATTTATATATATATATATATATATATATATATATATATATATATATATATATATATATATATATAAGGGCTCTAACATTGATATTGAGCACTATTTAACAATACTGCAACATTTGGTACTCCATTAAATCGCCAAGTGAGCTCATAAGAACCATAAAGTCTAGCCACACAGAAGAGTTGAGATACAACAAAACTGTTAGTGGATGACAATATATATATATATATATATATATATATATATATACAATGCTATATATGCTATACCTTACTATACTATACTTGTCATATGCACAAACAATTTGCTTCTATTTACATCTATGAGCTTAAAACAAGAACCTTACACAAGAAGCACTAAATTTTCTTATAAATATCATGAGGCAGACATTTAGTTATGTTCTGTGGTTCCCTTTAGTAAATTTCAGGAAAAAGTCTGTAATGTAATTAAATCTAACATTTTTTCAATCATTTCAAAATCTTGTTCAGAATTGATCAAAGAGGTTTGAAAAGTTAAACTCACATTGCTATTTGAAAGAGATGCAAAACTAACAAGCTAAGTTGAATCCTACAAATATCACTGGAAAATGTCTGTCAATTGATATATATAATTGTTTGGTTTCAATTAACCTTTTGTGGATAATTCAATGCCTAACCCATCTTTGTAGAACAGTACTGGTATGATTATACTGAGAGGATAAGGGGTTCATGTCTTTCACAAGGGTATTATTCAAAAAGTGAACATAACAGCATGACTGGAGTAGGGACTTGCCTATGTCAACCCCACTATCCAGCACTTTAGCTTTTACAACACAGGGACTCCTCCATTGATGTATATATATATATATGAGACGGTATATATATATATATATACTGCATCAGTTGACTTTTGTTAATTTTTTAATTGCTTAGTTTTGTCTTTTTTCGTTTCCCATATCCTTTGTGTATTACAAGGACCATTCAAAAAGTTCTAAGCCTCAACCAGAAAGAATACCTCAAACTGAACATTTTTTGTTGTAGCAATACAATTCCATTGTTTTTTTTTAAATAGAAAAACTAATTCGGATTTCTGTCTTAGTACAGGTGAAGCCCATACAGATGTGAGACTCATGCAACAAATCTAAAATCTTGGTGAGGCTTTGAATTTTTTTAACCTCCTTCACTAGTTTGTAAAGTTGTGAACTGACAGGAGTGGAGTTTTCGATGATATAACTCCCAATAGGGCATCCTTGCGCAAAACCAATTTTTTCTTTTATTTATTTATTTATTTTCTAATTAAAAAAAATGTTCTTTAAGACATATTTCTTTAGTTGAGATTTTAGAGTATTTTCAAATTCCTGTACAACTTATCCATAAATTTTACTTAGTGATCTATCTCTCTGTGACTACATGCATATTCACTGACCTACATGCACAAAGCAAGAGGTGTAACAGTTACCATCTCAGGAAAAGGACACTGAGATTCAAGTTCAAATTCTGGACAAAGCTGTTTACTTTTAACTTTCATGCTAATGTGTTTGGGAAAGGCACGTATCCATCATTTCTACTTAAAACTATGAGTAAATTGTAGATAAAACTGGGCTCATTAGCTTTAGCATGGCAACCAGTCTCGAAAGAAAACTCTGAATTTTAATCTGGTGTAATCTTAATGTCCCCTGAAATATCTCAGGCAATAGAAAAGCAAATTTTGTGATTGTTCAGTCACTTACAAACAGTAATTTCTATTACCTTTATGAGTGGTACTTTTATTGCTTTATAGAAAGTACTTGTCATAAGCATATGAACAAGTACAAACTCTATGTTTTGTTACCTACAATTGCAGAGGCTATTGGAGCCCGGGAGGAGTTGAATTAACTGACTAATTTAAAAAACTGTTCCAAATAACAATGAGAACTCACCTTTTCAATCTCTTTGATCATTTCTGAACAATTTATTTAAGGATATAAAAAACTTTTTTTTCCTTTCACTATTTTCTTTTATTTACCTATTAAAAAAACGTTTTCCAGATATTCAGTAATCAGAATCTGAAAACATAGCAAAATACTGACAGATTGCCATAAAACTTGGTTACCCTTTCATAATATTTCTATTTCTAATTCTTCAATTATAGACATAGTGTATGCTTTTTAAGTTCTTATGAGCAGTACTGTATATATACACACACACACACACACACACACATATATATATATATATATATATATATATATATATATATATATATATATATATTACTATTTTTATAAATATAGAATGCAAGGGCATGATTGGTTGGTTGGTTGGTTGGTTGGTTAGTTAGGTTTTATGGCATATCAACCTTTGTAGGTTATTTAATGCCAAATCCACTTATATACAAATAATCAGTTCTATTTTAAAAAATTCTGTTTAGCATGAGTACACAGTTTGATTGTCAAGAACAGTTCTATTTCAAGCTATTCAGTTTATTCAAACAATTCTAATTCAGTCAATTCAGTTTAATACAAGTATAGATTTTGTTTACATACAGTAAAATGTCAAAACAGTTCTTTATTAAACAATTCTGTTTCGCATAAGTAGAGTTTCAATATCAAAAGTAGTTTTATTTCAAACAAGTCAGTTTAGCATAAGTACACAGTTTAGTTCTATTTAACCCATAGATAGGGCCTTTATCAGGTGCTACCACTCCTGGCCAGAGTGGACCTGGGAGCGATGGCAATGAAGGTCTATTCCACATGCCCCACAGCTCCAGTATTACTGGAACCCCACCATCAGATTGTTTAGTGTCATATGCAGGACACTCGTTGGGGGAGGGATGCATCTTACCCCTCTGTAGAGAAGCAGTCAGTCTATTCTACAGCCCAATCAACTAGGCAATATATCAAATTGGGTCTGATGATTGTATAAGCAAAAAACTGAAAGTTACGAAGTGCTGTTGACTATGCGTGTATGCTATTCTAACTTAAGTAAGGTAAGATAGCATACAGATATAGTCAACAGCACTTATATATATATATATATATATATATATATATATATATATATATATATATAAAGAGAGAAAGATAAAAAGAGAGACAGTGAGAGAGAAAAAAAGGGTGTGAGATACACACATATACAGATATTAAAAAAGTAAATAGACACATTTATTTTCAGACAAGATCCTTTATTAAACAATCTATATAATCCAAGAATATAATTCGAATTAAAATTTGCTAGTGTTAGCATAACCAAATTTGAATTTTCTTTTTTTCTTTTTTAGACACCAGATTTATCAAATCTATTATTCTCTCATGTGGGATATACAACAAGGCTGCATTGAAAGCAGAAAGGAATTTTTTTGATAGAAAGCTTTTTCAAAATTTTCTTTATTCCATGATCCTAAATAGCTCCAGTGATATTCAATAGGACTCAAATAAAGGAAAAGACTTGCTCATAAGAGTCACTTAATATTTTGGGGGGGGGCTGTCATTCTTGAGTCTTCTTAGCTGTATGTCATCTAGCTTCTATCCTTTGTGAAAAGAATGTGTTTGTTTTTTGGGTTTTTTTTATCCAAATAACTGCCTGTGAATATTATGACAAATCTTCCATAAAGAATAGCTATATTTTTTTTCTACACCCAGATTTCCTACAATCTTTAAAAGCTTTGAATAACTAGTGTTCAAAATTTCTCCCCACGCAATTAATAAAAATCCACCATACTTGATAAAGGCAATTCAAATAAAATTCTTTGCAAAGCAATCTCCAAATACATACTTATCTGTTTTTCAAAAAATGAAGACTGAGCCAAGCGGATGATAATGTGTAAGAAATATTCAACTTATTTCTACCAATTGCTTTCTCTGCAGACATGCTTACTCTAATGCTTATTGTCATAGGAAATTGAATTGGCTACCAGAGTTCAAATCCTGGATGAGGCTGTTAGCATTTCACTTCACACTAATACCATTGAAAAAGGCATGAATCCATCTCTTTCTCTTCCCACCAGTCATAAAAAAAGATAGTGAGGCAGACTGGGTTCTTTAGCTTTAGTAAGACAACCAGTCTAGGAGAAGGAAAACTCTGAATACAAACCAGTTTTACTTTGCTTAAAAATTGACTTTGTGTCACATCCTACCTATGGCAGAGCTGTTGGGTAAATACATGCTGCTTTCTGAGCAGAATGATCAACCATTTGAAAAGACTGCTTTGCTGTAAAAATCCATGATGATAATACCTTACTACCATTTGTGGTTCAATTTTAACACATTCTGCAATCTTCTGCATCTAAGTGGGGATTTTTTTTCCATTCTCCACTTCATCCCACTAAGAAACAATTTTCCAAGCCCAGTTTGATTTGAACAATACATAATGGTTTCTTTTTCTTCATTTATGGATTGTATGATGTTTGCCAATCAAATTGGTCATTCCAATTACAATGCTATTTGACATTCAGATTGACCAATGGAAAATGATTGCACTATTATTTCCATTTTATTTTTATAGGAGATTGACTAATTGTCATTGCATATATATCATTATTAAATGTCAAATCTGAGTAAAAATAATGCTGTATTCTTATTAAAGTTTTCTGTACATGTGGCATAGTCAATAATATGCTAGTCTGCTACATTGTTATAATAACCTTGCTCATTTATTTACTTGATTGTATTAAGATGTGAGGAGCTACACATTCAAAATGTTTAACAATTAAGAAAATTCAGACATTATCCAATACTTTTAGACACATATAGGGCTTCAAAAATCAAAGCAAAGAGATCAAAAATAACCTGGAAATTAAGAAAAATATCACCCACTTACAGTAGTACCTGAAAACAATAAAATCTTTACATTGAAGAAAAAAATAGCCATAATCACTTTTTTCAGAACAAAGTAAACTTCTAAGGTCAATGAGAAGAACTTATATAAAAATGTAGGCATGAAAACAAATTCTACATAAACTTTGAGACATCATTTAATTTAAATATAAAAACATTGAAATTGTTCCCGCCTTGATTCACCCATTTTGTAGCTAATTGCCCTGTGAATGGGGTTTAGAATAAGCTGACTGCATCTCCTGTAAAGGAGTAAGACTGCCTTCTCCCAAAAAGTAGTGTCCTATGTATGACACTAAACTGCATCAAATGGTACTTCATTTTGCTCACAAATTACCTCACTTCAGATGTGTTCATACAATATTCCTAGCATGGAACTTTCCATAGCACTTCATGCAGTAACTAATCTCTTTTATTCCTTCTTTGTTCAGCTGAGGATGTACAATGCACCAACTGCAACTCTGCAGAGGGATAAGACCCCACCTCCAATCCAAACAAGTGTCTTAGATATGACACAAAACAATCTGATGATGAAGCTACAGTAATGCTGGAGCTTTGGGGAATGCAGAGTACCCCTTCATTGCCAACTCCAGGATTTGCATTCAACAGAGAATGATTATTAAAGTTGTATTCTCCAATAAAGTTGTTTCAATTCTTTGAAATTGAAAAATTTCTATAATTCTATGGAAAATTGTTGGGCTGACTATGAGCTTCAAGGAAAATTCTGGACTTTCACAAACATTAAAAAAGAATTAAAAAATATTGTTAGCTTATGGCTTTGGCCACCAAGGCATGGTAGACTTTCATGAAGGTGTGACTGACAGATGGCAGTTCAACATTCACATTCCCAATTATGAGAAACTATTAGACTACTGGTGATTGTCTGTGGATAGTTACATGTGAATTCAAAGAGAGGTAGATTTTAAAAAGTAGAGAGTTGAATTCTAGATGCCAAGGAAAGCAGACATGTTTTGGGGCTTAAATGAGAATCCCCTCCTCCTCTTTGAATAGGGTAACAATTTATAAAAGAATAAATCATTCCCTCATTGAGTGAACAAAAACTACTTCACATCTTTCTGTCCAAAAACTTGTCAAGTCAGCTGGGGCTGTAGAATACCCCTACCCCTGACTTCCAACGAGTGTCCTACACATGACACTAAACAATCTGATAGTGAAGCTACAGTAATGCTGGAGCTTTGGGGAGAGCAGAGTACCTCTTCATTGCCATTTCTCCAAGATCCACTCTGCCCAAGAGTAGCACCTTATAGGGTCTTATGTATTGGTCAAATAAGACTGTTTGACACTTAAACTGAGTGCAAACAAATAACTTGTGCTTAATTGAATTGTTTTAACTAAAACAATTTCATCCTTTAACTGTCGGTAAACAAATGAATGATGTTAAACTGAATTGTTAGTGATACATAGCAATACTTGGAACCATCTAACTTTGCTTACTTATGCTAAATTGAATTGTTAAAAATAGAACTGTTTGATTTAACTGTGTGTAACCACAAAATGTGTTTACAAATCACATATTTGATATATATGTAAAAACAGGATTTGTCATTAAATGACCAACAATGATTGATATGCCATAAAACCAAATAAAAACAAACCTTCTTTGTGGTGCTATTGAAGAGATTGGCATGTAGGGGTCTAATCCACTTTATATATATATATATATATATATATATATATGTGTGTGTGTGTGTGTGTGTGTGTGTGTGTGTGTGTGTGTGTGTGTGTGTGTGTGTGTGTCCAAAAGAATTGAAAAGTTTGATGGACTGAAATTATGGATAAACAGAATATGGAATTTTGTTATTAAAAGCAACATATACAAAATACAGTAAATAGAAGTCATGAAAACTTTTTAAAAAAATAAATGGGTAAAAAGACATGACAAAAAGAAAAAGCAAAATTTGTGGCAGAATATATATTGGTCTGTATTGATATCTTCAAAATATTTTATGCTACAGAAGAACAGCTGTATTTGGCTATTTTTTCATGATTTCACCAAATGATGTCAGATAGAGTTGCAGCAGCAGCAGCCTGAGCAAACAAAATCAATGCATTATTAACTAGCCTTTCAATCATTAGCATTTATCTCTCTGTCTTTTTCTATTTTCTCAAGTAAACAGCAAAAAAATTGAATACAATATAATATTTTATTTTCCTTATATTTAAGAAAGAAAAAAGAAGAAATCTTTTGTTATGAAGTTAATTTTGTTTTGGAATATTTCTGCAGAATCATCTAAAACATTTGAAGCGCAAAATGATTAATCACTTACATATTAAAACAAAAGATATTTCATCTAATTTTTACTTTAATTTGAACTTCAGAATGTTTGGGTGTTGAGAATTATTTCCAAGGATTGCATTCAACAGAAAAGGATTATTAAAGTTGTATTCTCCAAGAAAATTATTTCAATCCTTAGAAATTTCTATAATTCTATGGAAAATTATTGGGATGACTATGAGCTTCAAGAAAAATCCTGGACTTTCACAAACATTGAAAAAATATTAACAATATTGTTTAGCTTATGGCTTTGGTCATCAAGGCATGGTAGACTTTCATGAAGGTGTGACTGACAGATGGCAGTTCAACATTCACATCCCCAGTTATGAGAAACTATTAGACTACTGGTGATTGTCTGTGGATAGTTACATGTGAATTCAAAGAGAGGTAGATTTTAAAAAGTAGAGAGTTGAATTCTAGATGCAAAGGAAAACAGACATGTTTTGGGGCTTAAATGAGAATCCCCTCCTCCTCTTTGAATAGGGTAACAATTTATAAAAGAATAAATCATTCCCTCATTGAGTGAACAAAAACTACTTCACATCTTTCTGTCCAAAAACTTGTCTAATCAGCTGGGGCTGTAGAATACACGGACTGCACCTCTGCAGAGGGGTAAGACTTCCCCCCCACTTCCAACGAGTGTCCTAGATATGACACTAAACAATCTGATGGTGTGGTTCCAGTAATGCTGAAGCTTTGGGGAATGTGGAGCACCCCTTCATTACCAATACTCCCAAGTCTTCTTTGACCCAGAGTGGTAGCACCTGATAGAGTCCTATATATGAGTCAAATTGAACTGAACTGCATACTTATGCTAAATTGAATTACTTGAAATAGAACTGTTTTATATTTAAACTGTATACTTATGCTAAACTGAATTGCTTGAAATAGAACTGTTTTTGACAATTAAACTGTGTATTCATGCTAAACTGAATTGTTTGAAATAGATTTGATTATTTGTATAAATATGGATTTGGCATTAAATAACCTACAAAAGTTGATATGCCATAAAAACCAACCAACCAACCTGTCCAAAAACAACTTGTAACAAAATAATTTTGAATGGGTTTTTGTAACAAGCTCTTCAACTTTTCTTCATCTACCTTTCAGCAACAATGAGTTGCACTCAGCTAGTTTATTCCTCAAAAATCTGATCCTTTTTAATCAGCTGGTGTTTTTGTAATTTTATTCTCGTGTCATTTCTTATAACTTCTCAGGCTGATTTACTGAGTTAGAGGTGATATCCAACATTTATTTAAGTTTACTCTTGTTCCTTATTAAATTTCTCTTAGTTTGGCATACAGGTCTCAGTTTGCATACAATATATGCAGTTACTATGCAGTCACCTATTGAAGTTTTGAGCAGGTTCATCCCTACTTATTACTGATTATCTTATGGGAACTTGTTAAAGATTGAAACAATGATAAAATTGGATACAAGACTGCAAGTATGTGTTTAACTGTTTCAACCTGTTATCACCTCCTCTAATAATGAACCATTCCATATTGATAGTGAAGAAAAAAGGAAAAAAAAGAAAAGAAAAAGAATTTGCTACATTTCAGAAAGACAAAGAAAGGTAGCAAATGAAATGAGAAAGAAAGGTAAAAGAGAGAGTAAGTGATAATGGTATATATTAGATGTCTATCATCTTCTTCAATGGAATGGAAGAAAAAAGAAGATAAGGGGGGAAAAGAAAGAAAGAAATATTAGTCAGAGAAAAAACTAGAAGAGATCGAGAGAAACAAGTAAAAGTAAGAAATAATGATCTTAAAACTTATTGTTTTGGAAGTTTATTTTTAAACAAAGAAGTGGCATTTTATAAATTATAATAAAATCTTCTGAAAATCAAAAAAATCATTCAATTTCATAAAATTTGTGGCACTTATTTATTGATAATATTCATAAATTTATTAATTAAAATAAGGAAAATTATAAAAAGTGAAATTCTTTTGGGAATTGCAAGCATTATTTTATAACCACAACATTTCTTCTGATCCATTCATCAGATGTGCCTGAATAACTCTTGGAATGTTAATGAGCTTTCTTAAAGATATCAACTGGTGATTTTATTTGTTACTATTTACAGAGATGAATGTTCTGTGTGACTGGTTTACAGGATCAAGCTTCTAATGATTAGGACAGTCATTTGCTCAGAATCTTGAATCATCCATTTTCTAATTTCAAGAAATCAAGCTTCATTTTGTTTTTAAATATTTCTTAAACTTTTCCTGTTAAAAAAAGTGTTTGAAAAATAAAGAGACTAAAATTATTTACATGATTATTTCAGCTATGTTTAATCTGAAAAAAAAAATGTGAACTGTCAGTTATTACAAAAATGTCTAGTTAATCTCAAATCACATTGTATGCTTCCTTTAGCTGAGGGCAGACAAGCTCACGGACATGACAGCATTTGGAAATATGTTTTAATATAAGATAAAATCAAATCAAATTGGGAAACCAGAATCCAAGTAGATAACTTAATTCTTGTATTTTTCTGAGAGTATGGAAACTTTTAAATGTAATTCAATAAACTTTTTTCTATGTTGACTTAGAACATAATTCAATAGAAGCAAGATGAAATCATTGAAAAATAAAAAGATTTACAAAGCACAAGTTTTGATGCCAAAAAATTAATAGATTTTGGAATACAATTTTTACAGACAAAACAATTTAATATTGTTGCTGAATCAGAAATTAAACAGGATCTAATGTAATTTTGTTAGCTTTTGTTGGTTTTAAGGAATCTATAGCAGTTGCCAATCGTAATGCATTTTATTTACGCAGTTTTATCTTTAAAAATTCTGTTTGGAAACAGGTTTTCTCTTGTATCTCAAGATAAAGGTCTCAATTTAAAATTTAGATAAAGGACGACATTTTCATAGATTTTCTCCTGAAAAAAAAATTGAAATTTATATAGAAGAGACTGCAAAAACCCAAAATGGAGGCTGCCATAAAACCTTCAAAGCAAAAAAATAGAAAAAAGAAAGCTAAAAAGAAACATTACTATGTTTGTTGAATTGAATAGAAGCAATATTATCTAATTTCTGCCTCAGAAAAGCACCTGCATCTAACATTAATAGGCCAGGCTATTATTGTTCCTTATGGATTGGCTCAAGAGAAGAAAAAAACTTTCATTTTATAATATTTTCACATCATTTTTTTTCTTTAATTTTTTTTAATAATATCAACTTGGCTTTATGTACTTTCCAATGATTTTTCAAATGGATAAAAGAAAGAATAATAATAATAATATTGTTCACCAAAGCAAAATGGCAGATGCAAATATCTGTGCCTGACAAGGAGGAAAGATAAGTCAAAGTTGAAACTAACTCATAAATCTACCTTATACCTACATATGGCTATAGACACACATGTTTACATCAACATAAATGCATACACTTATCTACACAAGTTATCATTTATTCTTACATATAAAAATATACAGATGTAGCTAAACATACAATCACGTATACATTGCTAAGAATCTTACATGTAATATGAAGATACTTACATATATTTTTATAAACACATAAATGATATGTACAGTAAGATATAGAGATACAGAGATAAGTCTATAATCAACAAGATGGGATTTTGCACAGGTGTACTCAAAGCTGTAAACATGCTGTCTTTTGGGAAATCAAGAATCATAATTTCGTTGATTGTATTAACATTTCAATACTTATTTACACAATCCCCAGAACATTAACATGAGTAGAAGATGAATAAATATTAAAATATTACCAAGATCAACCACAACTTTTGTTTACTAATTAACAATTAATGACCTGCAGGTAGGTTTATCAGAGTTCCTTTCAGACTTTGTATTTGAAAATTGTCAGATGAAAAGATGCAAAAAGACAGAATTACAGCATTTACCACTTCTCACCAAAAAATGATTCAAAATTGTTTTTCCTAAAAATATAATAAGTTGATAATAATTAGATATAAAATACATGTTTTCTTTCCAGAAATGATTTATAAAATGGGATTGAAAGATTATATAAATAAAAATTAAATGACAAGAAGCAGAATCTTTTTTTTTTCAATTCTAAAGGTAAAAAGTCTTAAATCCATCACTTATAATTATGTGCAAATCTTTTGTATTATATAAGAATACTTGAAACTATATAATTGTGTACAAAATCATTTGTATTAGATAAGAATTCTTGAACCAATATAACTGTGCATATTGTTAGTATTAGATAGAAATACTTGAAATCATAATATTGAGTAAACAAATGATTATCATTATTAAGTAAAAATCATCATCATCATCATGTCGCGCTGGTAGCACGGATATCCCTGGCCCTCTCTCGCCACTCCTCCCTATCGTTCATTGCCCTAGGCAGGTCTTCAGGATAACATCCCGTATCCTCACATAGCTGCTGAATGTATGTTCGTGCTGGTTGTCCTGCTTTTACACGGCCATGTGTGGGGGTCCATAAGAGTACATCTCTTATGAGTTCGTCCCTGCTTCTCCAGCAGTTCAGCAGTATGTGCAATACAGCAGATACTATTCTTTGAAATTCATATCACACAGGAGATAACATATTTTGTACATGATGATGATTCTCTCATTCTTTGTAGAATGAATAAAGAAACACAGACTGTGATTTATCAGGATAATGTATGTTACATCCTCAAACCTTACAACCTAAATGGACAATATTTGTACCACTAACAAAAAGTACATATACTTATGTAGCCTGAACCTTATCCCATTTTTGCATCACTGTTGCCAAGCAACTATGTAGATAATCAGACTGTTAAATAACAGATTACAACATTTTACATTTTCAGCTATTTTGGGAGGACACACAGGTGGAGGGGCCTTACGATTGTAAGGTAAAGATTTTTCAAAATAATATATTCAGTATACTAAATAGCACTTGCAATGATTACGGCAGATGATTGATATATACTATGATTGTCTTATAATAGTTACAATTAGTATGTAAAATTTTCATTCTAATGTAACACTTATGGGACTGAAACAGTATATCAATGCCTCAAATCAATTTAGAATGGAGTATGGGAGTCAAAGTGGCATTGTGGCAAGTAAGTTGGACTACAATATTGTAATTAGCAAATTCAAACTCCATTCGAGCTATTACATTTACTCAATCCGTCTGTAGCAATGGATTGAATAGTACCACTACGATTCTTCTACAAGGAAAGATTTAGTATTAAAGAACTTATAAACCAATTTAGAATGAATTGGTGATTAATTAAGAAAAACTAAACTGTAATGAAAGAGTAAGGTAAAAAGGGCATTTTATACTCAGTGATAATACTTACTTCATGTTTAACGGATCCTGAAATGGTAGCTGTGAATATCAGAAAATAATGTTGGATAAAGTTTTAATTGCTTTCTGAGAGTTTATCTTTAAAAAAGAAAGTTTCAAATGTATTCATTTTTCATGTAGATATCTTTCAAGTCAAAACACTTTCATTCAGAACAATGGAAAGAATGATAAGCACCAAGTTCATTTTGAAACCACAAAAATTCTCTTTTATTAAAAATTGTAACTTTTAAACTATGAACTATTTCTGACATGCACAGAAAGCATAAATATTATAATTTCCTTTTCATACCTACCCTTAAGGCAAAGTGTTTTTAAAATCCCTGTTAGAGTAACTTAAAAATCTTAACATTTGCATGAACATATTAAAATGCATACTCATGTATAAGTAAAACTTTTTGGGTAAGAAATTGTGTTTTATTAGGATGAAATTTGTGCTCATAGTAAAGAGTAATGACTTGCTTTAGAAATGAAAAATATTGACAAGATACAAAAATAAAGATAAATTAAACTTAATTCAAGATTATTTTCTAAGTTAACTGACTTGAATAAATACTTAAAATATTTTTTAATATGAGACTGGACATATCTTATTGTAAAATGTCATGTCAATAAATGGCAGAAATTTTGTGTTTAATGTTATGGAGCAGCAGGTTCAACAGGCTACAATTTAGAGGATGTAAGAGTATTTTCTGTGTGTGTTTCCAGAAATAGTTTTGTTTGCTATAAAACATGATACTGTTCCTCATATTCTTTCTATTAGCCTCACCTAAAGTTGATTATAACATAATTCTATGATTTATAGGCTAAAAATCAAGCATTGACCTATTAAAATAATTAACTTATAAATACATATATATATATATATATATATATATATATATGTATATATATATATATATATATATATATATATATATATATATTATCCAAAGCCAAATCAGCTGATGGTGGGAACAATTCTATTTTAGGATTTTCTTTCTTCAATATCCATGTAATTCAAAATCCGATAGAGAACTCGATGTAAAATAATAGTAAATTAAAATAGAGAGCAAATAATTCTTTATGAAAGGAAAACCTTTAAAAATTTCTCATTCTTTTTTGTGATAATATTTATTTCAGCAGACCCTTTAAATGTCAGATCTGCATCTTCAGACAAAGAAAATCTTTTCTTTATATATATATATATATATATATATGAAATGTTGGAGCCATTTGTGATTATTGGTGTAGTAAATGGACAAGGTGGTCTGAGTTCAAATTTTGGATAAGGGTGTTTACATTTCACATAGTAATAATACCCTTGCGAAAGGTAAATATCCAACTATTCTCTCTCCAGCTATGTCATTAAAGAGATTCCACAAACTATTATAAAAAGGAATATCTTAGAATTCAGTATTTTTACAAAATGATTCATTTAAAATATAATTGTTTTTAAATGATTTCTGTGTGAAAATATGATTATATGTTTTGGTCTGAGCCATATGGTTCATTCATTTAAATGACCAATGTGTTTTGAACAGATTGCATATGAACATATCACACCCAATCAGGTATTCTGTGAGGTATACAGTATCTGGCAATTAATCCACATGATCTCGAGTTTTTGTTCTCCTGTTATAAAGAGATTTATTTATGAAAACTAGTAAATTCATCCCCAGTGGATCCTGATGTTTTTATTCACCCTGCCAAAATCTATTCATCTTAAGGGAACTATATGATCTGCTTTGAGAAACCATATTATATATATATATATATATATATATATATATGTGTGTGTGTGTGTGTGTGTGTGTGTGTGTGTGTGTGTGTGTGTGGAGAGAGAGAGTGAGAGAGAAAGAGAAAGAGAAAGAGAAAGAAGAAGAGAGAGGGATGGAGAGAATCAGAGAGTCAAAAAACCAGAAACAGAGACAGACCAGTGTAAGTTGGGTAGTTGGAGCCTCAATGGAAAGCTTTATAAATTCAAAAGTTATCTGATTACAAATATGAACATGAAACACACTGAAATTATCTGTGTTAATAGTTGGTTGGTTGGTTTTATAGCCAGTCAGTCCATGAATTATTTGATATCAAAGCCTGTTCAACAATAATGGTCTCCAATTATATATATATATTGTACAAAAATGTGTCTTTAATATGACTAAGTAAGGCTTAGTAAATAACAAGATATTGGTTTGGTTTGGTTTGGTATGGTTTCTTTGTTTTATGGCATATCAACCTTCATGCTGATTTTTCTTTATGGGAGAATTAGTGTGTTTCCAGTCCATGAGACATCTTTTCTACTCAGGCTCATAGTAGCAAACCCATGTATTATCTATTTGTAAAGTTTTTTTTTCTTATAACATACTTCTCTGAACACATCACATATTCTTCTGTAAATTTCATGTGTTTACATTTCTCAGTCACCAAAATTTTGATCACAAATCTCTGTTCAAGCCGAGATCATGTGACTTGATTTGCCACCATTTTGAATAGCCTCAAAACAAATATTTTTGCAAGATGAAAATAACTTTTGCATTAAACCAAATCTAAGTATAGCAAAGTTTACATTTCTAGAAAATTAGTCTGAGAAAATCTTATTTTGCTTTTTTCAAAAATATTTCCTTTATGAGCCTCAGAATAATGAAGGTTTGCATCCAGACACTCAAGTGTGTGTCCAGACACACAATTTGGATAATCTGATAGCAGAAGAATGGGGCACTAAATTCCTAAAACATTCCCCAGGTTTTCAAATTCAGAGATTTTTCTTTTTCTAGAACAGTTGTCCTGCCAAGGTTAGAAATCCCAGTTTGTCCTACAATTTTATCTCTAGCTAGAAGGAGAAGTGACGGATTCATGCCTTTCCTGAGGACATTAGTATGAAGGGAATGGCAAACAGCTTTATTTTAGGTTTAAATTTGACTTATCTAGTCCATTACCTTATATCTTTAACCATTATATTATATATATATATATATATATATATATATACTTTTACTTTAATTTTTTAACTCATAAATTTATATAATGTATTAATGACCTTTTTATTTCATTTTCATGTTTACTGGTTGGTTTAAATTCCCTTTATTAAAGCTTTCATCATTCCTTATTTTTCTCTTCCTTTTTCTTTCTCCTCCTCTTTTCATTACTTTCTTCATCTTTTCATTGTTTTCTTTTATCGCTTTCCTCTCATCTTTTCTGGGGTGTCTTCGTGGTGTAATGGTTAAAGTGATGGATTGCAGAATCATGATAAGCGAATTCAAATTCCAGTTGTGCTATAATGTTCACTTTCAGACCAATACGTTTGGGAAAGGTATGAACCCTCTTATCCTCCCAGCAATGGGTTAAATAGTACGACTACTGATCTTCTAGGAGAATGGCTTTAGCATTAAATAACCCACAAAGGTTGATATGCTATTAAACAAAGAAACCAAACCAAACCTCATTTCTTCATCACTTTCCATATTTTCTTTCACCTTTTTTCTCTCTTCCCAGCTGTTTTAATCAATTTCCTTCATTTATTTCTTTTTTTTTTTTTCTCCCCACACTTCTTTTTTTCATGGTTTACTCTTGTTTTGTGCATTTCCTCCTTTCTATTCCTCACAACACATTATTCTTTTTTGTGTTTCTCTTTTCTCTACCTTTTTTTATCAATTTCACTTTCAATCCCCTTTCCACAGCTGTTCTTATTTAGGTCATCATTTTTTTTCATTCATTTTCTATCAACAACTCCTGCTCCTTTTGACTTCTTTTTTTTTTCCTCGTCCTGTTTCTTCTTTTTTTTTCTCATTTTCTTTAATCTATTCCTTATTTCTTCTCTTCTTTTTTCTTTACCTTTAGCCTCACTTTTTTTTCTCTCTTTATCCTTCTCTCTCATCTCTACTTTGTTTCCTTTATTTTCTCTTTCCTGTCCCCCTTCTCTCTCTCTCTCTCTCTCTCTCTCCTTTTTTCTTTATTTTCCTTTCTGTAGGAATTAACTTAATATACAATCTTGGGATTTAGAATTAATCAGTTTATTGCATCATCTAAGATTATTGAATTCTCTTGATTTACACAATTATGGGAAATTACTAAGAATTTTCAAAAACTCAGTTTGTTGAAAGTAAAAGACAAACTAAAGGAATTTAGTTTGTGAATTTAGTCAATGGAAAAAATTCTGTCAGATGCTGCTCTTAAGACTAATCTTAATTAAGTTGGCCTGAGTTAAAATCTAGAGCAGACAAGGACAAGAGGAGGAGGAGGAGGAGGAGGAGGAATTGAATTGGAAATAAAATAAAGTGATGGGTAGACTGGGATGAGAAGAAAGAGTGTAAAAAGTAAAATAAGTAAAAATAATGTGTGAGAGTGTAAAACAAAAAAGTCTGGACAAAAAGAGATATAAGAGATACTAAGGCAAGCATCAGATATTATCACAGAAGAAAGAGCAAAAGGGAAAAAATATAATGAAATAAAGAGGGAAAGGGTAAAAACAGGAACACTATCTGCAAAGAGAAAAGAGGGAGAGGAAGTAGAGAAAGAAGTGAAAGGCAAGAGTTAGAAGAGAAAGAAAGGAGAAATAGAAGGAAAAGAAAATGAGGAGAGAAAGAGAAAGGAATGGGAGAAGAGGAGAGAAAGAAAAAGGAATGGGAAAATAGAAGAGAAAAAGAAAAGAATGAGAGAAGAGAAGAGAAAGGAATGGGAAAAAGGAGAGAAACAGAAAGGAATGGGAAAAAAAGGAGAGAAAGGAATGAGAGAAGAGGAGAGAAAGAGAAAAAGAGAAAAGATGGAAGGAAGAGAAAAGAATGGGAAAATAGAGGATGAAGAAGGAAGAAAAAGAAAGGGATTGACAGGAAAAGAAAGGTGTGAGAAAAGAGGGGTGAAGAGAAATTGATGGGAGCAGAGAAGAGGAAGAGGATGCAGTGAGATGGGGAAGAAGAGAAAGAAATAGGCAAAAAAAGAGAACGATTCAAGTGGGGAAAGAAAAAGGCAAGAAATGAAACTGAAAAAAGAAAGAGAAAGGAATTGGAGAAATAGTGGAAGAAATAAAGGAATTGAAAAGAAGACAAACTGTATGAAAGGAAGAAGTGAAAAAAAAAAGTTAAAAAAAGACAAAAATAGAAGAAATGGTGAGAGAAAGAAATAAAAGAAAAGAAAGAGGTGGGGAAAAAAAAAAACAAGAAAAGAACAATGAAGCTAATGTGAAAGAAAGTATCGGCTGTGTAACTACTTAATGGAATTGTATGTTCTTTTTAATAAAATCACCTGTTGCAGCTCAGTGATGTTTTGCCTACAGCAATAAAAACAATTTACACTCATTAGATTCAACTTGAAATTTAAAGCACAAAAATTAAAATTAAAGCTAAGGAAATTTTACAGAATAAAAGCTTCTTAAAGTAATGTTTGAAAAGAAAGAACAAAAATTCACTGTGTTGTTTCGGAAGATTTTATGAGTTCATTCAAGTTACCGGACTTGAAGAGAATGAGAAAGAGAGTAGGAAAAAAGATGAGAAGATTGCTATGCATGCTTAAATTAAGAAATAAAGTTGTGGCCCAAGGTACATCTCTTATTTGTTCAATGGGCAACATGACACAAGTTAACCAATGGTTCATGACAAAAGACTATTTGGTTAAATGATGATGGGAAATTCCTATGAGATAGAAGTGCTTCACTTATTTTATTGCAAACGTTTTGACATAGGATATTTATCACAGAAGTTGTGGAATTTAAATGGGAGGAGAATAGGTTTCTTTCCAGATTTGTCCAAAATTGTAATAGAAAGAAATGTCTGGCAAAACTTGATGATCCTAGATCAGAGAAAACAAATAATAATTAAAGTAATAATCATAATTATAGGCCCTGCATTATGACTGAGATAGTTGTTTATTTTCTACCAGTGTTTGTGACCAGGTAAAATATGCTGTCCTTATGTGGAAGATTTTTACCAAAAAATCTTCCTACCCTTATACATTTACAACTTAATCCTGAGTCTTAGCTAAGCTGAGTAAATAATACAACATTTGTCCTATAATAGCTGTTAAATTTGGCATGTAAATTTTATGTGCAAATGTAATTAGTTTTATGAAACTAAGATAGTAATAATTTTTATTATTGCTGGAACACTCCCTCAAAGACAGGAAGAATTTGAAATTTAATGAAGAATTGGAACAGTTAAGACTGTAGCATTACCTAAGTTAGCAAAAATATTATTGGAGATAATAAGTAATCATCTTCCTCAGAAGATGGGCATGTTCAGTGAGGAGAGGATGGCCTTGTGGCATATCATTTGACAGTCTCAGAAACCCATTTTCAATCCTTTTTGCCACTGTTCTTTGAACAGAGCAGACATTGTCATGGACTCTACCAAGGAGTGGTAAAGCCATATGGTTATTTTACTTTCCCTCATCAAGTGATTTTTTTTTCCATTTTTATATCTCTTCCACTTTCTGCTTTTTGATGGAACAATATATGTATATTTCTAAGTGTTGAAACATGTTTGTAAATTATTTTTTCTTAATACCATTGAATGTGCATTGAGCATAAGAAAGCTTAAATGTTTTTGAACATACAAATGCATTTATCATCACTTTTTCCATGGGGTTCAGTATTAGTATTTCCCAAATATACTAATGTTAATATTGTTCCTTTGTGAGTGAGTATGCTATGAAATATCTTCCCTGCCATCAACCATTAACAATAATATCAAGAAGATTGCAAGAGTATGGAGGGAACTTGCTATCACTTCATCACTCTTGGGAGCCATTAGATCTTGGTATGAAAATTCACTGCAAAAATTACAATATTATTTGTGTTAGAATTTTGTAAAACAAAACTTCTTTTATAAATTACCTAAAATCAAATAAGCAGAATTCCTCATTACCAAAAATATTCTGAGGATATTGATAAAGGCCATGAAAATAATGAATAAATTAATTTTTAAAAAATGGATGGTGATGAAGTTGATTATTAGAAACAGAATGAAACGAATAAAAGTAGATGTGAAAGACAACTTCTTTTACAAGTAACAAGAAAAAGAGGACGAAAGATTAAAAGGATATGGGAGAAGAAGATAAAACTGAAAAAAAAGGAAGATTTCAGTTAAAAGAAATGAAAAACAACTAATAGAAACAGGAAGAGGAAATATGATGCTGATAAGATTGGGAGGAATGTAAGAGATAGTCTCAAGAGAGACATTATGATGATGGCTCCAAGTTTGAAGATCCAATTGATAGTAATTAGTAGAATGGAATTTTTAAAGGTGAAGATTGCAATTCTTATCATAAAGTAAGAAAATATTATAATGATGGTATTTGCTTCAATAATTTTTGTTTGTTTAGAGAAGAAATGAGCACTGTAAAGTAAATCTCCATTGCCTTAAGATCCGATGAAGTTAAATTCCTTGGTATGGCACTCTAGCAACCAAAGAGTTTAAGGAACTACAACAGCACTGTTGAAAATAAATAGTGACAGATTCCATTTAAAAGAGCCAATAAATAAGAAAACTTGAAGCATAATTTTTGACAAAAAATAACTTTGTTTTAATGACAAAATTAGAGTAGATACAACTATTTCAAAATGATCTTGAGAAACATTCAAAATTATTTGTGCATTTAGAGGATAAGTTTGGAAAAAAATTGGAGACTACTAAAAACATCTTTATTTTATTTAATATTTAAGACAGGTATGTACAATTGAATAAACATAAGAAAATAACATTGTCATCATTTTGTTTTATATTCAATACCATTTAAATTGAAATGGTCAACCTTGATGAGAGGATTGTCTTTCCCTATCAAAGTACAGAGAAATCAATGGTATTGATTATGAAGCTTAATTGAAATGGTAATTTCCTCATAATAACAATATAAATACTTTCAAAATTAGGGTATTATTTCATGATATGCATATGTACATAGTCATGCATGCACTTGCATATATATATATATATATATATATACACACACACACACACATACACACACACACACATATATATATATATATGCATATATATATATATATATACGTGTATGTGTGTGTAAATATACATGTATGTATGTGCATGTATATATATATATATATATATATATATATATATATATATATATATATATACAAGTATGTATGTTTACAGATAGATTATTTTGAGAGTAGAGTGCTAAACTTTGATTACAGACAGGGCCACAATAGAATGAAAGATATATCTTACAATACAAGTAGTCTGTGAAACTGTCATCATAGGTATCATAGTTAATCATGAAATTTTGCTTGATTTGTCACAGTATTGCCAGTGATGCATATTCGACAAGGATGGATCTTACTATAATTGTAATATTCTGCATGCCTACCCTGATAATCTTTGCTCAAGAGCAATTCTCTCATGTTCACAAGTACATAGATCTGTGATGTCAAGATATTTACAAAGCTTAGTCCAACCCAATGAAATAAAGACAAAATCTATTAGAAGTGAGGATTTGAACAATTGAGGCAAAACAATTTGCCAATTCACCAATTCACAATTTTTTATCTAGCCCTCTGCCAGACTGATTTGATTGATTTTAATGGCATGTCAACCCGTTTAGGGATATTTTATGCCTTGAGTTAAAGGAATCATATTCATTGGACACTCATATTCACATTTTTCGTAGGAAATGAACACGGCGACACGAGTTCAAATCCTGGACGAGACTGATTACATTTCCCATAGCACTAATACCCTTGGGAAAGGTATGAATCCAATTATTCTCCCTCCAGCTATGGGTAAATAGTAGGACAGACTAGGTTCTTCAGCCTTGGTGAGGCAACTAGTCTAGGAGAAGGAAAACTCTGAATTCAAACCTGTTAAACTCCGCTTAAAAATTGACCTTGTGTCATATCCTGCCCGAGCGGAGGGGTTGGTAAATAGGATATTTGCATTTTTTGTATAGTTGTTTAAGAGGGATTTTTTTTTGCACAGGATCCTACTGAATATAAATAATTTTCAAACAGTTCTATATGACATTGATACAACCCTAACAGGTACAATCACTCTGGGTCCAAGTAGACCTAGGAGTTATAGCAATGAAGGGATACTCCACACTACCCAGATTTCCAGAACTTGAGCCTCATCATCAGATGCAGTTTAGTTTCATATCCAGGAAGACTGAATCAAGTTTAGTAGATATCTTTTAAAAAAAAATTTGAAAAAAAATATTCTCCATAGTTTATCATTTGATCATGCATGTATCTTAAGCTTAGTTTGAAATTATAATGTAAATGATAATGAAACAGATACAAAAATAACAAATATCATCTCAGCGAAATATTACTTACAATAAGATTTTCAGAATGATAACAAAATGTACCTTCACAGAAATTTTAAAGATTTAAGATTTAATATACCTTAAAATTCATATTATACTTTTATATAATACCTCTGCTGATTCATTATCTTCATGGACTAAAGAAATGAGAATCAAATCAATACAATTCATTTTTATTCTTATTTTAAGGAAGCAAATATCAAGATTGGGAAAATAGGGAAAAGGAAAGAAACTTTAATTTATAATTATCATGTTTAAAGGTTGTTGTAGCAATAAAAAGAATGCTCACTATCTTGAGTAAAGTATATATATATATATAATACAGGAATTAAAACAAGATATTGCTGCTATTAGTTTCATGTTTTCATGATCATCAGGCAATACTACATTTAAGATTATTCAAAATGAAGTATTACCTGATTATCATGAATTTGAAAAACTACAAGTAGCAACATGTGGTTTTGATTTGTGTTTTCCTGTCAATATATATGAATAATGTGCTTTCTTACACAAATAAGTCTGTAACCCAATGATGAATAGATGATTTATTTTATACAAACAAATATTTATTTTTCAACATAAGTTCCTTTCTGGTCCATGCACTTGATTCACTGGTGAATATTAATTATTTAGATTGAACTCAATGAAAATTTCTGGATAAAATTTAGGTAATAATTACATATCAGTTTAGAGATTCATTGATTCACTTTTATACTTTTCTAACGTGTACAGGCATTATATATATATATATATATATATATATATATATATATATATATATATATATATATATATATATATATATATATAATGATTGCTTGCTCCATCTTCACAGATGATTACCATTTCTTGATTCTCATAAAAGAAATATCTGTACATTAGAGGATTTAAGTGGCAAATGCTTTTACAACATGGATACCACTCTCTGAGAGATTGGGATTATACCCCAGTGAAAAGCCAAGGTAAGATGATCACAAACACTACAGGATATAATGAGTTTAATTTTCATCATGGTACTCCTACTACTTTAAGTGGCTGTGGTCACCTGTTAAAATTGCAATGTTCATCCACGAGACCACAATACTCTTTTGCCATAATATCTTTCTGCTAACATATGCCTTAAGAGTTACTACTACCGATAAAATAGCAGGAATTTTTTTATTATTAGAGTTCATACACCCCTAGATTCCTTGTGTTTTGAATTCAGAGTTTTTCTTTCTCCTAGACTAGTTGCCCTACTCAGGATAGAGAGTTCAGTCTACCATAGTATTTAATCTATATCTGGGATAGTAAAGAAGAGATAGATTTTGGTACATCTCATGAGTTTGACTTAAGTCCAAAGTTATTGCATCTAAAATAATCTTCAGGTTGAAAACTACTGTAAAAAAAAGTTCTGGCCATCTTCCTTCCTGATAGTAATTAAAAAAGCAAAATGTCTTTTGTTTGAAAGAATATTTGCTCTAAAAGATTCAAAAATCAACATCTTTTCATTTTGAAATTTAGATTTCAAATCTCTTTCATTGATGCTGTTGATAGAATATTTGCTCTCTTAAGAGATTAAGAAATCAGAGTCATGAGTTTTTATCCTGTTTTATTTTGTTCTAAATTTTAAAATATTGAAATATTGTTCAGCATTTTTGGGCTTAGAGCATTGTATTTTACTGATTTAAAACAGGTTTAGCAGTAAATTTTGATTATATATATATATATATATATATGTGTGTGTGTGTGTGTGTGTATGTGTGTACATTAGTATTAGTATTAATAATATAGTTTGTTATACTTATAAATAAATAGTACTTAATATTGGTGACAGAGTATATATATCTAATGCATAGGCCAAATGATTACATGATGAGAAACTGAAAGTGGCCAAGTACAATTGACCATATATCTATGCTCTCCAGAGTTATATATATATATATATATATATATATATATATAAGGTTGCTCAGCATAAATGTGTCATTTTGTGGAGATGAGAGATAAAAGCTCATTCTAATGTGCCATGTATTTCTCAAGCATTAATAGCAATTAAAAAATCCCTCTTCAATTCTAATCCTTTTATTTCTGGTGGAATGAATCCAAGCTCCTGAAAAAAGCAATTCTAATAGAGCTAAATTGACTTTATCCCTGCTTTTAAAGTTTTCACAATGAAGAAACAATTCCAGCAATCTGAACACTGAATAACTGAAAAATAAATGAAAATTTCAAGATGTTAAATCCAGTGAATAGCAACACTGAAATAAATTCTTCCAAATCCAAAATTTGATTTTCTCATGAGCTTTTGATTCCTGTTATTATTGTATAGCATATTACTGTATTTCTTGACCAAACAGGGAATTTTTTTCCTGAAAGTTTCATTCTTCACTTGTTCTTGGCAATAAAGATCTGCTGTCATTATCTTATCTTATTCCAAGATCTCATGGTAGATGAAACCTGCCCAATTTCATCAGCTGCTGACAAAGACATTTTGGTGTGGTGGAGCTTTGGTTTAGATTTGATATTGGCTTCTTATCAAAACTTTCAACAAAGAATTACTTATATATATATATATATATATATATATATATATAATGCATGTATACGTTATCAAAGTATAAAAGTGAATCAATAAATCTCTAACCTGATATGTAATTATTATCAAAATTTGGGACAGTTCATTGGATTAGTCGATAGGGTGTTTGACAATGGCCCAGGAGACCAGGTTTCAACCCCAGATTGACTCATACCAAAGACTTAAAAAATGACACTTGATACCTCCTTGCTTAACACTCAGCATTATAAGGTCCATATTAAGGGTAAAGTGGAGCAATCCAGGAAAAGGAGTAGTGCCCTTCTCTATACCTTGGTGTAGAAGTTATTGAAAAAGGAGACTTCAGGTCACCCTCAACTACAGTCACCAACTTATATATATATATATATATATATATGTATTCTCATCTCATCATATATATATATAAAGTATCATGCAATATGGACTAAAAATTTATCTCTCTTATTAAAAGAATACAATCATCAGATGAAACATGCAATTTTTATAATAAATGTAACCTATTGTTATGAGACTGACATGAGGTGGTAAAAATATTTATATCTTCAAGGTTTTATCCTGCATTTTTCTGATTTAAAAAAAACATTTTTATAACAATTTATTTATTTCCCTATATATAATCATAACTCAACAAAAACATCATATCATAGTGAAATATTTAATTTTCGTTCAAGGAATACGCTTAAAATACTCTTAGGGAATAAGCCAATGTCCAGTTTAGTGAGTAATTTATTAATTTTTGCATGGAAAATTTTTAAATATAATAATCCTCCAAATTCAGCTCATGTAGCAGATATAACTATGTAATGCTAATTCACTCTTTCTCAAAAAGAAATAACAATATCATCATTCATTGCAATTACAATGGAAACTTAATAGATCACAGGTCTTAAACTATAGAATTTTCTTGTACTTATCTTCCTCAGTTTGTAATAAATCAACAAACAGAAGTTAAGAAAAATTTATATATGTATATATATATATATATATTCATTCGTGAGAGTGGTAATATGGATCAAGCATCATGGATTTTGGAAGTTAATAAGAAGTTGAGTAAGTACCTGAGACTCGAAAGAGATGTTTATTAAAAATATCAGGTCTGTTGTGAAGAAAACTGAGTTGAAAAAATATTGGTGGGAATCGACAATGGAAATAAATGTCAGAGCATGTTATCAGCTAGCTGTGTGTGGTCAAAGGAATTGCCTAAAATAATGGTAATATTTTGACTATCTCACTGAAGGGGTTAAACCTACAAATCTGACATGACGGAAAAGAGAATTCAGTTTTAGAGAACTGTTAGTGTACAAAATTCATTTGAGTTGATGCAATTACAGAGAGGGAAAAAAGAACTGCCTCTTGAGATTACATTATATATATATATATATATATATATATATATATAAAGTATCATGCAATATATATATATATATATATATATATATATGTGTGTGTGTGTGTGTACATATCTATGAGAAAAGGAAGACAATATGAAAATTAAATTGACATGTTTGGCTATAAGGATAGCTTTTTGCAAAAATGACGTCTCCACATGACAAGTAAGGATAGAAGAATGCTGCTTATTATTCTTTATATATATATATATATATATGTGTGTGTGTATATGTATGTATGTATGTATGTATGTATGTATGTATGTATTTATATTCCATATCGGTAATGTTTTGGACCTTATTCATGTAAATTGTCTTACTACTCAAGAAATGTGAGATACAACAAAACATTAGAAAAAAGAAAACAAAACAATTTATATGATAAGGTCCAAAACCTAATCAATACAAGCCAAAAAATGTCACTTCTCTCTACCTTGTCATGTGTAGACTTTATTTTTGTGAAAGAACTTGTCATTTCTGAAGAAACTATCCTAAGAGCTTTAGGGAATCCTTAGTTAAGTTTAAACCAATATTGTGGTTTACATGTGTTGCTAATGTAAGAGTTTGTTTAACATTGAACTAAACTCTAATGTAATGTGGCACACAATAACATGCATAAAATAACAACCACAAAAACCAATTCATATAAACAATACCATAAGCACTTATTAAACAAAACAATCAATATTTCATGTTACCTTTTAGGTATATATAAGACATGCAAATGAGAATGTTTAATTTTGATGTGGCTTGCGTGTGCCTGCTGCTAGTCACCCTAGAGGAACCAGAACAAAAAGAAGCTGAATCTGTTGACCTTATGCATTTTATATCTCCCGGCTGCTTCTGCTATCATGTATAATACACTACAGAGCAAAAATGATGGAGCCTTTGCTGTAAATATGTTTGGGCAGACAAACTGTGAATTAGCAGGATTTAAAGTATCTGTTTTCTAATGTTCAGACAAGCAAAGCATCCTTTTTGGCCAAACCACCAAGGTGAGGGTGATTCATTTGACACTTGTCCACTTGGTAGGTAAAGGGTTTAAAGAGTATAACATTGAGTTCAATATAAAATCTTGAACACTTATGTAAGTATTATTTAGTCAGTCACTATATGTTCGATCACTGAAGAGTCGCAAGCCAAAAATTGAGAGAAAATATTAAGAAAAGAACAAGTAAAAAGTAAATGCAAAGTGCAAAAAGAGAACCATGAACACAATTAGATTTGAAAAATAGACACATTTTTTTTTTAAAAGGGCAGAAAAATTTTAAAAGAAAAAAAATTATGCTTTCAAAGAAAACAAAAGACAGACAAAGTTTTTTTATTTTGTTTTGCTTTTTTAAATGCACACAATATAAACAATTTATCAAAAAATTGTTGCAGAAATAAAAAGAAAATATAATTTTCTATATTGTCTTCTCTCCTCATACCATTAGATTTTATTCCTAAAATTTCTCTCTCTCTCTCTCTAAAAATATATATAGCGTGTTTAACAATTTTTAAACAAAAATGATCTGGCACAAACCAAAACTACAAATGATAGAGTAATGGGAATTACATTTATTGAAAGATAAAAGGATAACACTTTAAGATCTGTAACCATTTAGTCTCTATCATGATGAAAAAATGTCAAGAGAAACCTTTGAGTACTTGCTTCAGATGTCCACCATTCAGTTGAGGGCACTGTTCAATGCAGCATGCAAAATTGTTGATAATGAGTGAACTTGTATCCTGGGTGAAATTCATTGACCTAAAATCTTCACAAGTGCCCAAAGCTTCAACATTCTTGACCAACTTGAAAATCAAACTTGTTTGGAAATGTTTTGAAATTGAATTTCTTTCAGTATGTTACTTGAACAATATTGAAAGACTTAGTTTTGTAATATGCCTTCACATAAAAGAATATCTTCTTCATCATCCAAGACATAATTTCACTCTATTTAGTTTAATATATCAAATGTTAACAATTTCTAAGCCATAATCTGAGAAGAGAAAGAGAATTAAGTCAACAGGAAACTGGTTTGTTTCAACAATTGTGAAACATTAGATATATATATATATATGTATATATATATAAATCATGTTTATATATAAATATATATCTATCTTTATATGAGGGTCGTTCAAAAAGTTCTAATCTTCACCCAGATTTTAGATGCCTTTTCTTTGGTTTGGCCTACTTTCTTTGTTTAAAGGCATATCAACCTTCATGGGTTATCTAATGCCAAAGCCACCCTTGTAGATGGACAATGATGGTATCATTTAACCCATAACAGTGGAGATAAGGGAGTTTAAAAGATTTTCTTAAGGAAAAGTCAACATTATAACGCAAATGGAGTTTGAACTTACTTACTATGGTGTTGCAGTCCAGTATGTCAGCCATTATGCCACAAGGTCTTCCTCAAGATTTTTGTATATAATTATAAAAATGGGTGTATGCACATGTACATGCAAATTTTAACATATGCACATAAATACATGTGTAATAGAGTTAAATATTGAGAATTCCTCCTTACTATACTTTGCTAATATTGATTATAAGAGAAGAAAAATGTTCACAAAAATATTTGAGCCATTTTCTTCTCTTGATCAATGAACAGACAGATGGAAATCACAGTTCTGCTGTGTGGAGACCAAAGTAAACAGATGTGATTATTCTGTTGGCAAAGCCTGAAAAAGACCAGCAGATTCATCAGGTAAACTTGATTAGCAAATATTTTCTCAGCAGTAAGGCCAACGGTCGAGAAGTTGTTCATGGAGGAGTATTTGACTGTCATTGCATTGTTATGTGTTTTTCATGTGCCAGTGTAAAGTTGCCCGAGGGGTTGAAGTATGTGTGGAGAGTTTCTTGCTTGCATCTATTCCTTTTGCTCACCACCTAACAATTCACTGATTGCGTTGCAAAGTTTATCAACTTTGATAAAAAAGAAATGACTATTCTTCAGACTGAGCCAAAATGTTGGAAAATCTGCCAAGACCTCTCAGGTTTAATGCTAACGCATGAAAATTTGTTTTCAAGTCAGCCAGCAGATAAATAATATGCAAGGAAAATCATGGGAAACTATTAGATAGGAAAATTAGGTGTTGTAATCAGAGGAAATTATTAAGAAAACTTGTTGTCCTCTTCAACAAGCAAATCAGCTATTAACTATGCCTCAATAAAGTTTACTGGAGTGCTTGGAAGTATGGAAGATATTGATTCGAGTCTCCATTCTCTAAGGATCAATATTAGCATTAGTCTATTGGCAATATACTAACACTATATATGTATTCAACAACCCCTCAATATGGTCAGGATGTGATACAAGTTTAACAGGTTTGAATTTGAAGTTTTTCTTCTCTTACACTGATTGCCTAACCTAACTATTTACCCATAGCTGGAGGGAGTATAAATGGACTCATACCTTTCCCAAGGGTATTAAAGCTATGTCAAATGCAATCAGCCTCATCCAGGATTTGAACTCATATCACCATATCCATTTCGTATGATAACAACCATTACACCATAGGCATCTCCTAGTAATGAATACACTACAGAAGAAAAGACAAGATAGACACATTAGTACATACAAGAACTTTTAAATTTTTTATACACTTGATATACATACCAATGATATTAAGAAGAAACAATATACTAACAAGTTCCAACTGCAAGAAATATGTACATATTTTTCAGTGATGAAGCAGTATGTTGAAGAGGCACAAAAATGAAAGAGTTTTTTCTATGGCAGAAGCAAGAGACAACATCCCAACTGTTCAAAGAACAGAGGTAAAAGAGGTCAAGAATGGTTTTCTGGGATTGTCATGTGACACCCAATCAAGCTCCCAACTAGCCTCCCAACAGACACAATCATTCTCTAAGGGAGATAATCATTTATTGTCTTCCATTGAGTGTATAGATATGTTGTAAAAATGAGGTTACAATTCCACTTTACTTTAAAGTGTTTTGTTTTATTATCTACCCAAGAACAAATCTTAAATGAAACAATTTAAGTTTTTACATGCCAAGGAGTAAAGAGTCTTTTATTCAGAACCCGGTACTAAATTAATCAAATTGCCAATTATATAGCATTTGTTAGATTGCCATACTGAAGTTTTGCCTTTTGTGGCCTCTCTAGAGAAAAGTGTGTTACTTGGTGGTGCTCATATTCTGTCCAACTAACCTGGGTAATGTTTGGTAGTTGCCAGTAGCAGTCATTCATGGCACCTCAGGAAAATTCAGAGTTAACAGTGGCTATTTCTTTTCAAAGGCAGACTTTTCTTGGCTACATGGTACTAAAAATGAGGAGAAATCTGTGAACTGACATTTGTGAACTTTTACAAGAGTCCGCTGAAAAGTTTATCGGCTGACCAAGATATCCTCCTAGAAGGTGACCAAATGAGATTTATTCTACAATAAAGTGCCCCCTTTCAATCCGGATATTTCTTCCCTCTGTGTTGCAGTAATTGGATCTCATTAGTCAGAAAAGTCATCAACTGCAGACATAACGTCTTCATATAAACTTTTCACTCAATGAACACTTCGGCCCACCTTTGTAAAAACAAAACATCACTAGAAATGTTTTTTTGTTTTTTCTAAGCTTAAAATGTAGCCTTATCAAGAAAGTCAATATTAATTTCATGATAGTAAAAATAAAATGCAATGTGTCAAGTTTTCATTCAAATATTGAAAAACAATAAGTATAAAAAGGAAAGAAAAGAAGTACTAATCTAATTTTGAATCTTAAATATGTACATATTTCTTGCTTTTGGAATATTTTAGTATATTGTTTCTTCTTTATACCATTGGTATGTATATCAAGTGAATAAAAAGTTAAAAGTTCTTGTATTCACAAATGTGTTTATCTTGACTTTTCTTCTGTAGTGTATTTAGTTGAAAGTCCAAGAAAAAAATATGTTGAAAAATTACAGATAATGTCCACTTGTAAGAAAAGAAAAGAAAATTTGACAGAAAAACATTTTTTAGCTTATTTTTCCTATGCAGATATCATTGGAGAATAAGAAAATTTTTGTTAAATGAGCCAAAACCAGGCCCCTTAACCAAAATTTACTGAAGAAGAAAAATAGAATATTCCTTTATCTTTGGCATTTAAAATCTGGGGAGAAAGTAAGTTAAATGGACACCGTTGGTCAGTCATAATCCTCTTAAAGCCAGCATGGTCAGCTTCCTATGAAAGCCAGAATGACTTGCCTTTTCTTGAAGCCAGCATGATGAGTCCCTTTGAACCAAGCATGACCAGCCTTTCAAAGCAAACAAGACCAACCCTTCTTATAGCTAGTATGATCAGCTTCTCTTAAAATTGGTAAAGTTTGAAGTAAACTAGATTAATCTGAAAATAGATTTTAATACAACTTCTGATTATTTGGGTGTACATCATCAAAGTGATCAAGTTGTAGAAAAACAATTATATTTTTATTGTTAATAAAATCACTTGATTAAGAATATATTATCAAACTTCACTTGGCCATGATTTTTATGAATATATAGACAGATAAATCAGTTTTATTAAAAATATATCTAACAAATTAATCTATCAATTTTATGTTTTTTTGTCTACTCTTCAACATTAATGAAATATATTTCTGATATTTGGGTCTTTGCAGTGGATGTTTAATAATGATATATGTATACATCATTATTGAATAGCCCCAGACCCAGATATCAAAAATATATTTCATTAATTTTGAAGAGTAGACAAAAAAACATAAAATTGATAGATTATTGGTTCATGCTATGCATTACACGGTAATCAAAGTTCAGAAATGATTGTATGGGCTTAAACTGAAGTTGTTAACAAAAACAAGAGAAACTGTCCATAACAAGCAGGAAAACAAAAAAAAACTGAGCAAAAATGTGATTTAAAAAATTATTAAATGGACTGAACTCTCATAAAAATACTTTAAAAATTGTATCAATAAATAAAACTGTCTAATTTTTCCATCAATTAAAAAAAATGTCCAATTACATTAAACTGAATCAGTCCAAATGAGACTTTAGATGATTGGATTTGGTTTGAGCAATTTGTTAATTGAATTTGATGCTGTAATTTGTTAATTAGACTTTTTAAAATTCAATTCAGTTTGTTAGGTTTGGTTCAGGCTCTGATGCCAATGTGTTATTCATTTGCAAACAAAAAGATGTATCATTATTTGCAAGACTTTTCAAAAAACATGACAATAATTACTGCTTCTTTTTAGAAGATTGGATGGTTAAAACTGTCAAATATATATATATATCTACAAAGGCTCAGATATTTGCAGCCTTTGCTTAATTGTTATTAAGACATCTCACCATGGTGTGTTGGTTAGAAACCTTGCCTTGCTGACCAAACAACTGTGTAGTAAATCTGATCCTCACTCAGTGCTCTGTATTTGAGGCTCAAGGATAAATCTAAGCTACATTAATTTTCTTTAGGAGTACATTTAACATAAAGGTTATCATCATAGGAAATGGGATTAGTGACCTAAGTTCAAATCCTGAACGAGGCTGCTTGTGTTTCACTTCATGCTAATGCCTTTGGGAAAGGCATTAATTAATCTGTTCTTCACCCAGCTATGAATAAATAGTAGGGAAGATTGAGTACATTAGTCTTGGTTTTGGACCCAACTTAGATGAAGGAAAGCTCTGAATTTAAACCAGCAGTACTCCCTCTTTAAAATTGGCTTTGTACCATATCCATGGAGAGAATGGGTAAACATACTAAATTTCTTTTTTTATACTTACCTGGCTTAGGTAAAATTTCCAGTCTTTCATGGTCAGGAATAATTATCTAATTGCTTCAGAGGACCATTCCACCTGGCAGTACCTCCTCATTTGCATTAAAAGAAGGTCAATACCTGATGTATTGAAGAATACTTGAATGACTCCCTTAACAAGGCTAAAGAACCTGCAATACTAATTACTCATAACTGAGATGAGAACAGATAGATTAGTGTCTTTCCTTAGGGTATTAGTGCATAGTGAAGCATAAACAACCCCATCCAGGATTTGAACTCAGATCACTAGGTCCATTTCCTACAATAACTGTTACACCAAGCACACTAACGAAACTCCAGGTGTAGATTTTTTTAGTAGGAATTTTTTATTTCAGTGGCTGCATGTTTTAGTATCATTAAACAGAAATAGATTTTTCTAAAAGTTTCCGTTAACAACTTAATAACTCAAAGACTTGAAAGTACATTTAAGTAAGTAAAGTTGGTGACCTTAGTTGAGGGTGACCCGAAGGCTCCCTTTTCAATAGCTACTACACCGAGGAGTAGGGGAAGGCGCTACTCCATTCCATGGATTGCTCCATTTTACCTTTGATCCTTACCTTATAATCCTGAGTGTTAAGCAAGGCTGCATTAAGTACCATTTTTTGAGTCTTTGGAATGACTTGACCTGGGATTGAACCCTGGTCTCCAGGACCATTGGCAAACTCTCTACTCATTAGGCCAATGGACCAGTTAAGGTACATGTATGATATGTTAAATAATGTAATTTAAAATAATCCAACAAAAATCTAAAAAGAAAATCACATTAAAATCAACTTGAAAACTTAGGTAAGTGATTAATTCTGAAAACACAACTCTGTCAACCACCAAGCCGGCCTACATAGAGATATTTACTAAGTTCAGCTAACTGCAGTGTGTGAATAAATTAGATTAAAGAGAGAATAAGGGGATTAAGCTATGTCAATCTTCTAAGGCTTGGCTTGCAAATCTGCATCTTAGATATTAAGCTTGAACATAAACTCCTGGCACTGATGGAAAATATACCAAGCCACCATTTATATGCAGAGGTCTATGTTTGAGAATTTGTACTGTTTTAGAAGGGACTGGTGGTGAAATGGATATCATCATAGGAAATGGACTGAGCTACTCAAGTTCAAATCCTAGACAAATCTGTTTGCATTCCTCATAGCACTAATAGCCTTCGGAAATGTAGTCATCCAACTATTCTTTTTCCAGCTTGAGGTAAATTGTAGAGTAGACCAGGCTCTTAAATCTTGATATCACAACCAGTCTAGGATAAGGAAAACTGAATTCAAACCTCTTAAATTCCACTTTAGAAATGAGTTTACATTGCATTCTGTTAATGCTGAGGGATTGAAAATTACATAATTGTTTATTTGTTTGTTTAGGTTTTATGGCATATCAACCTTTGAAGGTTATGTAATGCCAAATCTATTTTTATACAAATAAATAGTCCCATTTCAAACAATTCAGTTTAGCATAAGTACATAGTACAATTCTATTTGACCCATAGATAGGATCCTATCAGGTGCTACCATTCCTGGCCAGAGTGGACCTCAGAGTGATGGCAATGAAGGGGTACTCTGCATTCCCCAAAGATCCAGCATTACTGAAACCTCACAATCAGATTGTTTAGTATCATATCAGGACACTCACTGGTGGGGAGGGGTCTTACTCCTCAGCAGGAAAGCAGTCTGTGTATTCTACAGCCCCAGCCAAGTGGGCAAGGTAATTACAAAATCAAGTACATACACACACACACACACACACACACACACACACACACACACACACATATATATATATATATATATATATATATATATATATATATATATATATATATATTGCCATTTGTTTTAATGTTTATACCTTTTAGTACATGTAGATATCTTAACATATGCATCTACTTCTGTAAATGCCTAACAGACTTTTTTTCCATTTTTCATGAGAAATGATTTGCTACCATTTTCCTGACTAACATTTCAATAACAAAAGATTGTATCCAATTTATAATACCCACAACAATCTAAAGCCCAAAATAAATAAATAAATAAATAAATAGTAATCTGGTCTGCTTCATGACTTATACATGTTCCCCTTTCCCAGTCAGTCAGCCAGCCTATAATTCCAGACATCTAATCATCACACTAGTTTCACCTTGACTAACCAAAACACCAGATTAGACATTATGACATCAAAAACTGAATATGGATTCTTGTAAAAAATGAAAACAAATATAAAACAAACAGTGTTATTAATCGTAAATTTTTCGTCCAGTTTTGAATAATCAATTTTCTTAGCCCTTCTCCTTATCTCCCTAATCCTTCCTTCTCTTAGATTCACTGTTCAGTCTTCTCATTCTCTTCTGCCATGTTTTGCTTTTGTGTTCTGCTATGTTCCTAACCAACCACTTCTGTTTAGATAAGTTTATTCTATGCTTGACCATTCGTATGAATTTGATTTGCCTTTCAAATGAATTTTCTCTGCTTTATTCTTCTCAAAGACTTTGTTAATTTTTCATCATGAGGATCGCATTTACTAATGTTTCTCAAATCTTAATTTCTTTGAATTTATCTTTCAAAAATTTTTTTTTCACAATTTTCTTTACCTTTATCTTACAAACTATTTCTATCACTCTTTTTGTCTTTTTCATTCTTGCTTTCTGGCCCTTTCTCAAACTACAGCTTTCTTGCTCTTTCTCAAACCACTGCCTTCTGACTCTTTCTTGAATCACAGGCTTCTGACTCTTTCTCATTTTCCAGAAAGGGACAGAAGGCAGGAGTATGAGAAAGAGTCAGGCATCAGTGTTTTGAGAAAACATCTGAAGACAGCTGTTTGAAAAATAGCCAGAAGGCAGGAGTGGCTGTTTCTCGAACCCCTACCTTCTGGCTCTTTCTCATTCTCCTGCCTTCTGGCCCAGTCTCACTCTCTTGCCTTCTGGTCCTTTCTTCAACTGCAGCCTTGTGGTACTTTCTCCAACTGCTTCCTTGAGGCCCTTTCTTTACTACTGCTTTCTGGTCTTTTCTTGCTCCTGCTTTTTGGCCTTTTACCACTCTCCGACTGTCTAGCCCTTCCTTGGTTCCTTGCCAAGTGGTCCTTTTTCATTCTTCTAGCTTCCAGCCTTTGCCTTCCCTTTTGGCCCTATTGGTAACTCCCAGCTGATTTTCTTCAATATTTTTGACATTTTATGATTTTTTTTCCTCAGCTATCTTTTGCCATTGTTATTTTCTGTTCTTCTTGAAATTCTTTCTTTGATATCTTCAGCTTTATTCTTTTTTCTAGAACCCCCCCATCAACCCAATTGGAAACACAAACTAAGAAATAGAGAGAATTTCTTTCCTTCTTTATCATCATTTTATCTTATTTGAATTTATCTTTTTGCTTAATCCTTATTTTTTCCTTATTTGTACATTTTATGTAGTAAACTTCAATTTAGAATTACTAACATGTTGCAGCAGCAGACTGAAAAATAAATCAATGAAATGATTCTAGATAAAGTAAAATCTTTTTTGTTATTTTTATTTTTTTGTCCTTTCAATTATAATTATATTTGATGTGGATAACAGAGATTTTACAGGAATAAAACTCTTCAGCAAGTTGATCATATAATTTTACTTTTTATTTTGTGAGAGTCAGTTTTTCTTGCCTTCCTTCCAAATCTTTATTCTCTTTCGTTTTTACCTTCTTTTCATCATGTATAATACTTTTTCTTCTGAATTTTTTCTCTGGTATTTTCTTTCTTTCTTTCTTTCTTTCTTTCTTTCTTTCTTTCTTTCTTTCTTTCTCGTCTCTACTTCCTTTTCTACCCTTTTCTTCCATTTCTTAACTTTTTTCATTTTCCATCCTTTGCTCTTCTTTTCTTTTTTTCTCTTTTTTCTTCCTATGACCTTTTTTTCTTTATCATTTTCTTTCTTTGTCCTTTTATTTCTTTGTCCTTTTCTCTCTTTTCTTTTTCTTCCTTTTCCTCATCTTTCTGCCTCTTTCTCTTTATATTTCTTTCTTATCTTTCTTTTCCTTTTTCACTTATGGTGTCACTTACCTCACAGACAGTGTCCAAATGATTCTACTTTGTTGCACAGTAGACAAGGCCAGAAACAGAATAAGTACATGCATTAAATCAATAATTCAAAATAGTGATAATTTACCCATTGCACACAGTAAGTCATTCCAAATCAGGATGAAGAAAGTTCTCTGTTTTCGGGAATTTCTTTCCTACCTGATGATCTTGGCTAGAGATTTCATTGTCTGCCTTTGGATTAGGACATTACAATATTCACTGGAAATGATCAATGGAAACAAGAGATTAGCAATAAGCCAAATATTTCATGATAGAATGATAAGATAAGTAAAGAATCTCTGATTTTATGATCAACAGAGCTACAGACACATTGAAGATAACATAATCCAGTCTTTGAGAAATTGGAAAGAGAAAAAGAGCCCACATTATTTTTGCAATGATTTTGCTAAAGATCCTTCAAACTAATGACCAACCAAATATCTAGATGTAATGACAAAATTCTGATTTCTAAGTCCTATTAAGCTCTTCTTCCTCTCAAGGTCAATAGATAAGAGCAGATAGATGCTAGGAAGTGGTCAGATGAAAAGATATGTCTAGGTTTTGGGACATGAATGAAAAAAATTTAAAAAGGAACATGAATAAAATATAATTAAGCAAAAATAAAGAAGACTAACTTACAATAATGTCTGCAAACATTCAAACATTCATCCAAAAGTGCTGAAAAGTTCTCTGCCCAGCTAATATTGGAATGATCTTGAGCCATGAACCGGTTGGTTGATTGATTGATTTTAATAACATGTCAGAATGTCTGGGGTTATTTTATGACTAGAAGTTAAAGAATTTCATACATTTCATTTATTAACATTTTTTATGTAGTTTCTTAAGTTTTTGTTCATTGTCAAGTATTCCTATCTAATACAAATAATTTCCAAACTGATCTATTTGATCCATACATGGGACTCTAATAGGTATAACTTCTCTGAGTCAGAGTGGCTCTCAGAGTAATGGTAATGAGAGGTACTCCACTTTCTTCAGATCTTCAGAACTGGAGCCTCACCACCAAATACAGTTTAGTGTCATATCTAGAGCAGCCTTTTGGCAGGGGGTTGTCTTACTCTTCTGCAGACGATACAGTCAGCAAATTCTCCACTCTAGTGGATAAAGTCAGCAAATTCTCAGCTCCAGTGAGAAGATGGTAGAGCTATGAAATATATTCATTCTGAACTTGAAGCACATTTTTTAAAATCCTTCTAGAATAAATTCAATCAAAAAGATTGGTTAGACTTTGGGATATTCATTAAGTACATAGTTTAATGATGGAGAAAAATATTTTCAACAACATATCTTTATTTTTCAACAAATCACCTACCATGTCAATGCACTTAATCTAAAGATTCTCCATCAAAACAAATTGTATATAACAAAAACAGGCACTTAGTCTTATGGTTATTGACATAGGAAATAGTTTCACTTTGTACTAATGCCCTTCAGAAAGGCATGAATCCTTTTCTTCTCTCTTCAGCTATCGATAAATAGATTGGAAGTCAGGATTCTTTAGCTTTAGTTAGGCAACCATTCAAAAAAACTTAACTCAAACCAGATTTACACTGCTTAAAGATTGGCCTTGTGTCCCATCTTTCATGTGACGGTGAATACATATAATAAAAATATTCTGTTGATAACATATGTTCTTATGAATGAGGTGGAGGAAAGGATGAACTAAGCCTTTTAAGTGTCTCTCTAGTATTTTCAACATCTTTTTAAACATAATTTTTTTTGTTAAGTTTGGTTTCATTTTGTTTCTTTGTTTAATGGCTTATGAACCTTATGGGTTATTTAATGCTAAAATCATCCTTGTAGAATAACAGCAGTGGTACAATTTAACCTATAGCTGGGGGGAAAAGGGAGTTCATACCTTTCCCAATGATATTTGTCTGAAAGGGAATGTAATAGCATGACTGGAGTTTGAACTCTCTATAATGTTGAACTTCAGCATGTTAGCCACTACACCATGGGACTCACCGCCATTTTTTTTTTTTATTGAAATCTTTATAAAATAGATTTTCTCCTATTCTTTTCTGCACAATTTTTGTTGCCCCCAAAAAAATGGTATACATGCAAGACTGACAAATTTAGAATGAAAATAAAAATAAGATGAAATTTTATAAAGAAATTGGTATTTTATTATTCTAAATCTTAACAGTTTATTACATTAGCCTCTTTGTGAGTGAGTCTTTTGTTAGTATAAATACAAGCTTATTGGAAGGCTGTAAATCTATCTACTCTGTTGAAAGTCGAAGTTACAAGCAGAGAATCACTTTTCTAGCCTAGGAGGAAAGTGCAAAACAGACAAATTGTATTTTCTGCAAATTATGTTGAACAAAAGCAACATTCTAATTAGGAGATGTGTTCAAAATTGAATCTACAAGACAGGAAATGGTGAGACCAACCATGGACTTTAATTAGATCTGTAAAATGGTTTTCCTTATCTTTCTTCAAGGCATAAAAAATAGAGAAATTTAATTTTTAATGAATGATATAAATTATCAACATTATCTCCAGAAATGTCTTCATAAACATCATTATATATTTCCTGCTATTTTATTATCATTATTTATATATTTTTCACTAGGGGCATCGCATGATTATTTGGGGAGTTCAAGTGACAGTATACCTTTTTAAATTTCTATAAACACTGCCAGTTATTCTTGTTTGCTATGAACACACTAAAGCTTGAAAAGGCTTAATATTCGTTTTAAGGGGCTTTAATCTTTCTGTAAGGGTTTTTGATGCAAGATATCAATGTTAAGTGTAAAGTGCTGCACATAAAGTAATAAACAATTGTCTCTTCTGGATCAGTTGGACATGTGATACACCTGTAATACGCATTGACCTCTTTTGTCCCCCAATATTGGAATGGTAAAATAATGTCTTTTTTGTCTCTATTCAAAGAACAGAGAGATGCATCTCCTGCCTGACATGATGCAGTAAAGTCAATATGGCTTTATTATATAAGTGTCTGCATTTTTGTTGATACTTCTCAAATGTTTGTCATGCATTTATTAAATGTTCCTATATGTGTATATGTGCTTATTTTGCCTTTCCTTCCATTTATTCAGTGTTAGTTTATTATTTGATATACTAATGTTAATATTGCATCTTGGTGAGTGAGGATGTCAACTAAATACCTTCCCTAGCACGAATCATCCCAATAAAGTGTTTATCAGTTTAAAATAATTGAGAAAATACATTTTTGTACTCTAAATCATTGGAAACCAAATTTGTTAAACTGACTGTGACAAACTAACCAAACAATAGTTAACATAAAACTAACCGACAAACTTAACATTACGACAGACTAAAATGATATATAAATAGTCAACTTCAATTACCAATATCATTGTTATTATACTCATTATGATTATTTCATGAAACTACCATTTCAGGACATTTTCAATGAGCATTTCAGCTGTGTACCTATTTCCTTTTCAAGCTAACAAGTTTTAAAATAGAAAAAAAATTAAATGCAAAATTTTGTGGTTGGCATAATTGCACAACTTGAAGATATGATATATAATCTCTTTGTTCTTAATCTATAAAGTAAAGTTGCTGACCTTGGTCGAAGGTGACTCAAAGGCTCCCTTTTCAATAGCTACTACACTGAGGTGTATGGCAGGGTGCTACTCCATTCCCTGGATTACTCCACTTTACCCTTGATCCTTACCTTATAATGCTGTGCTAAGCAAGGTGGCATCAAGTACCATTTTTTGAGTCTTTGGTATGACTTGACCTGGGATTGAACCCCAGTCTTCTGGACCATTGGCGAACACTCTACTCATTAGATCAATGAGTTAGTGCTAAGTACCAAGTAATCATTTAGTTAATTATTTTAATTGAAATCATTATTTTTGTTGTTTCAAGTGCCTCTTTTGAAGGGATTAGCCATCTGGTTTTTTTTCAAGAGTGTGCTGTTCCATTTGGCCATTGAGTTTCTCGCATTTGGTCAAATTACAACTCTCCCATTGAAAAAAGGACAAAATTTATCCAAATAAATCTTCAATCAGTTTTATTCCTGAAAATTCTTTGTCATTTTGTAAATTAATGCATTCTTAATCAGTGAAGAATTGGTGAAAATATTGAAACTACTGAGGAAATTTGGAGAACCCACCACCCAGAACAAAGGGAATGAATTAGAATGGAGAGCATACCAGTCTGAATAAGTCAATGTTAACAGTACTTCAACCCTGACATTCAGACAATACGTGATATTATTGCTATTAACACCATTATTGATATATTGAGTTTCTAAACACAAAAACTGCTGAAAGTTTTCTTTTTCTCTACATTAAATTTAGATTTTTAATATCCCTACCAAAGAGAATACCACATTTTACACTTAACAAACAAATAAAACAGCATTGATTGCTTTAATTTGTTGCTAAATTCTTATCCTCCAGTTTTACAAAAACTCTTTCACAGTTGCCCTTTTTTCAGAGTACGTTTTAGAAAATTTTACAAATTCAATTTCACAGAATGAATATTTCCCTCACCTACCCAGAGATTAATCATATAATACTTAAAGAAAAGAAATGAGTTAATTAGAAGTTCTACCTTTGCTAATTCAAAATATTAATAATCATTGTTATTATTAGAAAAGCCTGCTCTTCTATTGCAAATAACAATACACAGTCACTGAAATATAATTTTTCTTTAATTTTCATATGAAGCCTACAATTGGTTGACCTTTAATTTTAACAAACTGCAAACTGAACTTGTAGAATTGGAATCTCCCAGCCAAAGTAATACAACAAACCAAGTTCAATGAGCTCATCTTTCTTGCTTTGTTTGTTTCCGAGCATTTTCACTAATGATCTGATCTCTAATTTTACTGCACATTAAAAATAGCCAGGATTCCTGAATTGTCAGAAGACAAGAGCTGACCTTTAGTCATCTCAGTGGCTATCTGTCAGACATACTTTATTCATCAGCATGGCCAAACCAAAGCCAGTAATTAAATAAGCAATTCAGATTAAAAATATCTTGAGTTGCTCCAGGCAGTGTTGATGATTAAATTATCTGATGATGCTTGCAAATAAAGTGTACCTGACAGGTGACTATGGATCATATCAAAATCTGACCCCCTCTGTTTCCAATTTAAGACAAAGAAGGTTTGTATACAAGCAATACTTATTTTAGGCAATAGGTATCTCTGTATTTTTAAGTTCATTGCATTATTATTTATTCAATGTACCAAAGACAGAATAGATGTTTGAATGATAGAAAAAAGGTATATGGTTCAATGACCATTTATTCTACTAAGAAAAATGAAATCTTTTTTTACCACTACAGGAAATCAAATTTCCATATGAATGGATACATTTTTGTATAAATATGTGAATTTTCTTCTATTTCTTGAATAATGTAAGGGCATCGAAGCATATATATATATATATATATATATATATATATAAAGGAGTTGCACCCTACCCTACACCTCATTGTAGTAGCCTTCAGGTCACCCTTGACTAAGGTCACCAACTTTGTTACTTTTATATATATATATATATATATATATATATGCACACAAGGTAGCCTGTTTTGTTCACACAACTTAGAGAATACTGATTGCACCTTTTGCAGAGGAGTAAGAGGCCTCACCAAAAGGGTGTCCTATGTATGATCCTAAATTGCATCTATAGGTGGGACTCCAGTTACTAAAACCTGGGTAATATGGATTCAGTCATTCATTGCTATTACTCTCAGATCCACTCTGATTCAGAGTGGGTTCTACTCTGTTAGGTTCTCATCTATAAGTCAAATCTGTTCATTTGAAAATTATTAGCATTAGATAGGAATATTCAAATTCATATGACTGTTGGCAAATAAATTATATTAAGGATAGTTATTTGAAGTTATAATTGTTTACAAATATTTATTATTATATGTTACATGTAATCATATAGCTGCTCACAAACTACAAAACAAGCAAAAAGCTGATTTCAGTTTTTGATAACCCCACAAAGGTTGACATGCCATAAAACCAACCACTCTGCTTATAAACATCTAGTAGGCAAAACGTTATTTTCTGACTTCTTTTTACTTATGGACTAATTGAATACACGCATACACACAGATACATATATACATATATATATATATATATATGTTTTTCAAATATGAGTAGGGATGAGGTTGAGAGAGAGGAAATCATCTCAGAAAAACACATTGATAATAAATTTTTTCAATTATGTCTGTGAAATCTTTTTTGTAGATTTAAAACGAATATTTATTCACATATCTCCAACAGACCAGCCTGAATTGAAATTGCTAATTTGTATGACAATGTATATAAAATGACAGAAATGGACATTTGCCATAGAGTAATGCTCAGAAAGTTAGCCAGCAGATTATTGTGAGTTTCATTCTTGTCTAACTTGAGTAACTCTGGGCCCAACTTAGATGACCTTCTTAAGAATCTAAAGGCAGCATGGGATAAAATTTATGGCCAAGAAACCTTAGGAGAAACAAAAGCTGGAAATTGATGCCATCCTTTTGAATATAAAACACAAGGAGATAAAATCTGTGAAGCAAGTCAAGATCAAGTGATAAGAACCTTGCCCACCCAATGTAGTCATTTTAGATGGTAGATATTAAATTGGCTGGATTTAAAGGGAAGATTTAGATATTTAAATATAAAGAAAAGTGAAAACTGGAGCAGTCTAAAAAGTCTAGAAACAAAATGCAGATGATAATAAAATAATAATGATAACAATGACGCAAGTTATATAGTAAACTAAAAGAGTTTTAGAATATCATAATACACACACACACACACACACACACACATACACGCACACACAGATAGATCAATAGATAAATACTTATTTGCAAAAAGACAAATTGGACAATTTTGAAGAAGAAAAATTGTGCTAATATTCCACAGTTGATCTCTCAGATGACATAAAATGGGAATTCTTCCAAGCTGTAGCCATGTTGGTACTGCACCACTTGGATTCTAATAAAACACCTGAAGAAAAAGTTTGATGAGAATTATACGAGGCTGTGGTGTACTATTTTTAACAAATCTGGGGAACAACAAGCTACAAAACAGCAGCTGTATGTTCTCCTATGGACTCCTACACATAGACATGCCAGTATTGGTAAATCAGCAAAAAAATTACATTCATCAATTCTGTTTAAACAGTGGGTGCCATCTAGATGATATACCAAGAGTAATGGCCAATAAAGATGGATGGCAAGAAAGATTCAAGGTAATTTGTGCTACCAGCATGATGATGATGATGATGATGATGAAGTTTAAAATAATTGAGAAAATACATTTTTGTACACTGAATTATTGGAAACCATATTTGTTAAACTGACTATGACATAAAATAACCTAACAAGGATTAACATGCCCTTAAACTCATCAATAAACAAATTATTACTAAAGTCTAGAATAGAAAATAAATAATCAGTCCCAATTATCAATACCATTCTTATTATAATCATACAAAGCAACAATTTCAGACAGAAAAAGAAATATATTTTGATGCTTATCAACCACCAGACTTAGAGTATAACTTGAAATATGGTGATTTTTTAATCCTTCCAAAATTGTAATGGATCACAAAATTTGTCTCCAGACGATGAAATTTTGGGCTCATGAGTGAAAGTGAGGTCACTTTGTATGGATTAGAAAGTTATATTTTCGACTCCTCTATTTATTTATCTCATGGGTTTTTAAGAGAATTGGGATTCTGAAGTTTTAACTTTATTCTTTTTATTTGGATTTTTGAAACAGGGTTTGCAAAGGAAACTTCTTTAGTGAACTTATGGCTGGCATACTTATTTACACATATTTTTTCATCTTCTTTCTAAGTGGTGTTTTGAGGATGGTTTAGTTTAAAGTCAAGGCCATTTGGGGTCAGTTTTAGAGATGTTTTATCAATTTATCTTTTATAGCTTCTATTATCATTATGATATAATCGAACATGTTTTTTATTCTTTCTATGATGGTGAATTTTGCATCTCTGTTAAAGTCATGGCTATTTAAGTAGAAATATTGTTTTAGTTTGTTATAATCCATACATCTGATTTTGTATCTGTAGTTTTTTTTATAAAAAATAAAGTGGGCATTTTAAATTTCCAATGTATTACTTTTGGCAGCATGTGTAATTCAGTAAATAAATTACATTTTGGCTTTTGCAATTAGAATCATGGTAACTTTTAAAAGTTTTTTAGTCATGAAGCTAGTGGTTAATTTGATGTATTGACAGCATAGATTTTTCTTACATATATATATATATATATATATACCAACAACTTATATACATATATGTAGAATTAACATATATATATATATGTGTGTGTGTGTGTGTGTTTGGGTGTGTAGGAATGTATGTATAATGCACTTTGGTCTCAGTGAATATGCATATATGCTTATGCATATAGAAAGATAAACTTATATATTCAGGTGTGAACAGATCTAAATACTTGAGCATGTTCATTGTCGTATACATTCAGGTAGGTGTATACACATGTATATATGCATATGTATATTAATGGGTATCTAATGCATAATTCTCTTGACTAGTTTGTTTGCTTTTAAGAGATTCCTAGACTAATTGAACAATCTTGATCAAACTTAGCACATTAATTCCTTTAACATCAAGGAGTGTTTAAAAGATACTTCACATCAGGCCACTCTAGTTATGATGCTGCCCAAATACACAATACTGGATAAGTTATTTATTCTAAATTTATATTTTTCATTTTAATTTGTGATAATTTTAGTTAATTTTCTTTAGAAAGGTAATTTCAAAAAGTGAGTTCAATATACCACCCAAAAAATGTATGTGCTTTGGAAGTAAATTTCCAAAGCTGTTGTAGAATAAATTTGTTTATCAAAATGTGCTTTAGGATATTATTTTCATCCTGGACCATGCCAGGTACTTCTGCTAGAGGATTTTTATGTAGGTATGTCCATGTACCAAAAATCTCTGTGTATATGATAAATATCTATCTATCTATCCATCTCTCTCTCTCTCTCTCTCTCTATATATATATATATATATATATATATGTATGTATGTATATATATATATGGCGGGTGTTACATACTCATTTTTTTAAATTATATTAAGTGAAATGACATCTTTGCTGTTTGCAATCTAAAATCTAGTTTGGAAAAAAATTTGATTAGAAAGGAAAAAATCATTGAATCTAAATAAAAGTTATAGTTCATTAAATAAAAATAATTCAAATAAGGGATATTATGACTATCTAAAATATACATATATATATATATATATACCAAAAATTCAAAAAATGGTACTTTATATGTCCTCGCTTAACACTCAGCGTTATAAGGTGCATATCAAGGGTAAAGTGAACCAATCCATGAAAAGGAGTAGCACCCTTCCCAACACCCATTAAAAAGGAAGCCTTCAGATGGCCCTGGACTAGAGTCGACAACTTTACTTTTACTTTATATACATATACTTATATAAAAGACATATGGAAAAAGAGAGAGTAGGAGGAGAGGAAGAGAGAGGAGATAGGACAAAGTAAAAGTGGGATGGGCATGTTTTTATATATATATATATATATATATATATATATATATATATATATATATATCATATACATATTAAAATAATAAGCGGAAAAGCGGATAAACCAAACACTTACAATGGATTTACTAGTGATATTTCATTTTTTATTCAAGGAAGAACCTCTTCAGACTAAAAAATTTTTTTTTAATTTTTAGCAGTTGAGGAAATGAACAAAATAAGGGTGAAAATATAAAAAAATATAAAGGTTAGGAAAGGGTATAAAGACAAGATACAGACTAGGAAAGAAAAAGGAGGGAAATTGATATAGGTTTGAGTGATGGTGGTTGTGGTTATTGGTTTTGACTGTAACCATCTGGATAGGTAGTCAAGGCTAAGCACAATCAAGTGTATTTCGGTTTTATCAGAGATTTGACTAGACAGAGGTGGATAAATTTCAGTAAGAAAGAGGGAAATATGAGGATGGGAGAGGTTTTGAGAAAGAGAAAATAGAAGGGAAGTCAAGGGCAGGGGTTCAGTCATATCCTTTTTCCTTTCTCTCACTCTCTCTCTCTCTCTCTCTCTCTCTCTATATATATATATATATATATATATATATATATATATATATAGCACCTTCTTGAATTCATTCCATCCAGGGTGGGGCTCGTGATGTAATGGTTCAAGCACTGGACTGCAGAATCATATAATAAGCAAGTTTGAACTCAAGTCACACTATTATGTTCACTTTCGGACAAATACCCTTGGGAAAATTATGAACCCCCTTATCCTCCCAGCTATGGGTTAAATAGTACCACTATTGTTCTTCTAGAAGGATGGCTTTGGTATTGAATAACCTACAAAGGTTGATATGCCATTAAACAAAGAAACCAAACCAAACCATTCCATCCAAAAATCACACAATTCATACAGAGATTTGAAGGGATCAAAGATGAAATAGGCAGACACAAAGTGTCTGTCCAATTTAATCATGCATGTCTAAAAGAGATAATGCTGCCTATATATGTATATATGTGTGTGTGTGTGTGTGTGTGTGTGTGTGTGTGTGTGTATGTTACTTGATATGCATGTTTTTTTAAATCCCAAAAAACTATTATCACTAGAAATAAAAATCTAGTGGAAACAAATTACTGAGTTGTGAAATAAAAAAGTGACTTTGGATATAAAACAAATTAAAACAGTAGATAAATAAACAAATAAATAAACAAAAAATTATCAACAATTTTCTTCAAGATAAGTAGCAAAGAGTTACCCAAAACCAGAATGATTTAATTATTGTTATCTTTGAGCGGGAGTAAGTGAGCAAAGAGGGGAAGGAGAAGTTACTATCAAGGAACAGAATCCACCCTCAGCCCCTACCTCACAACCACCATTTCAATGTCTGAGACTCTGGAATTCCCAAATAAATTACATTTTATGGAGGAATCTTGTCCACTAAATTTAAAGAAAGTGCTTAGATGAGGATGTTCTCATGTGGCAACTGAGCAAGAGCACACATAAAAATACTAAAGAACAGAAACCGATCATGTTGTCAGCTGTTGATACCAACATTAAAAGAAAATAATAATAAAAGTTGTTACTTTATTTACAGTTTTGAAAAGTGATTAGAATAGAAGATTGTTATCAAAGGTCTTTGTTGGCTAAATGCAGTGTTTTGAAAGTTAAAAAAAAATGGAAATCAAGAAAAATAAAGGCTGAGGAGTGGGAGCTGACTTGCTCTTTTGATTTATTCTTTTATTCCCTCGAGAGAAAGACACTTTCTGGAGATTGTTGAAGAAGACTGATATGAGAATTACAAATTAAACTATCAATAAAAGTCAAGAGAAAAAAGGAAAGGGGCAAATCAAAATAATGTATCTATCCATATATATTTATTGGAATTTGTTGGAAGATAAACACGTTTATGTGTGCACTTGTTTAGAATAAATGTTAAGGCATTCATCTTCTATATTGTCATGTTTTCACTCTTTCTTTGGCCACTCTTAGCCTTTATCTAAAACTTTAAATGATACTGCATATCAAGACAACTTCTTTTAAAACTTAACAAGAAATCATGATATCTCTTAGCTAAAGAGAATAATTTGATGTCTATCTTCTTTCCAAGTAATTTTAAATGAGTAGTTCTGTGTTATATGGTACCAAACTGTAAAGAATTCTGAGTAGGGTAGGGTCATTAGCAATCAAAGAATACTTTGGACACTTAAACTACTTTTGTTTTTGTTGTTTACATAACATTTTGACCAGTACATTCTCAACCATTTTCCAGGTTTCATATCAATCTCTGTGTAGATGTACAATAAATAATTATCTCCTTTGCATGTCTGATAGAGGACCCCATGGTGGAATGGCATTTGACAGTTCAATAATCCAACTCATTTTTCAGCTCTAGTCTTGAACAGCAGAGACATTGTCTCAGACCCTATCAGGGAATGTTAAAGCCACATGGCTATCTTATCTCTTCTGATCAAGTAAGCCTTTTTCTATTTTGTACCCATTTTACACACTGTTTGTTCATGGAACAATATGTTTATAGTTTTAGCTGTTGGGACATATTTGAGTATTATTTCCTTTTAATTCAACTTGTTGGTATATTGTGTATATAAAATAAAAAATGTTCTTCCTATGTATAAATGAGTTTATCTTTTCTTCATTACTTCTGTTGTGCGCAGTGTATTAATAGCACAAATATACTAATACTACCAGATGGGTGATTTAAAGTTAATTGCCTGGTCCCAGGAGGCCTTCCCTCCAAGCAGCACCTGCCCCTCTTGTCTAAAAATGCAGGGCTAAGTTTATTGCTTAGTGCTTGAGGCACCTCTGAAGAGAAATGCTGAGGAAACCTTTTCTTGTAAAAGGCCACACACGAGCACCCCACCCCACTATAAAATTACTTCAAGTCAAATCTGACTTTGTGGGTAGTCAGATAAATACACACTAATGCTAATATTGATCTTTGGAGAGCAGGACTTAACTAAAATATCTTCTACACCAACAAGGGTTCACTATTTATCCAGAGAGAAACTGTTATGTATTTTTTTCCCTTTTTTTTTCTTCATGCTCTGATGAAAGCAACTGAAATAGGTGCTTCTTTTCTTATGAAGGTACATATAGCACTGGAAAAAGGCAAGAGAATGCAACTACCAAAAGATTGTGTAAAGAACAGAGAAGTTTTCATTGGGCACCTCTACACTGGGTCAGTTATCTGTAGAGCAAAAATTGATTTCACTGATGATGCTTGTCTCTTTTGCTAGCAACATGTGACAAATACTATGAGGTACCAACATAGAAATTGTTGACTAAATATATATATATATTTTGCATAGACTAAAGTTGTGGCTAAGATAGTCAAATACAATGCAGTTTAGTATCATACCCAAGGCATCCATTTTGGTGGGTAAGGGGTACAGTCAGTATATTCTAAGCTCCGCTGACAGGACTTCCTAAGTCAAATATCAAAACATTTTTTCTTTCTTTCATTCACTACAAAGCTGGGTATCCCCATGGCATTGTGGTTGATGTGCTGGATTGTGACATCATAGTAAGCTATGAACTCTAGTTGCACTATTAAATCAACTTTCAAATTAATATTCTGGGGAAAGTTGTCCTCGCAGCTACAGGTTGAATAATACAACTTTTTTTTCTGTAAGGATGGTTTTGGCAATGGATAACTCCCCAAAACTGATATGACATCAAATAAAAATACAAAACCAAACCATACTATGAAGCTAAGTTTTATAGATATCCATTAAAAAAGCAATTTAGTATAATTATAGTAAAGTCACTTATAAAGGGTCAGAAGCTCAATCTAAAAATCATAAAAGTAAGTTTTTGTGATCAAAGTCTTACTTCTTGGCCTTAGTAGAAGTTGTGGCATTTACAAAAAAGTATTTGTTTTTGACTCTGGAAGGTATTCATACTGCAAGACTTCACCATAGACGATCGATTTCTGGCATCCAAATTGTCCTTATTACTTATTTTTGATGATCTATGGTGGTGATATATGTTGATGCAATCTTTCTTGTCATAATAATTCTCAGATTCTTCTCAGATTAAATTCTGATGTGTCAGAAAACCATTCAAAGAACTTATAATCCTGAATTCATTTTTTCTTTTTTCTAACATGTGTAGAGATATAGCACAAAGCACCAGCTTACATATAAATAACATGATTTCTTATCTTATAAATAGTAGCAGATGTAACCCTAAGACAACCCAAGTACCTTTGTTTGAATGTGTATAAATGTATATATATATATACATATATAAATTTATGTATATGTGTGTATGTGTATATATACATGTGTGTGTATGTATATATGTGTATATATATATATATATATATATATATATATGAGTGATTTATGCATATATATACATATATATGCATATATGTATATATGCATATATATATGTAAGTAAGTAAAGTTGGTGACCGTAGTCAAGTGTGACCAGAAGGCTCCCTTTTCGATAGCTACAACACCAAAGTGTAGGGGAGGGCACAACTCCTTTCCCTGGATTGCTCCACTTTACCCTTGATACGTACCTTATATTACTGTGTGTTAAAACGGAGGTATCAAGTACCATTTTTAAAGTCTTTGGTGTGACTGGACTTAATATTGAACCCAGGTCTCCTGGACCATTGGCGAACACTCTACCCACTGGGCCAATGAGCCGGTATGTATATATATATATATATATATATATATATATATATATATATATCATTATTGGGTTCCCATAACACATTATATATATATGTGCATGAGTATATTTATATAGGTGAGTATATGTGTGTATACATGTATATATGTATGTGTATATATTAGTATAAATGTGTGTATATATATATTTATGAGTGCATATATGTACGTATGTGTGATTGTATATATGTATATATGTCTGTCTGTATGTATGTATGTGTATATATGTATATATGCATGTGTATGTGTGAGTGTGAATGTGAATATGTATATTTGTAAATGTGTGTATATATATTTTGCATATATGTGTTTGTGACAGAGGAGACAATCCTCCTTCAACCACTTCATTTTCATCTTTATCAACATCTTTTTCCAAATGAATCTGTAAATTCACTACAATTTGTTCTTTTTTTTTCATTTATTTTTTTTTTATTTTATGCATATCTTTTGGTTGCAACTTTTGAGCTGTAAACCACTTTAAGCTGAAAGCTTTTGACAAACGACGGAAAGTTTTAATTAATTCCAGATCTTGTAAAGTCAAGATATCTGGCAACAGGAAATATTGAAAAAAGAATGGTTTGGGTTAAAAGAATGAACATCAGCAAGTTAACAGTAAGGAAGACGTATGAATACTTTGTTTTGGTTTGGTTTTGAATTGGCCAAGTGGAGTGAGGATTTATAACCCTTTTTGTTTTGGGTCATTATATATCAAATTATATGATTCAAAAGGCACCTACAATCTAGGTATGACACTAAACTGCATTGAGTGCTGAGGCATTAATTCTGGCACTGAAAGGAGTGTGAAGTCACCACTTCATTACTATAAATCACAAGTTCTATATATCTCAGAAGAGTCGTACCTGTTAGAGACCCATCCATGAATCTAATATGGTTGCTTCTAAATTATTGAAGTAGTACCTGTTAGAGACCCATCCATGAGTCTAAAATGGTTGCTTCAAAATTATTTTTACAAGAGAAGAACACTTGAAATGATATAACTTTGAGCAAACAAATGAATATTGTTACTATTTGATAGGAGTAATTAGTTGATACTATAATTGCATACAAATCATGAGCATTAGATGGGAAGGCATGATGGGAACAGGAATTTAGTTGATGAATGCAGATTTTATTTTAGAACTTTTTAAAAATGCACTTGATTGTCTCAAAGAATGTTCTTCAGATATGAGTTTAGACTCATATTTTTAGTAGGAAGTATAATATAGAATTCAAATGTCTAAAATGTTCATTTCTTTAAGAGAATGTCCATAATTGAAACATTCATTTTGGCATTTCATGTGGGTTTTTCCTGAAATAGAGTTTTTATAATTTGATGGATTTTTTGTATGATCATTTAAGTAAAAGAAATAAGAGATTTAGAGTCAGTCCTCTTCATTTTTTTTTTTTTTTCGTTAGGATGTGCATACTTTTCATCTGTGGAATTTGTTGGACTTAAGAACCTTGTGTAAATGTAACAATTACATTCTGTCACTAGACAGAAAGAGAGCAAATTTTTTCATGTCTTTCATAAAATATGTAAGAGTTAGGAGAGTTCCATGGACAGGGGCAGTAATTATATTCTTTTTTAATTTAAGTCTATTTCTTTTAAGTCACTATTCCATACAATGTCATTTAGAAGTTAATATTGGAGAAAATTGATTATTACAATAACAATTAAACTTTGGCCCCAGCATTTGCATCTTTGGCCTCATAGAATAAACCATGCCAAGAATTAAACAATTAACGCAACAAATATTAATCACTTGCATGTCATGATAAACAGTCATCAGGTAAGATTTTATATTTCCTTTATAATGTGCTTTTTTAAATTTAAGTGGGAAAGAAGAGCTCTCTGCCAATAAAGTAAACTCCTTACAAGAACCTTAAAGTAACAATGCTTATCCTCAGCTGGTATTATTCTTTTTATTTCTGTCTTGGAACAAGACAAGAAATAAAAAGGATGGTATAAATATCGGCTTTCTTGCCATCTTTCTTGCTTTTTATTTCTCATATTCTCCTCATTTTTTTTTCTTTAGAAAAGAAGGGTTTTTTTTTCCCTTTTTTATTCCTAAAAAGAAATAATGTCGATTGGCTGATTTCCATGAATGGAAATAAAAGAAAAAAAAAAAAGAGGCATTAACTTGCAAAGCTATGGAACTGATCTGTTATCTTTCTTTTAGTAAATGGTCAGTAACTGGTTGGAATGGGGTAGAATTCATGAGAATCTTTCTTTAATACAATGAAAAATGAATAATTCATTTTGTACACAATATTACTTCTGAGAGTAAAAGAAGAATTGATTCTGCTCACTTCAAAGTTACATAAACAAAGACTACAAAATGATTTATTTAAATAATACATACACATGCATAAAATCATCTTGAAAGGAACATATATGCACATGCATAAAATGACGCACATAGACTTAGTAATGAAAATGTACATATGTATATAGTCATATATTTCAGTAAATCTGCAGGTATATACATGGTAACAGGCATTGAGGTATTTATACTGGTACTAGTTTTATAATGACTGACATTCCAACAAGTACCTATACTACATTCTGATCTTTGGTAGAAAAATTAGTGAGTAGCATTTTGATATAATAATGGGCATACAAATACTATTCTCTTATCTTAAGCAGAAGAACAATCCCATCAGCTAGTATTTCTATAATAACTATTTTTCTAAGTCATTTAATTACAGAGTTAAATCTGTTTTATGTCAGCAGACATCAATTATGGCATAATCAAAGTTAATTTTAGATTTTTAAAAATTGATATTAAGTACAGTCTAAAACCTGCTTTTAAATATGCCCAAGTTTTTATACAACCAACTTTGTACAGCTTTCTTGCAATTAAACTGAAAATAAAACTTGAAAGATTTTAACATTACTGTGATATATTTTTTAATTTTTGTAAAAAAGTATGGGATCATTATTAGAATTTGTAATGTTTTTAGTACATACCTGGTTGAAATAATGTATAACTGATATAATTTTATAAAGATATATTTTAGGGGTTATATAATCAAAATATCTGCATCAGGTTTCCATGCTTACATATGGATGAAAACATTGCATGACTACTTTTGTGCATTATATACCAAGAGATGGTGGTGTTATATATATATATATATATATATATATATATATATATATATATATATATATATATATATATATAAATGTTTGTTGTAGGTCCAAAGAAAGAATAAAAATTTATTTTAAAATAGGTAGGTCCACAAAGAGATTCGTATTTTTTTAATTTATTTATTTTGTTCTTACATATGTGTTATATATGTGTATGTTTCCTGCTTTTTGCTTTCATCAAAGAAAATATGTGGCACAAGGCCTTGTTAATGGGGTACTCAATGGGACTTGAACTCACTCCTGTTTGCAGTATGAATGTTTTTCAGTTAGTTTGGTTGTGGGTTTTATATATATATATATATATATATATATATATGGGTTTTTCTTATAGTGTGTTTACTTTAAGAATGATAAGGACAGACGGTAAGTAAGAGTCAAGGGAATCATAGTGAATATTAAAAAAAGAATAATATATGAAACTTCAAATTTACTGCCCCTCAAACATTGCCTGATAAGAGATTGTGTGATTGGTTATGAGCCATTGTTGGCAACCAATCAAAGCACACAAAACAGACGACATTAGGTTATGTTTTGGGGTACAAATACAAACGCAAGAGAGAAAATCGTTCTCTTACATATGCTGCCGACCATCCAAGTAAGATGTTAACATGCTAGCAACTTATAAGAGCCAATGACCATGTAAAATCAACCACATGGAAACAACAGGCATTTAATAACCGGAGTGACAAGATAAGTTCACTGGCATATTATTTTGCAACCTATTAAGTTCACTTAATAATTCCTTAACAACTCTCATTCTTCATTACTTTTTACACTTTGCTTTTTGTATCATACTTGTAATTGATATTGTCAAGAATACATCGTTTTGTTGAAGTGTCGTGTCCTGTTTTCCTTGCCATTACCTTTTATGCTTATTTTGTCCATCTAATTACTACAATTTGCAAAATAATTGACAATTTACAAAATAATAGACAATCCCTAAAATATAAAATAGCCATTTTCAAAAAGTTAATCCATAGAGCTTTTTACATCTTTTTATCTAAAACAATATTTTACAAAGAACTCATTAGTATAAAATAAACCTTAGTTAAAAAAAATTTCTCCAATGATCTAGTCAACCACCAAATAGAACTCTATAATCATCCCATCCACCAAAATGATCAAAACTACAACTATAATAACACTACTAATTTATATTACAGGAATCAAATACACAAAAATGTTATATTAGATGAACAAATAATGACCAACATTATACACAGACACACAAAACCTACTGAACACCTGAAACAAATTAAACTCATCATCAACTGTACCAAATCTAAAACATCAAATCTCATTGCTAAAAATAATCCAAACTTCCCCATATCCTACCTAAACTAAAGAAAAGTAATTTACAAATTCATAAGTCCATTTCAGGGGTATCTCTCAAGTTGCATATGATCCTCTAATACTTAATTTAGCCATAATACCAGTACCATCTCTGATCATCTTACATACCACGTCTCTGCTGCTTGTGCTATCAAGCAACATATAACTACAACACATGATAATAACAAGCATAAAGTCACATCTGCTTAAATACAAAGATTCTGCAACAATAACACTAAAATCATGTATAAAAATAACTACAAAAATTCCTACACTCCAATAAATGACCAAACATTAATGAAATTGCATTCAGCACTGACACTATATACTAAACATCTTTAACAACTAAAGGGCTCAAAAAGCACCCCCACCATTTATAAACTCTTCCAATAAAATAAATATTGCACCCAAGCTATAAGTAAACAAACAATACATATGAAAAAATTCCCCTGAAGACAATCTATCAATATGATAGAAAGCTGTTGGGAGCAAAACTTAGAACAAGGTTTCTAGCGATTGGATTCCGATACAAAAAACTAGCAAGAAATATAGAGAAAAAAAATAAGATCATTGTAAAGTAAAGTTCTGTGTTCTTTTAGTAAACTTGTGTAATATATATATATATATATATATATATATATATATATATATATAAACCCAGTATTTATTGGTATATACTTCATAAAACAAGTCATGATACATTTTTGTCCTAATTAAAGTGTAGATAGATAGATAGATAGATAGATAGATATTTAAGAAATAGTCGGAAATATTGAGAAAAACATAAGATGATAGAAAAGTAAAGTTCTGTGGTCTTTAACTAAACTTGTGTAATATATATATATATATATATATATATATATATATGTATGCATGTATGTATGTATATGAATACATATAAACCCAGTATTTATTGATATATAATTCACAAAATGAGTCAGGCTACATTTTTGTTTTATAAAAGAGTAGATAGATAGATAGATAGATAGATAGATAGATGGAGGTGACCGTGGTGTAATGGTTATCGTCATAGGAAATGGACATGGTAATCACAAGTTCAAATCCTGGACAAGACTGATTGCATTTCAAATAGTACTAATACCCTTGGGAAAGATATGAATCCAATTATTCTCCCTCCAGCTATGGGCAAATAGTAGGGCAGACTGGGTTCTTCAGCCTTGGTAAGGCAACTAGTCTAGGAGAAGGAAAATTCTTAATTCAAACCTGTTAAACTCCATTTAAAAAAAAATTGACCATGTGTCATATCCTGCCCAAGCGGAGGGGTTGGTAAATACGGATAGATAGATAGATGAGGTTTTTTTTTATTATTTTACTATAAAGTGTAACTAAAGATTATAAATGAAAAGGAATATTATTTGTGGTTTCTTATGGTTACTTTAAAATATATTATATTCTGAAGATTTCAGAAAAATATTAAAGTCGCAATATAGTATTAATTAATGAACCATAAACAATATTTATTAATAATCATTAGATTATGTTTTATTCTAATGGTTATAATCACAAATTTTCAAATAGTTTTCAGATTTACAATTTCAGAAACACCTCCTAAACAACTAACGTACAGCATTAGCTTCCATGACAATTGCATCAAGAACTCAGTTGTTATTTTTTTTAAATTGTTGGATTGAATAAAGCTGTAAAAGTGAAATGTGTCAGGAATAAATTATTAGGAAAAACTTGGTTACCATTCTTCTACAGTCACATTTCTTAACTATGAATCTTATAGGTGTCTGCTAGAGCATTGTTGTTTCCAGGTTTTACTTTTTTTATCTATTATGGCTAATAAGATTTGATTATAACAGCTTTGTATATATAGGGTGTCTCAATATACATGGGATACATGTGACAGCTAATAACTCTACTTATAGTAATGTTGAGTTCTTTTTTGTTTTAGATTTGAAAATAGTATACTATAACAATATTTAATCTTTGTTCATGTTGCCTTGGACAAGACAGGAAAAATATTTTGCATCACAACTTATTTTGAGACAAAATCATTCAAAACTTTCTCAAAATAAATACAACCCATTAATATGATAATAATTTATTACTGAGTCAAGAGACACAAAAAAAGATTGCATGTCCTAGAATCTGATACAATTAAAAAAACATTAACTTGATGTCTCCAACTTAAAGGATGCATTTTTTACTGGATGTCCTCCAAATGGGCACCATTGTACTTGTCTCTGTAATAAATCACAATCATATTAATGGGTAGCATCTATTTTAGGATACCCTATATATATATATATATATATATATATATATATATATATATATATATATATATATTCAGTCATTAACAATGCACAAAAATGTACTCAAACATTCTAATGACGCAGACAAATCAAAGACAAAGTAAAAGTATTTATCTTAAAATCATTTGCTATTACATGAAATTCCATATATAGAGAAAAATTGATAGCAAGGTAACCCAAGTAGAAGGAAAGATTTATTGAGAAGCAAAGTCGACACTATAGCGTTTTGGTTCTAATGAACAATCATTGGGACTGTGAGGGATGATATTAGTGATGTCAAATCAACAATGAATGTTTAAAAGTACAAAATTTGTATAACAAGAAAAAAATTATACAAATTTTCACAAGTTTTTTTGTATTTTCTACTTGTAAACATTCATTGTTGAATTAACATCTCTAATATCATCCGTCACAGTCCTGATGATGGTTCATTAGAACCAAAACGCTATAGTGTCAACTTTGCTTCTCAATATATCTCCCCTTCTACTTGGATTACCTTATCAATTTTTCTCTATATATTGTCAGAATACACTCCATTATTTACTTCTATGGTGTACCATACTATTGTTTCTTTAGTTTCTTTGTTTTTAATGGGATATCAACTTTCGTTGCCAAAGCCATACTTGCAAGATAAGTCGGATAAGGGGTTTCATACCTTTTCCAAGTATATTAGTTCTAAAGTGAATATTACAGTGTGACTGGACCTCAAACTTACATGCTCTGATCTTGCAGTCCAGTACTTTATTACATACCTAAGACACACACACACACACACACACACACACACACACACATATATATATATATATATATATATATATATATATATATATATATATATAGCATACAGGACATGAAATGGAGGAAGTACCTGTGGCATAATAACTAAAATACAAGAAGTGTATCAAAGCAAACCAACTTGAAATCTTGGAAAGGTATAAATACATTCATTCCCCTAGCTATGGGTTAAGTAGTATGACTGTTGTTCTTTTACAAGGATAGCTTTGGCATTAAATAACCCACAAAGATTGCTATGTCATTAAACAAACTAAACCATGATATGAAACTTGGAATTTTATATTCTAAATATATATTATATACATATAGATATGAATCTTATTTACTTATATATCTTGAGAAGTGTTCTCTTTACACTTAATATAGATTTAATGTTTGCATATGAATTCGTCTATATTCATATATGCCTCAGTGAGTGCATAAAAACTTGATATCAAAATGCAAGTGTATTTGTGTTCATTTATTGACACAAATGCATGCTTCTATAAAAGTGTTGGCACATATATTTCTACATATGGTCAGCTCTCTCTCTCTCTCTCTCTATATATATATATATATATATATATATAATAAGTGTGTGTGTGTGTGTGTGTGTGTGTGTGTGTGTGTGTGTGTGTGTGTGTGTGTGTGTGTGTGTGTGTGTGTGTGCAATGGACAGCTTGAAAGAGAAAAGAATTATGATATATTTACCTACTCAATCTAGTTCTTTCTCCTGTGTATACTATAAAAATAGTGAATTGTCACATTAATGAATTTTCACTATTTTTCATTCTCAAATGAATATCAGACTGTATAAACCTCAAAATAAAATTTTAGTAATGACATCTGAACCAAAAAGGAACTATATAATCAGGTCCTGACAGCCAAAAAAAATGTAGTTCCTGATCCAGCCAACTTTCAACAAGCCAGAATGTCAAAAATTTTGCAGTTGGCTATGTAATCAATAAAGATTATCACTGGATGAGATATCTGAGATTACTGGTTTGTCTTGAAGTCCATGACAATGAATGTAAACAGAAGATTTGAAAATGAAATATATTCCCAGAAAATTTATGCCTCCATCACTCACTGAGAATAAATAAATGAAAGCAATTTTTACTTTTGGGAAGAACAAGAAATACTCAATTTCTTTTCAAAGTTGCAAATAAATCCAGTTATTTTGAGCTACCTCCTTGCATACACCCACAGATACAAAATATCTGTCTGAAAATAGCATGGAAAATTTATAAGTAGATACAATTTGATGAAATAACATTTTCATATTCAATATATGAAGACTTAAAATTCCTTTATACTTGTGAAATTGCATATTTTTGTGACTAAATCAGTAGAAATTAGAAATTTGCTTACAAACTGAGAAAGAAAGGCAATATCAAATATGAATGCAAACTTATGGATACTTATATCAAAATGAATATATATATTTTTGTGTATAATGTTAGTATCACAATAACTCAATATAGAATTGTAAGAGCACAAATATAAGTGTATATACACACCAGCATTTCTGCTTTTTACACAAATATCTCATAATTTTTAATAAACCTACTAATATACAATATCCTAACCAACAATAAATTAAAATATTTATCAAGAATACCTGAGTTTATACATGCAAAAATTATGATACACTAACATATATATATATATATATATATATATATATATATATATATATATATATATATATATATATATATATATATATATGAAAATGGTTCAAAAATTTCTAAGAATCATCCAGATTTTTGATTTGTCACAAATTTCTCACCTATGAATGGATCTCAACTGTAATTAAAATGGGAAATCAGAATTTTTTTTCTTTCTGGATAAAGCTTAGAACATTTTGAATGATTGGCATATACATACAGATACATATTTGATTTAAAAAAATGTAAACATATACCTACAATGAATAAAATTATCCTTTCTATAAACCTTGCAGATTACTCACTGAAATATTTTATGTTTAAAGAAAACATTTTTCTTTTAATTTCACTCCCCAAAATTTTCAACATTATCTTAATGATGCCCACTGAAAAAAAAATCTACAAAATTTGTTTTAAAAATAATAAAAATGCATATTGCACATAAATGCTGCATAAGAAACATTTACCTTCATCATGAAATGGTAACAGGCAACCATTCCAAATTTGATATTAGTAAAAATCAAAAACAAGATTTCATGAGAACATTGTTTGCAATTCGCATTCAGCTTAAAGTGAAAACAAAGTTAACAATTTTTTTCAGTCTAATTTCCACTCTTTAGTGAATAAAAATTGATTTTACCATGACAAAAGCAAAGCTTCAAGCTTTAGAAAATAGATGGGAAAAATAAAAGTTTGCGAGTCAAAAGACGTTGAATTTTGATTTTTTATTCAGAAGAGTGCATTGTCAGCATTACAAGATTTATATAAAAAACAAAAACAACAAATAAAATAATTCAAGAGAAAGTCACAAATTTGAAAAAGAAAAATGAGGGAAAATGGCAGACTAGAAATGAAAATTTTATTTATTTGGATAAAATGAAAAAAAAAAATTCATATTCCTTGAAGTTCCTCCATCACAGAGAAAAACAGGAAAATTATGAATCACTTAGAATTTCAAAGAATCTAAGTTCTCAAAAATCTACATTTTAGATTTCTTCTGTACAAAATTTAATTTCAGTGTTTCTTTGGGGGAACTGGCCAGAAATTTAACTATTACCAAAGTTAATAAAGACCAAATTAAATTACTTAAATTTCCTTTCAGTTCAAACATTGTGAATTCAACAAACTTCTATAACTTTATGAAATTATTCTATATATCCTTGTGGTAAGAGTGCCAAACTTATTTCAAAGTTATCAAAAATTCTATCTTGGCTCCTGGTTTAAAAATACTGCGAGCATAATATCACTTGAAATAATCTTTCATTACAAACCAAGTTTAAGATATTTTGCCCTTCTGCATAATGAATACATAATAATGTTAACTTAGCATGTTGATGAGTTACTCAGGACTTATATATTTCTTTTTTTCTTCGTTAAGACAAAATACCTTGGAAGAAATCTGGTAGCCAAGAGAGTATCTATTGATCAAAGATATCAGCTCAATCACATCATATCAAAAAGACAGAATCTCATTAAAAAGAAAAGTACACTGGCAGTATAACCCTGATCAAAAAAATCAAAGTCACACATGGTGTAATGGTTATTGTAGAAGGAAATGGAATTGATAATCCAAGTTAACATCCTAAACAAAACACTGTTGTGTTTTAATTTCACACTTATGCCCTTAGGAAAGTCATTTTTTCTCCCCTCACCAATTATGAGTAAAATAGTAAGGAAGACGAGACTCTTTTACCTTTGCAAGGCAAACAGTCAAGAAGGAAAACTGAATTTAAACAAGCAGTAATATGCTTAAAAATTGGCCTTTGTTGCATTTAACGCATGACAGAGGGGTTGGGTAAATATGTAAATACCTGATCAAATTCAAGGTTGAAAGTGCCTATAATTACCAGGAACTTTTTTAGATTCATTATTTTTCTCATTCTCATTTTTACTGATCCTCTTTTCATCATCATCATCATCTTCCATCATGCTCACAATTGGGAGTTCCTGGACTCTTTTTCTTGCAAACAATCCCAATTATCCATTGCTTCTGGCAAGTCTTCAAAGCTGCATCTTGTGTCCACACAGAGGTGATGTAAGTAAATCTTTGCTGGTCATTTAACACTGGCATGTCCATCTGCAAATCATAAGAGATTATGTTTCTATTATTCTTGTGTATTATTCTATGTTGCCTGCCTCATAAAAATTCTGTCATAACTTCAAAGTGATAATGAATTTTTCCATGTCAACTATGTTAACAGAGCTGCTAATAAAAAACAAGAGTGGATAGCAATGAAGAACAAGACTCAAAATGAATCACATAAGTACTGGTCATTTAAAAAGTGATTATCTAAAAGTAAGAGTGAATGTATGAGTGAGTCAAAGAAAGTGGGTGAGTTAAACTGTGATTTGGTGAGTGAGTAATTTAACGTTATATGAGGTAAAACAAGTAGAAACATTAAAAACATATAGCTGTAAGTAAAATAGAGAGGAGAATTTAAAAGGAAATTAAACAAATAGGAAGAGAAAGAAAAGAAGGTTAGATTTAGATGTTTGGAGCTTTAAGATGAACTTAGCTGAGAGAGACAGAGACAGAGACAGAGAGAGAGAGAGAGGGGAGAGAGATGAAGATTGGGAAGGAGAAAGAGAAAGAAGAAAATAAGGTAATAAAGAAAAAGAAATTTTTCAATGGATTAGAAAGATTTGAAAATGGTGGAATTATTAAGAAAAATGTTTAATTCTATTTATATGATGGTATTTAGTTTATTATGTAAATGAATCATTTCACTAGCCCTGAATTTTTGAATCATTAAAAATAAAACTTGTCCACTAATTAAACACATATATATATATATATATATATATATGTTGAAAAGATAGATTTGTAGTGAAGCTGACAGAATGATAGAAATGTGTGGAAAGTTGGATAAATGAAACACTTAGCTCAAATTTAGATGTGTGATATTTCGTTTGGCTTTATTTCATCTTCACGAACTTCAAGACTTGATTTATCCACTTTCCACATATTTTTATCATTCATATATATATATATATATATATATATATATATATATATATATATATATATAAACAAATCATTTTATAAACGTTTTTCATAAATAAGAAAAGTGCTGGCTCATAAAACAGGATGAAACCAAGAAAAGAATGAATGTTTACTCACCTTCTAATGACACAGGCCAATTAACTGGAGCTGTAGAATATGCTGATAGCATCTCTGCTGGAGGGTAAAACCTCTGCCCCAGTGAATATCCTGATATGACACTAAACCATCTGATGGTGAATCTCCAGTCCTGGAATTTTAGTTCTATTATCTGTTGTAGTAGTAACTGTTAGGGTCCCATCTATGGGCCCAAATAGAAAGAACTGTTTAATCATTTACCACACTTAAAACCATTTAACTGTGTGCAAATAGAATTATTTTTGTTAGATATAAATACTTGAAACAATTTAACTGTGTGCAAACAATGAAAAGCAAATCTTAAAACAATTTAACTGTGTGCAAACAATAAATAGCAATAACTGTATGCAAATAGAACTATTTGTGTTGGATATAAATACTTGAAACAATTTAACTGTGAGCAAATAACAAATAGCAATACTTAAAATCATTTAACAAACAAATGAGCTCTGGCTCTTTTAAGAAGTGTTACCTACAAACTATTCATTTAAAAATCAAATATGATATATGTATCAACAGGATTTGGAATTAAATAACCAACAAGAGTTGATATGCCATTAAATCAAATGACCTAACCTAACCTTATTTCACAGAATTTCAAATGTATCCATTAATTTTTCCGTGGGTAATTACTACAATAATATAATAACTCTCGTCCAGCTATTCCCTTTATAAATAGTCTTGGATTTTTTAGAAAATACCACCACTCTAAGCAAAATCTTGTGATTCTTCAGCAAAATCAAAAACACTCTTTATCCATTCTCAGATTCGTATTGGCCTTACTTCAATAAATTCCATCAAGTGTAGCTAGTGACATTTGCAGGCTAAAAGCATAAATCTAATCTTTCTCACTTTTCAGAACCTATAACAAGAATGTCAAAGGCAGAACATATATTTCTAATAGATATCTTTCTGGTCAAGTCATTGAGAACTATTGCATCGTGCCCAGTGCTTTCACATCACTTTGAGCGCATATAAAATGTCTTCCTATCTAAACACTCTCATCATTTTTTTTCCTCTTCAATTAAATATTCTGTTATATTGAAATATTAGTCCATAACTGTGCAAAGCTTCTGATAGGTTACTTGCAACATCAAATCATTCAACTCTCCAAGTACAGGATACCCAATCTCTGTCCCAAATCACCATAAAGTCATTACAGTATGGTGAGTTGTAATTGATAACAAGATTTATGGTTCTGGTCTGAACTTTTTTACATGTGATGTTTTAATCATTGTATCATGTTTGATCATGTGTAATACAATGAAATTTAATATTTAGATGAATTATTTTAAATAACTGAGAAAGTCAAGAGTGCGAGATCTGATAGTTTAATGACAGTAATGTTTAATATTAAGAGTCTATCCTTCAGATTTTTCTTTTAATTAAAAAATGCATGATTTTAGTTGTTTGTAGACAAAACAGACAGACACAGACACATGAAAATCAAATACCTAACTTGTATTATGTATATGTTTCCATTATAATTATCTAAATCATGCCTGTGAAATAAAACTTATAAGGTTTTAAATGTTATTGGGTTTGTTGGTTGGTTGGTTTTTTGGTTAATTGGTTGGTTGGTTGGTTGGTTGGTTGGTTTTTTACTGTGTGTCAAATCTTATTTGATTATTTAATTCAGATCAGTCTTTTCTTAAAATTTAATGGCTTTTCACTAAAAAAGACAAGAAGCAGACGATATCCCACAGAAACTATAACAGATGCAGATTATGCAGATGATCTAGCACGTCTCACAAATACACCTACTCAAGCCAAATCCCTGCTGTATAGCCTGGAGCAGGAAGCAGAAAGCATTGGTCTCCACATGAACACAAAAGAAAATGGAGTTCATGTGTTTTAATCAAGAAGGAGCTATCTCCATTCTAAATGGCGGTCCTCTGAAATTAGTAGACAAGTTCACATACATCAGCAGTAGCATTTCATCAACTGTAAGTGATGTCAATATGCACTTAGTAAATGCGTGGACTGCTATCAATATGAAAGAGACTGCTATAGAAGCAAGTTTGAATTCATAAGTGACATTCTCCTATGGGCCTCTTCACATGGTTGTGCTAGTGTTGGCCAACCAGCAAGAACTTACCTACAACAGTTTTGCACAGACACAAGATGTAGTTTGGAAGACCAGTCAGGAGTGATGAATTATAGGGACAGATGATGAGAGAGTGTCAGGAAATCCATGCTGGCAGCATGACTTGATGATGATGATGATATGGTTTCGCATGACTAATGATAATTATTTGTAAACAATCATCATCATCATCATCATGTTGCACTGACAGCTCAGAGTTCCATCCTTTTAATTCATTGCTTTATTTTTGATAGCTGTCCATGCTTTCGTTAACCTCATTTCGATGTCCTTTTTGGTTGATTCGATGCTGCTTCCTAGGTAGGTGAATTTGTCTACTAGTTTAAGAGGGGTTCCTTCTAGAGTGGAGATGTCCCACATTTGATTATAGCATATATATTCCGTTTTGTGTGCATTAACATAGAGGCCTATGCCTGCGGCTGCTCGTTCCAAACTATGCAGTAGTGTTTCAGCTTGGCAGGTGTATTTGCCAGTATCGTTATGTCATCGGCGTAGTCGGCGTTGGTAATCATTTTCGCAGGGTAACTTCTGCTTCTTTTCTTCGTCAGCTCAAAGCCATTCTCTCTGATTTTGTCAATCGATGTTCTAAGTTCTTCCAGGCAGCGGTCACATCGATACTGCTGTACGGGTGCACTACATGGACGCTAACAAAACGGCTGGAGAAGAAGCTAGACGGCAATTACACAAGAATACTGCGTGCAATCTTGAACAAGTCCTGGCGGCAACACCCCACAAGACACCTGCCTCCTGCCTCCTATCACAAAAACTATTCAAGTTAGACAAACCAGACATGCAGGACACTGCTGGAGAAGCAGGGACGAACTCATAAGAGATGTACTCTTATGGACCCCCACACATGGCCGTGCAAAAGCAGGACGACCAGCACGAACATACATTCAGCAGCTATGTGAGGATATGGGATGTTGTCCTGAAGACCTGCCTAGTGCGATGAATGATAGGGAGGAGTGGCGAGAGAGGCTCAGGGATATCTGTGCTACCAGCGCGACATGATGATGATGATGATGAATTCATTGCTCCTGGTAGGTCCTCCAGGTTGATTTCTTCAAAGCTGTGCCTGTGTTCATACTACAATATGGATGCACCACATAGACACTGACAAAAAAACATTGATAAAAACCAAAACAGGAACTACACAAGAATTCTGCGTGCTATCTTTAACAAAACCTGAAAACAACACCTCATAAAACAGCAGTTGTATGGTCACCTACCTCCCTTCTCACAAACCATCCAAGTAAGATAAACAAACTGTTATAACTCCAAGTAACTATTCTTAATACTAATAATTTATTCACTATTATATGGTTTCAAATAACTATTCTAATTTAGCAATATTAATTATTTGTTATTTGATTGCAAGTGTTCCTATTGAATACAAATAATTTTCCAACAATCTGTTTGCATTTCACTTAGCACAGATGCTCTTTGCAATTTAATTTTTGCAATAAAAAGATATTAAACCTTAAGCCAGACGAGTAAATGTTTCAAAATAAATAAAAAATTAAATTATTAGGCAAAACTTATTGGAAAACTGAACCGCATCATAACGAAAAATGAAATTGCAACACCTTTAGAAACGAAAATTAAATTGCAACACCTTTGTAACTGTAAATTAAGCTGCAACACTTCTGTAAAAAAATCTTGGAAGTGTAGATTACCCCTTCATTGACATTACTCCCAGGTCCATTCTGAGTTAGAATAGTAGTATCTGTTAGGGCCCATCTATAGTTCAAATTTTATTTGAATTTGATGAGATAGTTTGAAAAAAAATCTTAAGTAACAACTACACAAACAATGTGAATACAATGATGGTTTTGTTTGGTTTCTTTGTTTAATGGCATATCAACAATCATGGATTATATAATGCCAAAGACATCCTTGTTGAAGAGCAGTAATGATACTATTTAACCCATAGCTTTGAGAGTACTTGTACAAGAGTACTAGTCTGAAAATGAATGCAATTGCACAGTTGGAATTCAAACTCACTACAATATCGCACTCCAACGAGTACTTCCCCTTGAACTTACCCTGAATGCAATTCCCTAACCTCTAAGCATAATATAACCCTAGATGGGTTTACATTTTGTTAACATCAATCACTTCACACTAATATTTGAAGGGAAAAGCATGAATTTATTTCTTCCTGACCTTTTTTCTTTTCACCAGTCTCATTGCTGATGCCATGATGATTGAAAAAGAAGAGTAGGCGAGTGAGTAATAGGGCCAAACAACCTTTCAGTTACTACCTGTTTAAGCACTAATAACAAAAAAAACTGTTACCACTATTGTAAACCTTGACAGGAGCCAATTATATAGCTAACTCAGTTACTGAATGTTTCTTGGCAAAAATCAATAGCCAGGCTGATTCTATGTACTTAAAGTCATTTGAAGAGGATCAAAGAGTTACCCAATGAAATGCTTAAGATCTGTTCCGAACTTTACTCTGTGAAAAGTGAAAAAAAATATATGTATTATAATTTAACACTTTGCAACAATAAACAAGTGATAGTGTGAGAACTACAAATAAAAATGTGTCATCAGATATTTCTCATGGAACAGATAGAATGAGGAAAATTAATATCATGAGACATGTTAATTTAATTGGAAGTGATTTATCCAAGTCTTTATTCACCCATTCTGTTTTCTGTTGCTCATAGCAGACTACCAGTGATGATTTTTTGTCAAAATATCTGACATTGGGATGAAGTACAGGGAACTATGGTTTCATGCATTTCTTTCAAGTTTTAGTTTTAAGTGGACATAAGTAACTTCAGCAAAAGTTCAAAGATTCTATTTTCCATGTTGATAACTGTTTTCTTATTTCCACTATAGAATATAAATAGACTTTCAAATTATAACACTGCAAATACTGTTAGATAGCAGATGTGTATCTTGTTTATTTTTGTAAGAGTGTGCTTACCTATTTTTGTGGTATTTCATGGCTGATTCATTAGTGAAGAAAAGAATTGTGGGTGCTTCATTATAACCCACAGACAGGTTGGAAAAATTTGATACTTATTTATTTTCTCACCAAATGATGGTTTTAGCATGTGCCTGGAACATTCATCTGACCTCACGCCCACTAAGAATCATGAATCCTGTTGAAAATATCCTTTTGACAACATCTTATGCAGATAATGATTCAAAATCTTTTCAAAAAATTAAAGATAAGCAACAATGTCTTGAAAAGGCGGGATTTTGTGAAGGCTTTTGGTAGGAATGAACTTTAGGGTTTGTATCTTTATATGATGTTTATTTTGATTTGGTTTCATTTATTTAATGGCATATCAACCCCTTATGCAGGAGTAATAAATGCTGGAATTTGATTCATTTCTGAATGTTTAATGATAATTGAAACTATATTTTCAACATTCCACTGCAATCATTTCTTTCAATAGCTCTTTCTTATTAATTATCCATTGTTTGCAAACAGTTATATAGAATCAAGTATTCCTGATATTTGAATATTTATTTATATATTTAGATATTTAAATATTCAGTATTTATACTTTCAACATTCCATTGTATTCATTTTTTTTAATCACACATTTTATATTTGGTCTAAAATAATATTAATAATAATAATGGATTGTGAAAAAGCGTATAAATATCAGCCAGAACCAATAACCAAAGCCAAAGGAGTTACTATTCTTTGGAATTTACCTAAATTGCAAGAAAAATAAAATGCAATAGACCAGATATAGTAGTTATGGTCTATAAAAGAAAAACATGCCTTCTAATGGATATGGCAGTGCCGAATGATGATAATATATAATAGAATAAGTAAATACAAATACCTGGAAATAAAAATGGAAAAAAATGTGGTACCTTAAAACGACCATTATGCCAGTAATAGTTGGAGCCCTGGGTATGATCAAAAAGGGAGAGAAGAGCACAAAATTCCTGGCTGTCCCAGCCTATATGAAATACAAAAAATTGCACTTTAGGACCATTCTTAAAGTGAATGAGGGAAAAACTTCAACAAATAGACAAGAGGACAAGAAAACTCATAATTCATAAAGCCTTATATCCCAGAGATGACATAGACATGTTTCAAGAAAAGAAGGAGGAAAAGGACTCTCCAGCATTGAAGATAGCATCAATACCTTGATAAGTCATCTCAAAGACTACATAAAAAAGAGTAAGAAAGACTGATTACAGCAATCAGAAACAACACAAACTACTTAAGGGTCAACAGAATAACAATAACTGTAAAACAAAAATTGGAAGAAAAACAACTGTATGGACATTTCAAGTGACAAACAAGTGAAATTTCATCCAAGAAGACTTGGACATGGCTAAGAAAGGGAAACCTTAAGAGAGAAACTGAATCTCTTTAAATAGCAGCACAAAACAACGCCACAAGGACAAACTACATTAGAGAAAAAATAGATGAAATGCAACAAACTAGCAAGTTGAAGTTATGTAGTGATAGAAACAAAATGATCTATCATATAAAAAGTGAATGCAGTAAGTTAGATCAAAAAGAGTATAAGACTTGATATGACAAGGTGGTGAAGGTAATTCACAGGGAGTTGTGCAAAAAATTGAAATTTGATCATAAAAACAAGTGGTATGTGCACAACCCAGAATCTATTCTGGAGAATAAGATGTATAAGCTTCTGAGATTTTGAGATACAAACAGATCACCTAATCTAAATTTAGAATATTTAAATATTCCTGGTAAGGAGCACAATGTAAATAATATATATATATATATATATATATATATATATATATGTGTGTGTGTGTGTGTGTGTGTGTGTATGTGTGTGTGTGTGTGTGCATGTATACATATGTATGTATGTATGTATGTATATAGTTGGATGTTTTTATAAGTATGTGTGGATATATTCATGTATGTGCATGTGTATCTTTACATAATCAAAGGAAGACAATGTGAAAATTCAAAGTCACATGTTTTGCTATGAGGAGAGTTTTATCAGAAACAATATTCTGCTTGAGCAATCCTTATAGTGAAACATATCAATTTAATTTTTTGTATGGACTTTCTTTTCTCAAACTGCTAGATTTTATTCCAAACCCAACTCAACAAATTATGTTAATATCAGCCTTACATATGTTAAAACAATTTTTCAATCAAATATACATGCACACAGACATACATACACATGGATGCAAAATATTATCACATTTGAATATTTGAAATGTATGTTTCAAACATATATGACATTATTTACTGAGTATGTTTTATATATATATATATATATATATATATATATATATATATGTATATATATATATGACATAATCAATAAATAATTCCATTTATACATATATGGCATTATTTAATGATTATATATATATATATATATATATATATATATATAGCTTAATCAATATATGATGCATTTTGGTATAAAGGATACATTTGAAATATTCAAATGTGATATTGTTATGCATTTGAACAAAGAATAGGTTTCTTGAAGATCTATAATTGTATACCTTAATCTCAATATATATATATATATATATATATATATATATATATATATATATATATATATATATATGTGTGTGTGTGATAAGAATATGGATGCACTCACATATACTATCCTAATCTATACATTCTTTCTCTCTCCTCCTTATCATTTATATGCATTTGCATATGTATTTATGTATATATTAGTCCATATAAAATCTCTTCTGTGAAAGTTTATTGATGCAGATTAGTTTTCATCTTCCATAATGTCAATTAATGTCACAGCATTTATAGAAGTGTCAGCCTTTGCTGGTTTTGCCCCAATGATCTCATTTGTCAAGACATGAGGACAGAAAAACTCACATCACGTACATTTACAATAGCCACAGATGAAACTGTATCACAGTATAATGATTAATGACATAGACTGCAGCTGTATTTGACCCAAGTTCTATCCCAGCTGGCATTCAATCATTTACTCCATTATTTGAGTTCTATTCTTTACAAAATTTTAGAATTACTACACGTTCAGTTTTTGCTGTTCTTTTCTTTTCAATGTTTATAAATAAGAAATTCAGATTCAAGATTGCTTTGAGCATGAGATTGGTCCCATCCAAAGTTTTAATCTTTAGATAAGTAATAAAAAAGGAAAAAGAGTTCGCTTCCTTTTATTGCAAGAGTGCACTGTGGCAATGATATCAAAATGGATATTACAATTTTATATTCCTAACAATAGCCATCATAATTTCTTATTGAGAAAGGCATATTTTAGAAATATTCAGTCCCTAAAACTCACATTAAGACATATTAAGACTCAAACCAAAACCCAAGTGAAAGTAAAATGTTCTATCTCCTCCAAGTTTCTCAAATTGAAGATCGTATATATCCAGTACCAAAACTGACATTGAAATGAATTAAGGCTTAAACTAAAAGCCAAATTCAAGCAGAATGTTCTATCTATTCCAGTTGCAGAAATCAAAGAAAACATAAGCTTTATAACAATCCCTGATCAAAGTGATAATTAATCCTCAAAAACTTCTGAACACAACATTTAGTTTGTTTTTTTTTTCTATAAATTAGAGATATCACTGTAATTGTAGGATTTTTAATATCATGTGTGAACATAGAAATTAATTTTTCTTTTTTAATTTACCTCTAAAAGAGAAGTTCTTAAACTGATAAACCATTGCCAGAAAATTTCATATTTACATTTCATTAAATATAGGATTATTTTTCCACACACATATATATATATATATATATATATATATATATATATATATATATATCTTTTGATTAATGCTTCTTAAAGAATTGTTATTGATGTAACAAATACTCGCACAAATTAATTTTATTTGAAATTATTAAAAATTTTAACTTTTTTGTGGCATCTTTATTAAAAATTTAGCAGGCAAAATTAAATTTTCTAAATGATTTTGGTAAAAATTTGAAAACATTTTCCTTTAAAACGTAAAATGGTTAATTTCACTTTTCTGGACAATATTTACTGGAAAATTTTTTTTCCAAAGATGAAAGGCTTGTTTTCATGTCATTAATGTGTTTGAAATGTTGCCATGAAAATATCTGTAAATTTCTCAAAGTGAAAAGGATGAAAAAAAAACAACATTAAAGTGAGATTAATATCTTAAAGCAAAATCTTTGTTATTGCTTGTTCAAAGACTTTTATATTTTAATATAAGTTAAACAGCCAATTTGAAAACTTGCCGCTCATAATATTACCTAATGCATTTATTTATCCTGTTTTTGATTTTTCTAAACACTAAGCTAAAGGGACAGTGCTCAAAGATGGCAACAGTTGGATCAAAAATAAATTCTACTCATAGATCAAAGAGCTGAATCTGTTGTCTTAGCTTGAAGGTTTTGCATGTGATAGAATTGGTTGAAGAAATGCATAAAAAGTTCTTGTTTGTGATGTGTGGGATTCAGTATGCAATCAAACATTTCTCACTGGCCTGTCAGTAAGAAAGCCATAACAAAAGGTTAGATGCACACATGAAATTAGTAATAGCCCTGATAGCCATATCAAACCAGTTTGAGAGAATTCTTAGGCTCCTCACCTCTCAGTTGAGTAAGATTAAATAGAAAATAATATGATAAAATAAAGGATCGGAAAGCAACAGTCATTGTGTGTGTCTGGATCTCACCAAAAACAAATTGTAGTTGATAATTTAGAATCAATGGAAATGTGATTAGTTTTGATAACATTTTATGTTTAATAAGGTCTTGAGCTGGGCATTATACAATTCTTAGGATGGTGTAAATGAACCCAGATATAATTTAGAAATTCTTTTTTGTTTATCAAGCAAATATTGATTAAAGAAAAATTTTCTTTTCATACATATAAGCAGAAAAGGATTCAATTTTATCCATAAATAAGTACATCCTCTTGTGATTTTTTATAAAAAGTTAATTTACCTCTGAATCAAAGATATCAAGATTTCATGATTTCTAGATACTATTAATGATAGTATTACCTAACAGATATTATTAAGAGATATGATAAATAAATAATAACAAATTCACCCATAAATAAACACAGCCTTTACACTTTTCACCCATGTCGGCAGGGTTAAGAATATGCTGACTGTATTCCCTGCAGAAAAGTCAGACCCCCTAAAAAACAAGTGGTGTCTTGAGTATGACTCTAAACTGCAACTGAAAGTAAGGCTCTAATTCAGAAGATCTGGGAAGAGTGGAGTATCCCTTCATTATCATAACTCCCAGGCTCTCTCAGACCTTGAGTGGTGGTACTTGTTAGGGTCCCACCTATGAACCAAATAAAACTGTTTAAAAATTATATGAATTCAATAAGACTATGCACAAAAAGAAACCTCTTAAGACACAACTACACAAAAAATATAAATATGAACGTACAATGAACACAATTTCCTAACCTTCAGACATAAAATAACTCTTAACATGTTCACATGCTGTTAAAATCATTTAATCATCCTGACAATTTTTATAATGAAAAGTTAATTTTCTTTTAAACCAAAGATACCAAGAGTCTATAATTTGTAATAAAACATTATACAATCAAAACATATTGAATATTACAGTATCACCCTTAAATATCAACACCCCAAACAATATTTTATAAGAGGTTTATTTTCTTCGAAACAATAGAAGAACAATAGAACAATAGAGGTTTATTTTCTTCTAATACAATTATTCTATTATTTCTAGTTGAGTATTATACAATTGAAATAGATATTATTAAGTATTACTATATCATTTTTAAATATCTCCCCACCCCAACAATATTTCATAAAAAGTTAATTTTCATCTTACAGGAATTAATTATTTCTAGTATGTTCTACTAGAAATAATAAATTCCTGTAAGAAAATAGATATTATTAGGTATTATTTATTACCAATCTGCATGACACTAAAAGTCTGTAACTAAAAATAACATTGCATAAATATCTGAAAATAGTGAAATTATTTTTGCATTGCTACACATTCTTATTTTTATTTTCCAAATTTCAAGCTAACTAATAAAATCTAATGCCAACCAAAAGATGATCATTCAGTATCATTAAAAAGAACAGCCCTAACAATTTTGTAAAAGTTTATATTTGTAAGTAAATACTAGTGTTAAAACTCTTTAACCAAAGATATGAATATGTTGCAGTCCCACAAAAGTTTCCTCTATTGATATTTATACAATTTGATTTTTTAGTTACAAAGGTGTTGCTATTTTATTTTTGTTTACAGAAGTGTTGCAATTTCATTTTTGCAATAAAAAGATATTAAACCTTAAGCCAGACGAGTAAATGTTTCAAAATAAATAAAAAATTAAATTATTAGGCAAAACTTATTGGAAAACTGAACCGCATCATAACGAAAAATGAAATTGCAACACCTTTAGAAACGAAAATTAAATTGCAACACCTTTGTAACTGTAAATTAAGCTGCAACACTTCTGTAAAAAAATATTAGGTGATGCAAGACTTTAAAGGAAATAGAAAATAATTGATATTATTATTTATTCTCACACTGGTATTTTGGATAAGCCTTAAAATGAAATTTTTCAATGTTTTTTTTTTTCTTTTTTAAATTACATAGATTTTTTCCTATCAGATTATAATAATACACCATAGAGAGATTCTCTATTTGTATTTTTACTTGAGCCATATGTTTAATCCACTTCCAGTTTAAATTTCTCCAGATTTTCATCATCCATACTTTTCGCAAACTGTTGTCACACTTAGCAGAATGGTAATCATCATAGGAAATGGAATTGAGTTCAAATCCTGGATTTGGCTGTTTCCATTTCATTTTGCACTACAGCTGTTGAGAAATGCATTAATCCATCTTTTCTCCCTCCAGCTATGAGTAAATAGTAAAGTAGACTGGATTATTTTGCTTTGGTTAGGCAATGAGTTTAGAAGAAGGAAAATTCTTAATTTAAGCCACTTTATTTAACAAATTGATCTTGTGTCACACAGATTGGATAAATACTTACATTTTGAAAACTGGTATATATAGGCATCAGCTGGGCCATAGTAGCTGCTGAAAATAAAAATTGGCATAAAACTACCGCAAAGGATTCCACTTTTAGTTTTGGATTCTAAGTTGTCTTCCTCTTAGACTAGTTGCCAACCAAGGCCAGAGCCCAGTCAGTTCTGCTCCTCTATTTTATGTATAGCTAGATCTAGAAGAAATGTATTCATCCCTTACCAAGAGTATTAGTTATTTATTAAGCTTATTTACTAAGTTGTGGGTGAAGGTCTGAAGAATGGGGCACCCAGTGAGACTTAAACTCATTAAAAATAGTATACCAACCTAACTCACTGACCATTACACCATATGAGGTGCCATACCAAGAGTATTAGAGATAAGTGAATTCAAAAAAGCCTTGGACTTAATTTGAACTTTGTTCACTGAATCAATTTACCATTCTATGAACCATTAGGTTATCCACTCAATTAATGGTAAAAAATATACTTAACAAAAAATTGAATCTCCTTCTTTTTAACAATATTTAACTTTCTTCTCTTATCTTCTGCATTACAAGAGATGTCAAGCCTGGTTTGAATTTTGTGTGATTGAATAATCTAAACTTGTATTTGTGTATTACAATGTTTCTTTTCTCAAATACTCACAGCTTTTGCTTTTTAAAGGTCTTGCTTGCTAGTTATGTTTTACGCTTCTCCTACCACATTGAAAAATTACCATCAAACTGTCACTCTTGATTACAACCAAACAAAAATATCCACCTGCTTTACTTTAGTTAGTTACAAGTAATAGCCAATAATGTGTTTTTTTTCCTTCATTGCTTGCTGGCTCCATCATCTGCACATTGACCGCCTGAGTTTTTGTTTTCCAGTTTGAATTTTCAGATTGGGAAATGGTTAGATATTCACTTTTACTAATTTGCTTTATGAGTATTTATCAAACAGGATGTGACACAAGGCCAATTTTTGCTCAGTCGACTGAGGCTACAAAATAGACCACTGCTTCTCTGCAGAGGGGTATGACCCCTCCAACGAGTGTCCTGCATATGACACTAAACAATCTGTTGGTGAGGTTCCAGTGGTGCTGAAGCTTTGGGGAATGTGGAACACCCCTTCATTGCCATCGCTCTCAGGTCCACTCCAGCCCAGAGTGGTAGCACCTGATAGGGTCCTATCCATGGGTCAAATAGAACTAAATTGTGTACTTATGCTAATCTGAATTTTTTGAAATAAAACTGTTTTTGACATAGAAACCGTATACTTATGCAAAACAGAATTGTTTGAAATAGAACTGTTTTGACTTTTAACTGTTTGTAAACAAAAACTATACTTATACTAAACTGAATTGTTTAAAATTTAATATCGCATTAAATGACTCGAAAAGAGTGGATATGCTGTAAAACCAAATGACCAACCAACAAACAAGGCTAATTTTTTAAGTGAAATTTGACAGGTTGAAATCCAGAGTTTTCCTTCTCCTAAACTAGTTACCATACAAAGATTAAAGAGCCCTGTCTGTGCTACTATTTACTCAGAGCTGGAGAGAAAGTAGATGGATCCATATCTTTCCCAAGACTATTAGTGCTATATGAAATGCAAACAGTCTCATCCAGGATTTCAACTAAAGTCACAGTGTTCATTACACCACGAGCACTTTTGTTTATCAGTAAGTCTTATAGCATAGCTGAACATAAAATTAAGATCTGAGCAAATCTTTATAGAAAGCATTTAAAAAACTCTATTAGATATAATAGTTTATTTAAAGCCAAAATCACTCATTTTCTTTTTGGCTTTTGAAAACAGTTTTATGGTTTCAAGTAACAAGTAATTATATCTGTTTGTAAACAATTATAGTAAGTAGTAAAGTTGGCTACTGTTGTTGAGGATGACCTGAAGGTTCCCTTTTCGATAGCTTCTACACCGATGTGTAGGGGAGGGCACTACACCTTTCCCTGGATTGCTCCACTTTACCCTTGATCCATACCTTATAATGCTGACTGTTAAGCAAAGCAGCATCAAGTACATTTTTTTGAGTCTTTGGTATGAATCAACCTGGGATTGAACCCAGGTCTCCCGGGCCATTGGTGAACACTAACCATATAGATTCATGTAACTATTCTTATTACAAATATTTCACCATTAGTTTCAACTACTATTAGCTAACACTTATGATTTATGAATTATTATAATGTTTCAACCAACTATTACTATTTAATAATGATAATCATTTGTTTTCACACAGACTTAAAAGAACTTATATCAACAATTCCATAAGATGATAGTTTATGAAATAGTTTATGGAAACTGTTAAATATTTAGTTTATTGTTTGGTTTTATAGCATGTCAACTCTTGTTGGGTTATTTAAAGCCAAAGCCAGTCATTTTTTTTACAAGCAGTTATATAGTTTCAAATAACTAGGGGGGTGTCCTCAGGGTGTAATGGCTAAAGTGATGGACTGTGAAATCATAGTAAGCGAGTTCATACTCCAGTTGTGCTATTACGTTCACTTTCGGGCAAATACCTTTGGAAAAGGTATGAACCCCCTTATCCTCCCATCTATGGGTTAAATAGTGCCACTACTGTTCTAGGAGAATTGCTTTGGCATCAAATAACCTACAAAGGTTGATATGCCATTAAAAACAAAGAAATCAAATCAAATCAAATAACTAGAAATAATATTCATTTGTAAACAGATTTTTCAAGCAATTATTACCAATACAAATATCTCAATGTATAGTTTCAGGTGTTCCTAGCACATACTTATGATTTAAAAAACAATTTGGTTTCAATAAGCTATTTCTATTTAATAATACTAATCATTGCAGTACACAATTGCTGGGTCTTGAGGAACACATATATATATAAAAATATAATCTTATATTTTATTTGTCGATGGTGGCACTTGTGTGAAGCAGGAGAGCAATTGGAGAGAGAGTTTGCACACACAGAAGAGCCATCAGGAGTCAAAACTACCTGTAGGAACTAAATTCAGCCAAAATTCTAGACCTTATATAGTCTTAAAACTCCCACATGACCCATACACAAAGCTTGCTTTCCATTGCTCACAGCTTACACCCATGCAATGCTTGTTTTCCACTGGTCACAGCTGACACCCACTCATTCCTTATTTCCAGTAATCATTTTGTTGATTTTATCTACAGCCAGATGTATCTGACAACAACATCCACCGAGTTCATCACAGATCAAGGTGATATATTATAATCATGTGTTTGCACACAATTAAATGATTTCAAGTATTTCTCTTAAATACTAATAATATCTGTCTATATTTCTGACATGAAGCCATCATTGTTATCATTCTCTACTCATTGCACACTACTATACTCAACCAAGAAGAGTATAGGTGTCCATAAGGTGTAAAGAATGATAATACTACTTATTTGTTCATAATCATATGGTTTAAAATATTCCAATCTAATTTTTCAAACATATCTATTTGACCTATGCATGGAACTCTAACGGGTAGAACAACTCCTGGTTTGATTGAACCTGGGATTAATGGCAACAATGAGGTGAGTTTACTCTTGTCTGGGCTCCAGAACTGGATCCTCACCACCAGATATAGTTAAGTATAATGATCAGAATAGATACTATTTGATGTAATTATTAAAAATCTCATTGTAGATAAAGTGGGTAGATTTTAGAGCTCTTTATCCTTAATATAGCAACTCATCTTGGAGAAGGAAAATTCTGAATTCAAACCAGCTGAATTGTACTTTTAAAAAATTGACCTTGTCTAACATTCTACCAGTAATAGAGAGGTTGGGTAATACTGAATATGCAAATGATCTTATAGTTATCGTCATAAAAAATAGACACAGAGAGCCAAGTTCCGATCCTGTATGAGACTTATGTTGTACTAATTCCCTTCAAGAAAGGCATAAATCCATCTCTTCTTCCTTCTGGCTACTGAGCTGTGAGTAAATAGTTGGACAGACTGAGTTCTTTATAGTTTGAACTCTAAATTCAAGCCATCTGTACTCTGCTTTCAAAAAAAATTGACCATAAGTTGCACCCTCCCAATGGCAGAGGGATTGGATGAATACATTCTTTTAAAATACAGTCTGATTTTTTTTCTGTCATACCATGTAGTCTTACTGCAAATTCAAGAAAATTGGTGTTATGGTAATATCAGGTATTACGCAAAAGTGAGAGAGTGTGTAACTCTTTAGATCCCACTACTTGATTCTCCTTTTCCTCTTTCTGTTTCTTTTTTCCTCCTTTGATATAACTTTTTATACGTTAATTATTTTTCTTCCCTGAGTCACTTCAGATTCTTTGTCTCTTTCTTTCTGTTTACTCTCGTGATTTTATGAGATTTAACCCAACTGATACTTCTGTTTTAAACTCACTGGCACAGCTGATACAACCATCTCGGGACCATAGACAATCACAAGTGCTGATCTATGTATAAATAATCTTGTCATTTATGACAGAAATTATGCAAGAATACAAATATTTATTTTATCATCTCCTGGGAATATGTTCCAGCACCCTTATCAGATAGTAATAAACGCTATTCATATGTACCAATGATAAATTTTCATTCATAAATACTTGTTTAATATATTCTGATTCACCATGTCAACAGGGCTTAGAAAATACCAACTGCATATTAAGACCTCCTCCTACTTGAATAAAAGAGGTGAAACTAAACTGCATTTGGTTGTGTGGCCCTGGAAAAAATGTTGTCACCTTTTCATTAACATTACTTCCAGGTCCAATCTGATTTGAACTGCCTGTCAGCAGGACTTAGAATATACTGACTTTGTTACCTGCAGAGAGTAAGAAACCCCAGCCAAAAAAAGTAGTATAATGCTCTTGATGTTCAGGAGATTTGTGGGGTGTGGAGTACCCTTTCATTGCCATTACTGCCAGTTGTAGTACCATCTATGGGTCAAATAGATATGTTTAAAAATTATTTGTATTTCATATGGCTGTACAAAAAAAAATCTCAAGAAACAACTCCTCAAAAAATGTAAATATGAATGGAGAATGAATATGATTCTCTAAACTTTAGGTATAAAATAACCCTTGATGGGTTTACATGCCATGAAAAATCAATCAATCGATAAATCTAACCAGTAGTGATTATACTTGTTAAGGACCAATGTATTGGTCAAATACATCTATTTGAAAATTATTAGTATTAGATAGGAATACTTGAAACCATATAATGGGGTGCAAACAAATGAATACTATCAAATAGAAATAGTTACTTGAAACTATTTGTGTATAAATTATTAGTACCAAATAGGAATATATAGACCCATTTAACCATGTTCAAATTTATTATCTTAGAATAACTTGAAACCATATAATTGCTTTTAAAAGTCTGGTATCAAATGACCCAACAAGGGTTGACATGCGACAAAAAAAATGATCATATGATGATTATACATTTGTTCTAAGACCCTAATTTAGGATATCATAATTTCAGATATTATTTGATGTATATTCCAGGACCCTTATATGATATTAACTAACCCTATACATATATACTCTTGATAAATTCAAATTTATAATTTTTTTTTTTTTTAAATAACTCCTCGAAACAAGTAAAATAAAAGTTTCATAATTACAGTTGAGACTATTATAGTTTACCCTGATAAATGTGGCAGTTTGTAAACCTGATTGTTGATAATTCTAAAGTGAAAGGACTAAGCAAAGGTCAATCAGATATCAGAGATGAAGCTTGCCTATAGAAATCAAAGGTTTAATCAATTAATTTGTTCTAATGGTTGGCTGGATTAGATGACTCATAAATCAGTGAACTAGAACTCCACTTTAAATTATCTTGGAAAAGAAAGAGATATTCTCTCTATTTCAGATATTTTCTAATAGGTTCATATTAAAGATATAGGTACATATAAGTATATCTGTATCTGTGCAGAGGATGAGATAGAAGCAAAGATGGAATCTGTTTTTAGCCTGGAAAGACATATGATATACATATATGGTATGGAAAAGGAAAAGAAAATTTAAAAGATTGATGTTAAACCAATTGTCTTTGAATTAATTTTGGCTACAATGATCATAGAATAATTTCTTTGTGTATTTTTTTTATCTTTAGCTTATATATCATTAACCTCTATAAATATTCAAGCTAAGTTTTTGAAGTAAAAATAGACAAAAATGTACACTCTACCAGCTCTTTTTTAAAAAAACAACTTTTCTTCCTCAACCCTAAACCTTGATTTCCACTTAATAATAAAAAAGTTGAAAAAAGAGACATGAGGGATTTTTTAAAATTCTTTTGCAATGTTTTTTATATTATTTTCTTTAAAATATTTTCTTTGAATTTTTTTTAATTTCTTTAAATTTTTTTCAATTTCTCTCCTTATATTTTTTTCTTTTTTCCCCCTCTTTGCAATCAATTGCTGTCTTGTCTGATTTCTGAATCAATTGCTTTTTTTTTTTATTCCTGCTGTCTAAAACCTTTCTTTGCCACAATCTTCATCATTACAAGGTACTTGTGCTATGCCTGGACTTGATGTAAGATAAGATAAGATCATGTGTGTATACATAGTTACACACTGATTCATTCACATGTGGGTATTATGCATATATATATATATATATATATATATATATATATATATATTCGCATTTATAAGTAATAGTACGTATGTGTATAAACATAATTGTGTATATAAACATGCACATACACTTATATTTCATCTGTATTTATTGATATGATATAGATATGCCAAATATATACATTGATGCTGATGCTATATTGTGTTAGTACATCTATAGCTGTATGTATAACTGTATAAGTTTCTGCACACTTATGGACACACTTATCTGATTTATATATTCAATATGATATAACTATGCCAAATAGCTGCAAGAAATACTAAGATGAAAATATAATATATATATGAATATACAGGTAGATACAGGAAATGCATTTACTGATAATATAGACATGTACACATACATATAGTCATTTCACCAGTATCTGAATATTATATATTCTAGAATATGTATAGATTTCATATTATATATGGAGGCTATGTCTGCAAAAATCAGTGCAAGAGAAGTCAAGTGGGACAACTAGTCTCCCTTGGATTTTCTTTGAATTTTTTTCTAATGAAAAACCATCACAGACTGCTAGTAGCAGTAGCTATATAAGTAATAGTTGTTGAGTGCAGACCCATTTAGATGTTCCCAGATCAATGATTTTTCAACAGTTTTTTTTTAATATTCATATATTTTTACATATAACAAATGCTACAACCTCGCAGCATCTTCAGTTATCATCATTAGAATCTATTGATTGGTTTAAACCTTCATTACTTTTTATCTTGGAAAAGCGGGTGTGAATATCATTTTTGCAAGTTCATTATCTCATTCACAGCCATTTTTTTTTTTTGTTTTACTTATCATTACTAATAAATTCCAACAGTTTTGAGAACTAAAAAGAATTTTTTTTCAATTAGCATTATTAAAAGAGAAAAAAAACTGAAAATGAAATTTTATGTCAAAGGTCAATATTTTTTGATTTGTTTCAGCTTAAAGTCCAAGCAAGCTTCTGGCTATGTTCAAAATTTTAATAAAAAGGAATAAAGTACAATAATCATATTTTAATTATTCGTTTATTTGCTTTTGTAATGTGTAAATGTTTAAAAGTAAAAGTTGTTTATCTTTTTATATAAAAACTAAGAAACTAATCTTACATCAAAATAGTTTAACTATGAAACATAATATCAACAGAATGTATGGGTTTTACTTTTTAATCAAGCAGTGAATAAACATACTTTTATAGAATTGTTTTATTATATTTCTTGATAAGCTATAAAAACAAAATGGTAACTTAGAGTAGTCATATAAGAGAAAGTTGGGAATGATTAGAACTCATAGGTGCCTTATGTAACAGTAGTCCATGATCATACTGATGATTTTATTCGGAAAGGAATTAAGGATTCTAATTTACATTTCATAGTTATTCCTGTTATATTGAAAATTTTGATGATATTAAAAAAACATGTTCAGTAAAAATAAAGATACCAAAAATTATCATGCAGATATCAGTTGGACAGGAGATTGATTACTTTATTCACTAAGAGGATTTAAGTGTATTGCTCTAATAAAAATCTTTCTACAATGTACTGTTTTTTCTGAGTTATATATATATATATATATATATATATATATATATATATATATATATATATATATATATATGCTAGGATTGTGTAGACATAAAGTTAACAGTGCTTGGTGACTATCAGTTTCTCACCTATGCCATCATTGGTCCAATGAACTCATTGGTAAGAAACAGAGTCATCAAGTGTCATTAACTCTATGTCTATGCTATCTTAGCTTAGATATATATGCTCTATCACTGATATCAAGTACTCTTTATCTATAAATAAGACACTGTTAATATATATATATATATATATACTCACACACACACACATACACATACACATACAAGGACATCCATGCTGAGCAAGCATGAACTACCTCAGCTTGAATTTGAATTTGGTTCACCACTTTCATGTTCTGTGCCAAGAATCATTACACCACCTGACCTCCATACTAGAGAGAGTAATCAGCTTGGTCTGAGCTACCTCCTGTCTGACCTCCCATGAACTTTTTCTCTTTTATTGTTAAAAAAAAGATGCCTTTACTGCTAAAAGAACATCATGCTGTACTTACCTCATTGTATTTACTATTCAAAAATCTATCTGGGACTCACTGAGTGACCTTGTCTATTATAGAAAATACAATACAAAAAAGATATTAGGAGAGAAAAAAAAGATATCTTGGACATTTAGCCAACAAAAAAGAGAGGGGAAAATAAATTAGCTGAAACACTTCATCTACAACAAGAGGCCCAAGATTTTTGCTTGTTGACTGAGAGAAAAATTCTTTTACAAAATACACTGAGCTAAAGGTTGGCTGAGAAAATCAAGAAAAAAATCTTTTTCATTATATTTCTTTCTTCACTGCTTTATTTTTCTTTTTTTATCATTTAAAAAAAAATTAGGTGATTCTTTTTCTTAGCCTCATACCATTTTTTGTGACTTAAGAAGAATTTTTTCCTTTAAAAGAACAATTTAACTCTATAAAAAAAACAAGAAAATTAAAAACTTGCTGAAGAAAAATCCAGCAAGCCTTGCTAAGTACCTGTCAAAAAAAGAAATAATAGAAAGGAAATTGAATGAGAATGTGCAAGCTTTTTAGTTGTGTTTTAGGGTGTGGTTTTTCATAATTTTGGGGGAATAGTGGGACGTAAACAGGGATGGAGTTGGGATCTGTTAAGTGGGAAGAGATAAATAAGGAAGCAGTATTTTAAAGAAAGACTCAGAGAAAAATGAAAACAAAACTATGTTTGTGGAAATGGAAATGCCCAAGATAGAAACACAAGACAGACTGGAAAAAAATTGTAAAGTTTGAGTGGATTTGATTTCATAGACAAGAAAAATTGGTAAATCCATTTTCTTATAAACAGAAAAAAAAATGTTGTGGATTTATTAAATGAAAAAAAAGGGAAACCAAATGTTTTGGTAGAGTAAGAAATTTCTTTGACAATAAAGAGTTATTCTTCTGAAATAACTAGATCTACACTGACATGTGACTTTTAAATAATTATATATATATATATATATATATATATATATATATATATATATATATATATATATATATATATATGATATTGGAAATATATAAAGATTGATAACTTAGAGTGGCCTGTCAGTCTTTTTCTTTTTGTTCAGTGTACAATATTTAACAATATTCATTTTTTACATTTAATATTAAAATGCAAATATGTTAATCACAACTATCGGGTTAATGATTTCATGATAATCATGAAAGTTTTTTTTCTATTTCAAACTCCTTGTCCTCATTATATAAAGAGATAAAATAGAAAAAACTTTTATTCTCGCCTGATGATTGTGAAAATGGGACACTAATAGTTGAGATTAACATATTTGTATTTTAATATGTAAAATGTGAATTTAGGCAGCACATTTTCTTTGACATGTTTCATTGAATATGACAGATAACGATTGGGTATTCAGTTTTTATTAAGTTTTACTTACTAGCAAGTATGATTCTACAAATGGGGATCACGACAGTGTAAAAAATTGTACAAACTTTATTATTTATTTCTTTGTAGTTCCAGTAGCCAGGCCATTGGCCAAATGAGTTGAGTGTTCTCCAATGGTCCTGGAGACTGGGGTTCAATCCCAGGTCAAGCCATACAAAAAAATGGTACTTGATGCCACCTTGCTTAACACTCTGCATTATAAGATAAGGGTAAAGCGGAGCAATCCAGGGAATGGAGTAGCGCCCTTCTCTACATTTTGGTGTAGTAGCTATTGAAAAGGTAGCCTGTGGGTTACCCTCGACTAAGGTCGCCAACTTTACTTTTTCAGTACTTTCAACCATTGTTAGTCATTATCAAGAACATAGAAGAGATTTTTTAACCATAACTAATCAGACCTTTATAATATGTCTGTTATTTTTAGTTTAAACAAAAATTGTTAGAACTTTAATGAGTTTTTTTTTAACAGCACGTATGTTCTTACAATTTCCAATATTCATATTTTCTGGATGAATACTGCCATAAAATCATAACAAGACAAAAATAATTGAATACCATCACTAATTTGTAACATTAGAGGTTAGCTGTTAGCATAAGCCTTGTCACCAAGATGAGATTTTGTGACTGCTCACTGGGTAGTGTCCATATTTTACTATCTAAGGGAGGAATTGGCAGTCTACAAAGCCAAAAACTGGCGAGGTTTTGGTGGCACAGATTACTTAATTAACGTTGTGAATTGGTAGATGATCAGATTTCTGGAACAAGCCTGAGAAGTCTAATAGATTTGTTTCCAGCTGATGAAAGGTTGTAGATTTATTATGCTGGATAGATAATAAACTGTAATATTTCAATTTCTGTCTGCACATTTTGCTTGTTTTCCTTGTTTAGTGATTGTGAAAGTAGACTGTCTGCCTCTTACCTTGAGGTGTATTTAATGGTTTACTTCAAGCCGCTTACAGCATTTAATTTCCATGCTGTGTTTGTTAGGTAAAAGCTTTATTATTCCGTGTCAGATTTTTCCATTAAGGACCTTTCACTCAGATGTTCTTTTTAGGTTCCCAAAATATTCAGACAAATAAATATACATAGATTAATTCATATTTTGTGCTTGATTTATGTATAGAAAATGTATATATACATAAATAATATCTATGTGTGTATTTATGTGTTCGCGTGTATGTATTTATAAATTCATATATATATATATATATATATATATATATATATATATATATATATATATATATATATTTGGCCTAATGAGTAGTGTTCACCAATTGTCCAGGAGACTGGGGTCCAATCCCAGGTCCAGTCATACCAAAGATTAATAAAAATGGTACTTGATGCCACCTTGCTTGGCACTCAGCACTATAAGGTGAGGATCAAGGGTAAAGTGAAGCAATCCAGGGAAAGGAGTAGCACCCTCCCCTACACCTTGGTGTAGTAGCTATTGAAAAGGAAGCCTTCGGGTCACCCTCAACTAAAGTCGCCAACTTTACTTATATATATATATATATAGATATAGATAGATATGTATGTATGTATGTATGTATGTATGTATGTATGTATGTATGTATCTATGTATGTATGTATGTATGTATTATCTGGACTGAAAAGGCATATGGTTGTGTACAAAGACAGTATTTCTCATATGGATCCAATCAACCCTGTTAAGACTTTGACTTTTGTGTGTCATGTCTGTCATCATCCCTGTAAATCACCTTCTGGCCTTCAGAGCCACCTGAGGACACATGAGGGGCTATTTGATGCAGAACATGAAACTTGAGATGGCAATCATCAGTGGAGATGCTGCAATCATCATGTATGTATGAATACATTTATGTATATATATATATATATATATATATATATATATATATATATATATATATATAGGTGTATGTATGTATGTATGTATGTATACAGTGGTGGAAATAATGATAGCTCACCCTACAAATTCAAATAAAACTTTTCTATCATAGATTCAAAATCATGAAATTATGACTAAAGGAAGGTAATGAAACTAGAGTTATGTACAGGATGATATTTTTATTTCTATTTACATTCCTAAAAGTAGTTACAAAATTAAAGGATTTTATGGTAACAGAAAGCGGATATAAGGATAGCACACATTGCTAAAATTACATTTTAAAAAACAAAAATAAATTCCAAAACAAACAAATCAGCTCATTAATATTTACATGCAGTTCCTTTACTTTGTTGCACATCTACACACCGATTATTCATTGAATTAATTAGATTTAAGAGTGTATCACTGGATATTGCTTCCCAGCATTCCTTAACGATGCACCAAAGCATCTCTTTATCTTCAAACTGTCTCCCATCAATGTAAATCTGTCTTGCTAATATACCCCTGAGATTTTCAATGGGATTGAGATCAGGAGACTATGATGACCAATTCAAAGTAGCAATATTGTGATCTTGGAGCCATTTGGTTGTCAATTTGGCTGTGTGAATTGTGGCATTATCTTGCAAGAATATTGCATCATTCTGCTAATTATTGGCCAAGAATGGAAGAAGACTTTTTTCAAAAACTTCATTATATTTCTGTGCATTCTGCTTTCTCTCAATTTTGACCAAACGTGCCTTACATTTAGTAGAAAATACTCCCCATATCATCAAAGATCCTCCTCTTGCTGAAAATTTGTTCCACTTTTCGTAAGTCATGCCAATAGAAGTGAAATCCATCTGGTCCATTGAAGTTAAACTTTTTTTTCATCTGAAAAGATGACTTTTGACCAATTCTCAGCATTCCATTGTACCCTCTTCTGTACCCACTCATCTCATCTTTTTTTGTGCATCTTCGTTAGTGTTGGCGTTGTTATTCTCTTCTTATATACAAACTTTTGAGGAATTTAAAATCTATCAAACTCTCCTGGTTGTTACATTTAAATCTAAGGATGTTTTAAGGTTTCTGGAGTTTATTCCTTTCCTTGAAGCTTTTCGTAGCACTCTTCGGCAGGTGGTTGGGCTCAGCTTCAGTAGATGTCCACTGAATTTCTTGGTTCCATATGCTTCTGGGTCTTGCAAAATGTTGCTTGTCACCTTTTTAGACCTCTTTATATGCCTAGCAATAACCGAAAACAAGAATCCTTTGTCACTTAATACATTTAATTGAGCTTTTTTGATTTCTGACTAGGCATACCATTGTGAAAATGTATATATATATGCATATGTGTATAGATATATAAAATCTATCTATCTATCTATATATGTATTCATGTATGCATGTATATATATATGTGCATGTGTTATATATATATATATATATATATATATATATATATATATAAATGAATGTGCATATATATGTAAGTATACATATGTGTATATCTATATAAGTGTAGATTAATTTTTCTGTATATATATGTAATTTTTACCATATATATATATATATAGTGCAATTAGAAGGAAACTCAAACCTGGTTAAATTGTCATTTATTTCACTGGAGAATATCATTATACTTTCCGTCTCATCAGATAACTGGATATATATATATATATATATATATATATATATATATATATATATATATATATATATATCTGTAGTATGTGTATATATGCATTTATTTACAAGTATGTGAATATCTTTCTACATCAACATAATATTTCATAATTAATTTTTCATTTAAATCATCAAAGTTTGTTTTTACCCACTCAGCTGGGGCTGTAGAATATGCTGACGGCATCTCTGCAGATTGGTAATACCCCCACCACCAATGAATGTTCTGGATATGACACTAAACCATCTGATGTTGACTCTCCAGTCCAGTAACTTTGGGGAATGTGGAATACCTCTTCATTACCATTACTTCAAGGTTCACTCTAACCAAGAGTAGTAGTTCCTGTTAAGGTCTCATCTATGCTTAAAATAAATATAAGTTGGCAACCGATGTTGAGGGCCACCTAAAGGCTCTCTTTTTCAATACAACACTGAGGTGTATGGGAGGACATGACTCCTTTTCCTTGATTGCTCCACCTAATCCTTGATATGTACTTTATAATTGACCTTGTGTCATATCCTGCCCGAGCGGAGGGGTTGGTAAATAGGATGTACTTTATAATGCTAAGTATTAAGCAAGAAGGTATCAAGCACCATTTTTAAGTACTTGCTATGACTCAAACTGGGATTGAATGCCAGTCTCTTGGGCCATTGGTGAACCCTTTACCTACTAGGTTAATGTTTACTAAACTTGAAACCATTTAACTATGTACAAATTAATGAATAATGTTGAATAGAATTACTAGAGTTAAATAGAAATACTTGAAACCTTTTAAATGTGTACAAACAAATGAACTCTGGCTCATCTAAACAAGTCACCAATAAACTATTTATTTATAGATCATATATATTTAATATGTATATGTATAAACAGGATCTGGCACTAAATAACCAACAAAGATTGATATGCCATGAAACACAGTCAACTAACCAAAGTGTTTTAACAAAAAGAAAATTACAAAACATTTATGAAACCATCTTAATGAACCTACATATGAGGAGGCATGTTTACTGCAATGGTTATCATCATAGAAAATGGAATGGGTGATGTTAGTTCAAAACCTAGAACGGGCTGTTTTGTTTTATTTTTCACTCATGTCCTTGGGGAAGCCATGAGTCTATCTGTTCTCCTGTATCTTGGGGTAAATAGTAAGGCAGATTTGTACATTTTCATTTTTGATAGAGGAATTATATTGTAAATTGAATTACCATGATCAGAAAATCCAGCAAACACTTGCGCATGACATACAGAACCACTGGACAGCTGTTTTCACCTTTTTGGTCTCATCTCATCAGCAGTGTATACCATGATCACCTCCACAGGAGATCAAACCAGTGACCACAGAATGCAGAGCTGAAACTCTACCTCTGAGCTACTGGTTCACATAGCACACGAGCAGTGCCAAATTAACTAGTCATGGCATAAGGTCAAAACAGCTGTCCAGCAGTTCCATATATCATGTGCAAGTGATGGCCAGATTTCCTTGCCATAGTAATTCAATTTACAGGCAGGTTTGGTTCTTTAGCCTTTGTTAGGCAACCCACCTAGGAGAAGCAGAGGAGAAGCAGCTTGGAGTTATCTTTCTTGGATATTTTTTATTGGTTTATATTTGCTTAATAATTGCTCCAAAATTGATGGCTTGATTGTATTAGAAATTGCTTTATCCTCAAAGCCTTACTAATAGAAATTTATTGTGTTACATGTAAATATACATACAGAAATCAGATCTTTAGAATATGTGGGTGGGTTTGAGTGTTTTATTTGGAGCTTATTTTGAAAAGCAATACTTACTTTCACCATTCAAATAAGCATGTTTCAATCATTTGCTTCATTTTTTTTTTTCTGAAGATTTACAGTTAAGTTAAAAAGTTTCAACTTAACCATCAGTCAACACCATCTTAGTGTTTGGTGGAGAAAAAATCTAAAGCAATCTGGCCAATAGTAAAAATTGTGATTAGGTTGAAGACAGTTTTATGACTTAACTGTACAATAACGAAAATGAAAGGGATGACTAAAAAATTTGTCTTATCTTGATAATGAATGGAAGTGCGATATTTCTATATAATTTGTTTCTACATTAAAAGAAAATTAACATAAGTTTTCATAGGTGGGTTATTCTGTACAAACATATATTTCTGTTAAGAAAGCTCTCATGGTGCAATGGTTGTTTTCATAGAAAATTGGGATAGTGACTCAGCTGTTTGCATTTCACTTGGTGCTAATACCTTTGTGAAAGGTATGCATCCACCTATTCTCACTCTAGCTATGGGTAAAATAGTAGGGAAGACAGGTCTCTTTAACCTTGATATGGCAACTGGTCTAGGAGAAGGAAAACTCTGAATTCAAACCTGTTAAACTCCACTTAAAATGACTTTGTGTCACATGATGCTTGTGAAGAGGAGTTAGTAAATTTCTATCAAGCTCAATAACATGAAGAAATCCAGAGAATTTTTGAAAAAGTTTAAAATAACTACTAGATTGTGATCCCCTGCATATATGGAGAGGCAATAAATATGAAATCGCCACACACATTAAACTCCTTATGTTATCCTATTCTTATAAATGTCTTTCAAACACAAAATATGTTTCAGATTGTTAGGCTCCATCAAAACACTAACAGTTTAGGTTTTCTTTCTCCAATTTTACTTCTTTTAAAAAAAATTATCAAGTATGCCATTTTCAGCCAGAAGATCTTTTCTCATGCCTGTTCCTTCAATTTCTTACAATATCTTAAGTAGACATTGAAGGAGTAGCCCTAGGCTTTTGATAAGTTGTAAATTCAAGCCAAAATCTTCCCTTTTAACAATGAAATAGTTCAGTAAGAGAAAAATGAAGAAAACATTTTTATCAGTCAAGTCAAATTGGCAGTTCTGCATTTTGTTGAATAGATGTTTCTGTTGTTTTTGTATTGACAGAATTTTGTTTGAAATTATTCAGAGGCATTGCTGTTATTGTTCTTCTCTTCTTTGTCAGTTGTGACGTGTTTAGCTTGGAAACAGATAAATTATACAAGGGCACTGGTGCAATGAATATAAAATGACCATTATTGCTAACCTCAGAGCAGTTATTTGGGGAGGGATTTTTGTAAACTCGTGTCACTGCATATCCAATGAATGAAACTCAAACAAATTCAATTTTGCCTATAGAAAATAAATAAATAAATGAATACTAAGAAAGGAAATTGTTTTTGTAAGTTAGAATATTGAATTAGTGTTTTATTTTTGGGTTTTTTTTTTGGGGGGGGCGGTTGTTTTCTTTTCTTTGTAAAATTTGATTCCTATCTTCTAATGCGGAAGTGTTGAAAAAATTTTATCTTTTTCTTTCTTTAATTTTTTTATTCCTGGATTATTTTCACCTTTTAAAATAAAAAAGAATTTTAAGATACAAAAATGTAGGAAATTATGTTGGAAAATGAATGTTTGCTTAAAGCCCTCAGAGCATTGAGATATCGAGGGATTTTTCTTCATTTTTAAAAACTTTTTTTTTGCAATATAAGCATTTTTTTTGTTTGAATTTAGAATAAATGAACAAAAGAGAAGAACAATATTTCATAATGAATTACCAAATAAGTCTTGGGAATCAAGAAGTCTTCAGTGCTAATGTTTACATCTTTGATTATTTCAAAAAGCAAACATTAATATATGACTTCTAATGACTTCAGGAAAAATTTAAGTGAAAATATTTACTTATCTATAAAGTATAATGAACTTATACATTATAACAAGCAACCTAATATTATTACTTAGTCATGAGATATTTCATTATTATGGTAACATGAAACATTTTAGAAATTTTTATAAATTCACACCATCCTGTTGTATTCCCCACAGAAGGATAAAATCCACCCAGAAAGTGGTGTCCTAGGTATAACACTTAATTGCCTCTGATGGTGAGGCTCCGGTTCTGAAGATCCAGGGAGTGTAGAGTGCTCCTTCATTGCCATTACTTCTAGCTTCACTCAGACACAGAGTGATATTACTTTTTAGGGTCCCATGTATGAGTTTGCCAATGGCCCAGGAGACCTGGGTTCACTCCCAGGTTGAGTCATACCAAAGACTCAAAAAATGGTATTTGATTCCAACTTGCTTAACACTCAGCAATACTAGGTAGGGATCAAGGGTAAAGTGAAGCAATGCAGGGAAAAGTGTAGCGCCCTCTCCTATACCTCGGTGTAGTTGCTATCAAAAAGGGAGCCTTTGGGTCACCCTCGACTATGGTCACCAATCTTAATAATTATTTATATTCAATAGGACTGGGAGCAAAAAACTCTTAAGAAACAATTAAACTAAAAATGTGAATATAAACATACAATGAAGGAAATTCTCTTACCTCTGGGCATAAAATAAACCTAGAGGGGTTGATATGTTGTTAAGATTAATCAGTTTATATATTTACAACTTTTTTTCCCTGGTAATAGCTCAGTTTGCTACACAACAAAGTTATTCACTCTCACTTACTCTTCATTTTGTTTTCTTTTTCCTGTCTTGCCAAAATTTCTTTTATGTGGGTGGGCTGAAAAGTTTTTAGGCTGAAAAGTTTATATGATGACATCATATCTTCTGTTGGTGACTTTTTTGACCAATGAAGTCCAAACATGGCAAAAACTGTTGGAAGAAGTGTGTGGATGGCAAGTTGGACTACATTGAAAAATAAACCAAATTTTTCACATTCCATGAGAATATCTTGGTCAGTCTATAAACTTTACATCTGACCCTCATACTCTAGTCTTCTCCTACTCTATACATTACTTTGTGTTCTTTATTTCTGTTTTCAATTTCTCTTTGCTGCTAACTTGATTGTTATTCCCTTTATTCTTTCTTTTGTTAACTTGAGTGATTTGAAAGGATTCCAGTTAACTTACATGTATTCTCAACTCCTCAACATAACTGATATCAGCATCTTAAACCAATTAATAAGAAGTTCCAATACATATATAAATAATCCTGTCATATTTGACCTGGGACTCATCTAGTTTTTGCTATTTTTTCATATAAGTTAGAAAATGAGAAGCACACTTTTGTTCCTATAGGAGTTTTTCTTTTCACCCATATCATTATACTTACTAGTTAATTTGTATAAATCAGTGATTAATAATTTTCTAATAATATCAAAGACGTTATTATTTTCTTTTTTTCTAAAAATTTATCTATTTTATTTTTGTCCATTTACAGTAGCCAATCAATTGATCAAATCAAAGCAAATCCAGTCCAAAGATTGCAATCACATAAGAATTAGGATGGTGTTCAAATAGCAAACTTTCTATTGCCTTTATTATTTGCAAGATTCAAACACTTTTGTGTGTAATTTCAAGGTATAATCTCTTTTGGGAAGTATCTTTGAAGAAGAAAGGAAAGAATGAAATCCAAAGATGGAGGGAGACATTTTGTGGAAGCAATTTATAATTTGTGCCTTGTGAGATTATTCGATCAGAACATGTGAAAATTACATTGAAGGCATTGGATACTGATGTGAATAATATTCTGACAAATGAATTAATGTTTGATGATTGATAGATAAAATAGGAATCAGCTGCAGAGTAAAATAAACCTCTTCAAATGGAATTTCAACAAATTATATTGTTCATGAAAAAATATACTGGAGCCACAAATGGAACTAATTCTTATTTTACTCCCTTTTCTGCTCCTTCTTCTTTTATCTACTTCTTCTTTTTTTTTTTTCTTTCTTTTCCTTTCCTGTTTTTATTCAGCTTTTTCTTTTCATTTTTCATTTCCCCTTCTAAATTCTTATTTGCTGCATTCTTTTTCACTTTGTCAATCTCTTTATTTTATCCTTGATCACATCAGAGCCAAATTTTGAACCTAAAATTAGCAATCAATATCTGTTTCTGAACTGATATGTAATTTGTAACAAGCTTTCAAACAGAAAATGAATTGGAATCATGAAAGCAAAATTTTTTTTTTTTTAAAAAAAGCATTTTTAATGGAAATATTTTGAAATATTTGGTATTTAAGAATTTAGTTATTTTTTTTCCTGTTATTTCCTGGAGTTTTACATTTTCAGAATCAATTTTGTGCAGAAATTTAGTTGTGTCTTTATTCCTTAATTGAGTTCTAAAACTTCCATCAAACATAAATTAAATTGAAGATAATTTCAGCTTATAAAAATAAATATTTATATCGCGTTGGTATTTGAGAATTTACAAGGACATCAATGTATGAATGTTTAATAGTTTAATGAAAAATACTCTACTGCTACTGTAATATATACTCCATTCACTTTTGTTCAGTTTATTGCTCTGTCAGCATAGCTTAGAAGACGATGACCTTATCCTTGGTAAGATACTAAACTGCATCTGATGGTGAGGCTCCTCTTCTAGAGATCTGGAGAGTGTGGAGTATCCCTTCATTAACATTACTCCCAGATCCACTCTGAGTAGTACCTTTTAGGGTCCTAAGTATGGGTTGAATAGATAAGTTTAAGATTTATTCCTATTCATTAATATCTTGTGCAAAAAGAAACTTCTTAAGAAACTATACAAAAAATGTAGGTATGAACATACAATGAATAGGATTCCCTAACCTCTTGGCCTAAAATTACCCTAGACGGGTTGACATACCATTAAAATCAATCAATCAATCAATCAATCTGTTCTGTTAAAGAACAACAGGAATTTTTTTTTCTTAGAATATTGGTTGAGGACAGATTTACAGAGAGCAAATGTTTTCAAGTCTACAATGTGAACAGCTCATTACAACCTTCTTCTCTACATATATAATGAAAAGTGGTGACCAAAATTAGTTTAGGATATATATATATATATATATATATAAGAAAGAATGAGAAAGAATATAAACTGTTCAAAAGTAAATAATGGAAAATAATTTTACAATGGGAAGAAAAATAATTAAAACCAAAGTAATCTAAAGTGAAGGATTTAATGTGAGAGAAAGTTGACATTATAATGTTTTGTTTTCAATAAACCATCATCAGGACTTAGAAAAGATGTTGTGTTGTTAGATCACCAATGGTATTTCGTTAAACATCCCTCAGAGATCAAAAAACACTTTTCTAAGTCCTGCTGGTGGTTTATTGAAACCAAAGCATTGTAATGTTGACTTTCTTTCATATTCAAATCTTCCCTTTGGATTACTTTGTTTATTAATATTTTTCTCAACAGTACCAAATGCACATAATCCCTCAAAAACAATTGTCTCCCATTTAAACTATATCTGACTTTTTAAATAATGTAATACAAGAACAGAAGCAGAATAATTCCTACAGATGTTACTAAACTGTGAAGATTGTAATGAAAGAATAGAGAGGTTCAAATTCATATCCTTTTCTCTTTTAGAAGCTTTTCTTTACACAGCAGCTGCTCCACTATTTAAGTTACAAAAAAACGATAACAGAAATCCAAATTTAACCATATAGCTTGAATCTTTATTTCTCTCTAAATGATCAATATTGTTATCTTTAAACATAGTTTTCCACAGACTTGACTGTAAGTAAAAATACATTTGGAGATTACTTGCATGATTGTTACATGAGGAATCAGTACTGTTAACAGAAATGATTCTCTGTTTTTGAATGTAGTAATTCCTCAGCCTGGAGAAAGCTGAAATATAATTTCCCACCAAGCAAGATGAACAAATAACCCACACCTCTTAACCTTGTTTCAAAATTCCTGCTTTCTTATAACATCTTAAATGAGACTCATTTCACTAAAAGCTTTAACATCTCCTCATAAATGCATGGTGCTAAAAGCTCATTATCAGTCATTAAAGAAATTGTTGGAATAAGATTTATTTCATAGATTATTTTCAACAAAGTGACCCTGTTTTCAAACTAGGAAAGGTGAAGAAAAGTAGCGAATCACATAAGAAACAAATGTGTTAATTCTTTGCACTTACACTTTACAAGTAATTCAATTTTAAAACTTTGCTATTTCTTGATTGCTACAAGAGAAATTTCCCAAAGTCTCATCCAGAATTGGTGTCCAGTTTTTAATTCTTACATTGTAGGAACTTATTTGCACCTTGCTGTAATTGTTTTTATTTCTCTTACAACATAAACCACAAGGTAATGTGATAATAAATAGTGATTTCTTATTCATTTGTTGAATAAATTTATGCATCTAAACTCACATGTACAATCTTTAATGTGTCTGCTGTAAAGAGACAATAAATAATTGTCTCTCTTAGATAAATGGGGCATATCCATGAGGTAACTTCATGGTCACAAGTCATTCACATAATCCATCTTGGTCTCTTTTGTCTTTATTCATTGAACAGTAGAGACTTTGCTATTCTACACAGTAATGGATGTTGCTTCTCACCTTATTATTGAAATATAAGACTAGAATGACTTTTGTGTATGTTGTGACCATCTTCAAGTAAAACTTTTTATCATTTTTTTATTCCTTTCATAGACTACTTGTTCATAGAACAATATGTGCATATTTTATCTGTTGGGACACATTTGAGAGTTTTTATTAATATTTTTGTAAGTATATTATGTATGCATTAAATCTCCCGATATGTATAAATGAGCTTACCTTGTCTTTTCTTCTGTGTATTCGATGTTAGTTTTGGATATATTAATGCTTATATTGTATCTTGGTGAGTGGAGACACAACTAAATATCCTCTCTAACACCAAACTCTCTCTATACTTCTTTTAAGAGGCTTGATTAGATGTCCTTCAGAAGATAAAGCGTATCTTTCATTATATCTGGACATGACTGTATACATGCCAAAAATATACTTATATGACAAATCTCTGATAGTCTTAGATCTAGAGAGACTGTTTATTTGTTTTATGAACCCAAAGACATAATGCCAATCTTTGTTTTCTCAAATTGAACCAACATTTGTTATATGTGATGTAGACATATATATATGTAATTAGTAACTTTGATCAATGTCAGTAATGTCTGGCTACTCCCTATATACTTAGTAAAACTAGTAATTTTGTTGTTGTAAATGAGGAAAGTTTCTGCTAGGTGGCACAGTTGTGAGAATAATGGGCAAGAATTTGAGGTTGTTGTGTCATCTTGAATGTAAAGTTCAGTTTGTATTACTTAATTTTCACTTGAGATGTCTTGAACTGCTGTTTTTAACTTTCACACCCATGCAATCCACTTCAACCAGTCTGAAAAATCATTGAAAATGTAAAAGGATGTAATTTAAATGAAACACATCGAAAAAAAAAAAAAGAAGCTAAATGGGAACCACACAAGAATGCTCCATGGTGTTTTGAACAAATCCTGGGAACAACGCCAACACAAAAAGTTGTATGGTCACTTACCTCCTATCACACAAACCATCCAAATTAGATGAATAAAACATGCTGAGTACTACAGGAGAAGTAAAGATGAACTCATAAGCAACATGGATTCCTACAAATGGACACATCAGCATTGGTCAACCAGCAAAGACTTGGAAATATCAGCTCTGTATAGACAGGATGCTGTCAAGAAAACCTGCCAGGTGCAATGGCTGATAGAAACTGATGGCAAGAGAGAATCAGGGAACTCTATGCTATCAGTGCAACTTGATGATGATGATGTAATTTATTAGTCTTACAACATTTTATAGACAATAATGATATAGAGACAGGGATTTGGGCATCCCAATCATATATATTTCTATGTAGCAGCACAAACACCAGATACTTGAGTTCTAAGTTACATTTCCAATAAAATAAAATGCAAATTCTTTCAAGCTGTAACCATGTTAGTACTATTGAATGGTTGCACCACTTAAAGAGGTTCTGAGAAAATGCTAGATGGGGACTACAGAAGGATGCTGCATGCTATTTTGAACAAATCCTGAAAATAGCATCCTACCAAAGAGCAGTCTAAAGGACTTGCTAAAAATCTATGCTATTTGCATATATGATATTGATGATGAGGATGATGATAATGATGTAAATCAATTTTTAGTATTATTCACTTATTAATGTAGATGATGATGTTGATGATAAAGGACTTGCCAAAAATGTGAATGAAATCTATGCTATTTGTATACACCCAACAAAGCACCAACTATACAGCCACCTGCCTCCCGTCATGAAAACTATCCAAGTTAGACGAACCAGACATGCAGGACACTGCTGGAGAAGCAGAGACGAGCTCATAAGTGATGTACTCCTATGGACTCCCACATATGGCTGAGCAAAAGCAGGACAACCAGCTAGAATATACACACAGCAGCTATGTGAGGATACGGGATGTAGCCCTGAAGACCTGCCTGAGGCGATGAACGATAGGAAAAAGTGGCGAGAGAGGGTCAGGGATATCCGTGCTAGCGGCACTACATGATGATGATGATGAATATTGATGATGATGATGAATGATGATGATGATGTAAATCAATTTTTAGTATTATTTAGTTATTTGAAAATTTTGCGAGCCGAATAAAATTGACTAATATACAACTTAACTTAAACCAAATTTTTATTTAAGAAAAAATAAGTAGATTTCTGATGTGTCCTTAAATAAATGAAATGAAAAGTTTTATAACAATAAAAAAATTTTAAAAATCTATTCAAAATTGTCATTTCAACAATTAAGTTCCTCTCTTAATTAGATAATTAGTTACATTTTATTTTTATTTAAATGAATTCAAATATTAATTTTCAACCTCAACAAATAGAATTTTTTATCAGCAGAGCTTAAAATACTTTGTATATCCTGCAGAGACATAAGACCTTCCCATAAAACAATGCCCTGAGTATGACAATATCTGACTGCATCTGGTCATGAGTCTCCAGTTCCAGGGCTCATTATCATTACTTCCAGGTCCACTCTGATATGGAGTAGCAGTACCCAGTAGAGTCCAATCAACAAATCAAATAATTTGTATTCAATAGGAATACTTGAAAACACATAATGGCATGCAAAAAATTAAGAGGCCACATGAAAAATGTAAATATAAAAGTACGAGGTATGCATTTCCTTAACCTCTGGGAATAAAATAATGTCAGATGGGTTGACATACCATTAAAATCAATCAATCAATCAAAAAATAAATTAATAAATGTTATTTATAATTAAAGAAGTTTGTGTTTTTAAAAAGACAATGCCAGATAGCCTTGCTAGTCAAAATTTTTTTTAAGTCGGCAACAGACTGCGCTATGTTTCTCTGACAAGACTCTGCTAACAATTTCTTTTAGATTTTTTATCAATGGAAAAATATATTGTGACTTTTAATGTACAACATATGTAAAGAAACAGAAGATTGTTTTTCCCTTGGGCAGAACATAGATTTTCAGTCAGACATTACAAGAACTCGGGACAATTTATACAATGAAGAAAAATTAGCTAAGCCATTATTAGCAGGAAATTAATTCTAACACTTCCCATATATATATATATATATATATATATACACACACACACATACACACTGACAAAGAGAGACAAAAAAAATATGAAATTCAAAACCAGAAAAATATTCTTCAAAATGTAAGAATTACACTTAGTTGTAAGCCATATTTATCCAACATTGAATGTGGTTTTGTTTTGTTGCATTTAGATTCTAATCTCAAAATATATACGTTAAGATAGAAAAAAAATGTGTGTGTGTGTGTGTGTGTGTGTGTGTGTGTGTGTGTGTGTGTGTGATTTTAGATATATAGGATCTTAAATGTGAAACAGTTTAGTTTTAAGTATTTATAATTGCATTGCAAAAATTATACCTAGAGCTTCCGAAGACTCACAAGTGATTTCAATGAGAAGACAAGAATTTACTGTTGAGACTGGTTGACAATCTTATCAGTGGGTAGACCTGAACGAAGGAGTACTGCAAGAAAAGGACTTAAATGACATAAAGAAACATTATCCATTGTGGATATTCTCAAATAAAAATGATTCTCTCTGTAAAACATATCTTAAACTTTGTGGTTGGCTTGTATGAATTCTAATTGTATATATAAGTGCTTCTGCCTAAATTACATCTCTTAGATGTCTGAACTCATTTTAGACATTTTATAAATATTATCTCCCTCTTCTTCAAGTGATATAATAATGAAAAATACATTTAAAAAATATTCTAACTGAAGTTCATCTTGTGTTTATTACCAGACGGATGATTTTTTTCTTTAAAAATAAACAAAACTAATTCAAAGTATTTTTACTTAGATGTATTATCAATGTTTAGAATGAAGACAGAAATTTGGATGGGAGCATTTGGGTCAATAATCGGCTACAAACATATACTAATTCATTTTCAAGATTTTGATTATATATATATATATATATATATATTAGAGGAAAAACCCTAATGACAAAAAATGAAATTCAAATGTGACATGCAAACTAGAAGTGGTTCAACATTCTACAATTTGATTGATTCAGGTTAGTTTTTTCTTTAATGGCTTATCAACTCTCATGAGTTATTTAATTCTAAATTGATCCTTTTAGGAACACTAGTGGTACTATTTAACCCATAGCTGGAGGGATAAAGGGTTTCATACATTTTCCAATATTAGTTCAAAGGTGACTGTAATAGTGTGACTGGAGTTTGAATTCACTTACTACAATGTTGCAGTCCAGCACATTGACCACAATCCCATAAGAACTGCCCCTTTACTATTTTGTAACAGTTTGGTATGTGGCATGGTTCTCGATTGACAGATAATTTTTTCCAGGTGATTTCAAAAATATTTGGTGGTTTTCAAGGTGTCTAATCATCATTACTGTCAAGGCATCCTGATTAACCATAACACTTGACAAGTCCTCTCGACTGTATCCAGTGTCCATACATTGCTAATGCCTTAATTTCTCACATTATTGATGTCTGATGAAAAATTTTAAAAAGACCTGTGCATCTACTCAAAGACTTTTATATTTTCAAGGAAAACTGCTGCTGAAACTGTTTTCATGCCATGAGAAACTTTTCATGAAGAAGATTTGATGTATGATTTTGATTTTTGAAATGTAATGAAATGGTACATGAGGATCAACCATCATCTGGTTGACCTTCAACAACGTGACACAATGAAGATCTTAAAAAAAATCACTTTACAATCAGTGAATATCATCAATAGACCATTGATGAAATTTCTGAGATGAGTGGTTTGTTTTGGAGTTTATGCCAATAAATATTTACTGAAGAGCTGAAAATGAAATGCATTTTTGCATAAAGACTTGTTTACTCACAAAGAATAAGAAACAATTGGAATACATGCAGGAATTTCATAGAACAAGGTTAGAATGACCCTACAGTTTCCTTCCAAAATTTTGAGTAAGGCTGATATATCTATCTATCAATCTATCTATCCATGAGAAGGTTTGTATATCTATATATCCATTATAACTTTCTCTCTCTCTCACTTTCCCTTGCCCAGTCACCTGGAGCTGTAAAATACATCAATTGCTTCTCTGCAGAGGGATAACACTGCCCACCGCCCTGACACACAATGTCCTGAATATGATACTAAACAATCTGATGGTGAGATTCCAGTAATGCTGGAGCTTTAGGGAATGCGAAGTACCCCTTCATTGCCATCACTAGCAGGTCCACTCTGACTCGGAGTGGTAGCACCTGATAGAGCCCTATCTATGGGTCAAATAGAACTAATCTGCATACTTATGCTAAACTGAATCTTTGAAATAGAACTGCATATATGTATAAAAATAGATTTGTCATCAATAACCTACAATGGTTGATGCGCCATAAAACCAAACCAAACCAAACCAAACCAAGCCTCACTCTCACTCTCTCAACATATATACATACATATGTATGTATGTATATGTACATATGTGTACATCTGTGGCTATATATATGTGTGCATCTGTGGCTATATATATATATATATCAACTATTTATATATATACATGGGTGTGTGAATCAATATCTATATATCCATTATCTCTCTCTGTCTGTCGCTCTCATTCTATATATATATATATATATATATATACCATTCTTAGGTTCAACTCTGAATAATAAAAGTTTGTTAGTAAATCTTTTTAATATATGTTTGCATGTGTTTGAACACCTTTTTGGAAATCAGATACATATATTTCATGTGTATAAGGAAGATTATTATAAAAAAAAATTTAACAATTGCAAAGAAGAGAAGATTGATAATTTATGTAAAGAACACGTACAATAAATTCATTTGTATTCTGATCATCTAAAACCATGAGCAAAAGATGTCAAATTGATATATATATATATATATATATATATATATATATATATATATAGTTTCACAAATTAATTTCAGTGTGTTACTTTAGGATTTAACTTATATGAAATAAAAGAACCACATTGAAATTAATTTGTGGGCCTTTTCATTTAAAAATGTTTACTTTTCTCTCTTTGGAGCTGCAAAAATTATATATATATATATATATATATATATATATATATATATATTAGTTCAGAATTAATGAAGGAGATTAGAAAGGCATATTCCCATTGTTTATTGGAAGAGTTAATTTGGACACCCCAGGCTTAAAATTCTAAATGAACCTTTAATCTTTGACAAAAAGATTTTTATGTTTGTTCAAATACTTTTGACCAGTACTTTCTTGAAACTTTATGAGCTTTATCCTATGAAAATTACCAGTTACAAGCATTTGAGCAAGTATCGAATTCAATATCATGAGTAATAAACATCTTACTATTAATACCTTTTCTTTTGGATTTTGCTCACATTTTTTCTCTTTTCTTTTATTGCAGGTATGTAGAATTTCCATTTTTGAATGTTTTTGTGCAGTTTTGGTAAGTGAAATATTCATTTGAATTTATTTTATCAGGTAAAAACACTGCAAATTTCAGTTTTAAAAGACTTATTAAATTTTCGTTATCTTCATTTTAGCAGTATTTTTCCAAAAGTTCAAATAAATAGTAAAATCAAGAAAATCATTGAGATTCCTGTCACCATAGAACTATCTAACAATGAGAATGATTTCTGGAGAAAAATCCTATATTTTCTCTGCATGTGACAAAAACTTGAAAATATGTTAAAATTTTATTTTATTCTTGTTCACAAAAGGAAAAATACCTCATGAATGGTTCTATTGTCCAATTATTCTAAATACAAAAAGTAAATCAAGAATAAATCTTGGCAGAATTCTTATCTCTTCACATAGAAATGATATATATATATATATATATTAATCATATAGTTATATGCTTTGGCATTTTTATCAATAAAGAAAGCTCAATATCATTGACAAAGCATAGGTAAATCTAAGTTAGGATTGCATAGATACAAAGTCAATAGGACTCTTCGTTGATTTGATGATTGCATAGGTGAGAAAACTGTCTCCAAGTACTGCTGGTTCTGTGTCAATTCTATTCTAATTTAATTCTATCTATCTATCTATCTATCTATCTATCTATCTATCTATCCATCTACCTATATATATATATATATATATATATATATATATATATATTTCTTTTTTTTGTCCAAAAAGAACCAGCAATCAATCACATTAGGATAATTTTGGAAAAAATTAATTTGCTCTGGGGATTTTATTTACATTGAGCTCTTTACCAGGAATATTCAAATTTAATATTCTATTTTTAAACATCTTTTTTTATTTGTCCTGATTGAAATTATTCCCTATTCTGGATTTAGTGGATTGAATAATATTTTATATATATATATATATATATATATATATATATATATATATATATATATATATATATATATATATATATATATATATATATATATATATATATATATATATATATATATATACTTAAATAATTTAGGAGGTGGTTGTGGTGAGATAGTTATTATTGTATGAACTGGACACACAGTGAACCGAGTTCAAATCCTAGACAAGTCTGTTTGTATTTCACATAGTGTTAACTCCTTTAGGAAAGATATATATCCAACTATTCTCCCTCCAGTTATGGGTGAAATAATAGGGCAGACAGAACTCATTAACCTTTATATAGCAACTGGTCTTGGAGAGGCTAACTCGGAAATTCTAACCTGTTAAACTTCACTTAAAAATTGACCTGGTATCACATCCTGCTGATGTGGAGGGGTTGGGGAAATACACACACATATACACACACATTTTATATATATATATATATATATATATATATATATATATATAGTCATCCACATATATATATATATATATATATATATATATATATATATATATATATATATATATATAATAAAGTAATTCATTGACATTATAATCTCCAAATCATAAAATATCAATTTTAAATTTACAGAGGTCTTTATTATTATTCATTTTTATGTTGCCAAAAAATTAGGTTTATTTTTGCATGAAAAATCTAATAACAAATTTAACTCATTGGAAATCATTTTTAAAAGTTATGAATGTTTTAAAAACAAATTTTACATGATAATTCAGAGTCAGCATGAAGTTACTGCAATGAAGTTGGTAAAATGTACATCATGAAATGCTTGATTAAGAGACAGAAATTGAGTAGACATGCTGCTGAACTAGTACATATCTTTCAAAAATCCCTTAAATTGTTCTAGATATTTTACTTACCATATTTAACTGCATATAAGACACATAGTCAACTTTTAAATAAGTCTTTTCCAGTATCACACAGTATTGCATTTGCTGGTGTTATTACTAGAGGCTTATATACTGAAGTTTGAAATTAACAGCTATGGAGCTAAAAGGGTTTGTTGTGAGTGGGAGACCTTCAAATACTTTTGTAACCAATGCAGTTTGTATGCCATCAAATACAATATTTCCTGAGTTTAGTTTGACATAAGGCTGTAATTTAGGAGAACCAACTATAAAATAATATGATTACCATAGCAAATTGATTTATCTGCAAGGTAGACTTGCTAACCAATGTAATATGGTTATTTCTTTCAACCAAGTGTGAATTAGTTCAAGGTTACATCAGCAGGGTATCATGTGAGGACTGAACTCATGATAATATAGCTTGTTAACCACTGTTCTATATCATCTACCCATGTGAAATGTAAACAAGAATAGCTAATTCTAAGGAATTAGTATAATGGTCATAGTCATTGGAAATGGAATCCACAATTCAAGTTCAAATCTTGGACAAGACTGTTTGCATTTTACTTTGCACAAATGCTCCTAAGAAAGGCATAAATCCATCTCTTCTTCTACAGACTGGGTGTTTTAGCCTCACAAAAGCAATCAGTCTAGGAGAAAGATAATTTACTGCAGTAAGATATATCATCATAAGTAAGTAATTAACAGTTTGTGGGTAGACAGTTTGCCAATGGCCCAGGAGACTGGGGTTCAATCCCAGGTCGAGTCATACCAAAGACTCAAAAAATGATACTTGATACCTCTTTGCTTCACTCTCAACATTATAAGGTACGTATCATGGGTAAAGTGGAACAATCCAGAGAAAGGAGTAGCACTCTCCCCTACACCTCGGTGTAGTAACTATTAAAAAGCGAACCTTCCAGTGGCTCTCAACTATGGTTGCTAAATTTACTATACCCACTTTCATACACTAGTGAAAAATCCACAGCAAATTGATTTGCTGTACCTGTCTTCAAGGAAATTACTATTCTATTATTCATAATCTGAAGTATCATGTTTGTAATACTCTGACATGTAAAAGGATGTATAGCATGATTTTCAGCCTGCACAGTAACCTTTTAAAATCACCCTGTCACTTTAAATATGCTGACTGTAGTAGGCTAATACATCCCCCACAAAAAGGGATATCTTAAGAATGACACTAAACTGCATCTGATGGTAAAGCTCTGGTTTTCAAGCTCTGGGGAGTTGGTATTACTCTCAAATCCACTATGACATAGTGATAGTACCTGTTAGAGTCCCCCTATAGGTCAAATAGATCTGTTTAAAAATTATTTGTATTCAATAGGACTGTGTGAAAAAAATAACTTTAGAAAGAACTATACAAAAAAGGTAAAAATGAATGCATTTCCCTAACCTCTAAGCATAAAATAACTCTATACATGTTGAACTGCAATAAAAAAGATATATAATGAAAGTGAAAGAAAAATGGATAAAATTTGTTTAGAAGAAACAAACTATTGTAAATTCTATAATATGTAAATAAATCATAGAAATCAACTGTCAAAAGTCTTCAGAAAAGTGGCAATTTTATAATTGAAAAACAGAATAATTGACAATAAAAACTGATAGATTTTGCACAATTGTGGTCAATGCCAAATTTAATCTTCTAAGCAAATCTTTAATACATTCTACTGAATGTAATCTGTATTTTTTGTGAGTGTAAAGTCTTCAATACCTTGGTGGTATAAATGCAAGTATCAAGAATGAAACGAAAAACTTACCACTATCAAAAGGTTTTCACCAAATATTGCATCAAAGAGAAATCTTCTCCATCTCTCTGTTACTCTTGACCTCTTTAAACTGCAATGCATATTCTTCTTCAGGCAGATATGAACTAATGGATTTATTCATATACATTGTGGTCCTATCACAAGGATGACCACATGCATCTTCTGACTGGTTGTTTTGTCAATACTTTCTGTGCCCATGCTGTGGTTTTAAAGATCCACAGAATAGGAATTGATGCAACATTATCATAGCTTCTTGTGGAAGGTCATGAGGTTAATAGAAATGAATTGCTGAAGACATTGACAACTCCATGAATGAAACAATTCTCTGTTGCCAATAACAACATATGTTTTTATTGCAATATGATTATGTAACCATATACAAGAGTGAAAGTAAAAGTTTCACTCACTAGGTTGGAGAGAAAAGACAAGATAGGGAATTTGACTGATGCTTCTGCTTTATGGCAATTAGTATAGAGTTTTTCAGCAGAAAATGTGATCTTGGTGCTGCCTGAAAACTTTGGTGGCCTGGAACTTTGTTACTTCTTTTGTTGAAGTTTTCTTCTAGTGACAAGTTTTTCTTCAAGCAGCAAGGTCTTCTTTTAGGAGCAAAGTCTTCTTCTCATTGCAAGTTCTTCTTCTAGTGGTAGTTATGGAGTATTCTTTTCTCCCAAAGTCTCTTTTCTCTGGTTAAACAGTCTCACGGCCCATATTTTATAGAAATTTGTAGACCTTAATACCTCTCTGACTGGTCAGTTAATCAGAACTTAGCTACTATTCACAGAGATCAAGAGAAGGAGCAAAATCACCCTTGATCCTTTTTTTTTGACAAGACAGTGCATTTTCCTATCACACTCTCATTGGTCAGCCCATTACAGATAATGTCATATTGCATTCTCATTTGCCAGCCAATGAGGATTTAGCTTCCATTCACAGACATCAAGGAGAGTTGTAAAAACAAACCTTCAACCTCTTTTTGTTTACACAGTGCATTCTTTTATCACATGGATTGGGGGTCATGAGCAAAAACACTTGAACCCATGTTGACTGGCTCAATGTCTGACTTTTCTCGGCTCTGCTGGCTTGTCAACTGGAGCTATTGGCAAGAGGTCAGGCAGTGCATGTTATGCCTTCAACCCAAGATAACAGTAGCAATTTTTGACAGCTTTGTTAAAATTATCAACTTTGCTTGAATTTGTAAACTTTATCAGAAGAATAACCTTTATCCAAAATCTTGAATTTAGTATGTTTTTCATTTTGACAAAATTACTTCTGACTTACAAAAAAAAAAACGATTTTTCCTTTCTTGTTTATTAATTTTAAACACTAGTGGAAATCCTCATTGTTCTATAAATATGCATGAACTAATCCTATTTACCAACCCCTCCGCTCGGGCAGGATATGACACAAGGTCATTTTTTTTTAAGCGTAGTTTAACAGGTTTTAATTCAGAGTTTTCCTTCTCCTAGACTAGTTGCCTCACCAAGGCTGAAGAACCCAGTCTGTCCTACTATTTACCCATAGCTGGAGGGAGAATAATTGGATTCATACCTTTCCCAAGGGTATTAGTGCTATGTGAAATGCAATCAGTCTCGTCCAGGATTTGAACTCGTGTCACCATGTTCATTTCCTACGACAATAACAATTACACCATGGGCACCATCAACTGAGTGCACTGCTTGCAGACTTTCTTCTTCAGCTTATGAACTAATGGATGTATTCATATATCTAACCCCTTTTTTTCTTTTATTTCTTCAATTAATCTCGAGAACTTGGGGAGTTCTATATTGTTCGGTTGTCAGGAATTTCATCTTTCCATACCTGAGCTGATTATTACTCTCAACTCATATCCTCAGACCCCAAGAAGTCTGAACATATACAGCTGTCTTACTGCACAATGCACATTTCAATTTACTTCTGACCAAGAAGTTAGAGTATTGACTGAAACACAAGATCAGATATTGGATAATTTGGCCACCTTTTGCCTGAGAGTAGAACCATTTGTGTGAACAATCATCATAAGCTGAAGAAGAAAGTCTGCAAGCAGTGCATTCAGTTGATGGAAATATTCTTAGACGCATATACACTTTGCTCTAGGGAATTGCTTCTAATCCTTAAAGTGCTAGTTTTGAGGAAGGTCTTGAAGAAGAAAGTCTCAATTTGGGTTTTGTAGTCTCAGTTGGTTGGATGTTGGAAAGAATACAAATTTACAAAGTAGTGTGTTGTGGCAATTGATCTAATTGCCTTAAAATATCTTAGACAAGCATCCATTATTACTCACTAATTTTTGTCTCGTGGGGTAAAGGATCAGCTTTCTCATCTTTGTAGTTTTTAATGATTTGTAAGAAATAAAGAGAGCAGCAAAAGATAATATACAAAAAATGGTTACTATTTGCTTGTTTCTTTTTATATATCTGAATTTACTGCTAAATAATTATCTTTGCATTCTTTGTGTTAGTCATCCTCAAGTCTGTTTACCAGTTGTACTGTAAGCGGGATTTAGAATAGACTGACTGCATCCCCAATACAGTCTAAAACACTCACCTCAACTGAATCTGGTGATGAGGCTATTGTTCAGGAGATATGGGTAGTGATGAGTATATCTCTATTATCATTACTCCCAGGTCCACCCTTGCCCAGACTGGTAGTACCTGTCAGTGTCCAATCTATCAGTAAAATAGAGCTGTTTAAAAATTACTCATATTCAATAGGACTGTGGGCTAAAAAGAATAAACACATAAGAAATGTAAAAATGAATGTACAATGAATACAGTTTCCTAACCTCTAGGCATACAGTAACACTTGATAGATTGATATACCATTATACTCTATCTATCAATTAATCTGATTATTTGGATAATTCCTCAGAATTTTAGATATTACTTATGCCACTGATTTCCTGATAATATAGCAGGTGCCACCCTTCTTACAGTGGATCAGTAGGTTAAATTTATTTTCCCTAAAGAGGAAATTCTTCAGGAGTTATTCAACTGTGTTTTATTAAATTTCCTTTCAAATTCAAAAGGTCTCTCAGAACAAAAGGCATTTTTTATGAAGTTTTGATTTCCTAAGAGTTCTAAATAAATATCAAATCGTTTTTACATTCATCTTATTAAATTATAGATTTACATTCCAGAAACTCCATGAATTGTTTGCTAGAAAGGAACCTACCTTTCTGTTTGTTTTCCCTTTACAAAAACAGGAATTATGTACAGAAAGATTTCTCTTTTGCTGCAAATTCAGTCTCTAGAAATGTTTGCAGTAACAACAGAATCCCTTCCTCTAAAGATTTAAAATTAAAATTAAAATTTCTAAATGGAAAGTTAAACTTACTATGGCAGCAATTTCACTAAAGGTATTAACTAAGCTTAACTTAGTCAAGTTTATCTTTATCAAACCTTTCCACCACTAGTAAACTTTGATACCAGTTCAATTTTTAGTGGAGGACAAGCTTTTCCTTGGTGGAGGGGTTGAATAAATATATACACTAATATGCTTAAAGCTATATCACAGAATTCATTGTCTCAGGTGATCATTAAAGCTAAGTTATTTCACGCCTGCTCATTATATAGACAGGTGACCACTTGCAAATACCATGTGCCATTAGTTAAAAATCACAGGAAGGACAATGCTAAATTTAAACCTGTGTAGTTGGAACTTTTTAAGATAGTTCTAAGTTTCCTCAACTGAATTTAAATAAGATGTTAGTGATTTGAGCAGGCCTGAGTTTACCTCAGAAACATCACATAAACTTTCTCCAGTAACTCAATAGAATTCTTTAATACCTCTCAATCATCTAAGAAAGCACCTTACAATCAAATCTAATCAAGGGAAAGCAAAGATGATACAGTTAAGGGTATTGTGACCCTTTCTCAACACAATAAACAATTTATTAGCTCAGGTTTCTTTTATTCAATAAAGGACATTGTCATTAATATCAACAAATGATCATAAGTAGCAAGTAAATCTTAACAATTCACTCAAAAAAACCAAAATTATTTCATTTTAGCATTTTTAGCTTTTATTCTCCTGAGTAACATTGATAATGCTGCAAAACATACCACAGTCATGTAAGACTGTAGGACTTGCATCTTGCTAGACAGTGAACAAACAATGCTCCATTATGGCTCCTCATACGAGGTGCCAGTGGTGTAATGGTTATCGTCGCAGGATATGGACACGGCGACATAAGTTCAAATCCTGGACCTAACTGATTGCATTTCACATAGCACTAATACCCTTGGGAAAGGTATGAATCCAAATATTCTCCCTCCAGCTATGGGTAAATAGTAGGGCAGACTAGGTTCTTCAGCCTTGGTGAGGCAACTAGTCTAGGAGAAGGAAAACTCTGAATTCAAACCTGTTAAACTCCACTTAAAAAATTGACCTTGTGTCATATCCTGCCCGAGCGGAGGGGTTGGTAAATATGATTATGACTCCTCATACAATTAGAACTAATACAAGGATTTATATGATGGTGGACTGGTTGGTTTTAAGGTATAGCATCCATTGTTGGGTTATTTAATGCTGATGTAAGTTTTTTTGCAAGAAATATGGTTGCAAGTAAACAATAGCAATGATGTCACTAAATCACATTCTTAAGAAATGCACAGGGGGCTACAAACTTCTTAGATCACAAGAAAAGATAAATCACCAAATGTATATGGATGACATCAAACTGTTTGCCAAAAATGAAAAAGATTTGAAAACCCTAATACTGACAGTGAAAATATACAGTCAGGACATGGAATTTGGCATAGAAAAATGTGCCATGCTAATAATGAGAAACAGGAAAGAACATATGATGGAAAGAATAAAACTACCAAACCAAGAAAAAATCAGAATGCTCGGAGAAAGGGAAACCTACAAATACATGCAAATATTAGAAGTGGAAAACATCGAACAAGTGAAAGAAAAAATTAAAAAAGAGTATCTCAGGAGAATGAGGAAACTACTCAACAACAAACTAAATGGCAGAAGACTCATCAAAGGGATAAACACGTGGCCTGACCCCTTTGTAAGATACTCAGGACCATTCTTGAAGTGGATAAGGGAAGAACTTTGACAAACAGATCACAGAACAAGAGAACTCATGATGATGCATAAGGTCTTACATCCAAGAGATGACGTAGACAGACTGTACGTGTCAAGAAAAATAGGAGGAAGTAGACTCACCAGTGTTGAAAATAGCATTGATGCATTGATACAACATAAAAAAGTGCAGAGGATGACTGATTACAGTGACCAGAATCAATACAAACAATGCAAGCATCAACAGAAAAAAATAACCAGGAAACAAAAAAAAGAAGAAAAATAACTGTATGGATATTTCAAGCAACAAACAAGTGAAATCTCATACAAGAAAACTTGGACAAGGCTAAAAAAGGGAAATCTTAAAAGAGAAACCGAATCACTTCTGAGAGCAGCATAAAACAACACCATAAGGACCAACTATGTCGAAGCAAAAATAGACACAATGCAAGAAAATGGTCCTATTTACCCAACCCCTCCGCTTGGGCAGGATATGACACAAGGTCAATTTTTTAAGCGGAGTTTAGCAGGTTTGAATTCAGAGTTTTCCTACTCCTAGACTAGTTGCCTCACCAAGGCTGAAGAACCTAGTCTGCCCTACTATTTACCCATAGCTGGGGGGAGAATATTTGGATTCATACCTTTCCCAAGGGTATTAGTGCTATGTGAAATGCAATCAGTCTTGTCCAGGAATTGAACTCGTATCGCCGTGTCCATATCCTGTGACGATAATCATTACACCACGGGCACCTTCATGCAAGAAAATGGTAGATGTAGATTTTGTGGTGATAGCGATGAAATGCAGTAAATTAGAGTAAAAAGAGGACAAGATGAGATACAACTCAGTGGGGAAGGATTTGTGCAAATAAGTTTAAATTTGAGCATACAAATAAATGTTACATGCACAACCCAGAATCTGTGCTGGAAAATGAGTCAAACAAACTTATGTGGAATTTTGAGGTACAAACAGACCACCTAATATCAGCCAAACAACTAAACCTAGTAATAGTCAACAAAAAAAAAGAAAACCTGCCAAATAGTGGACTTTGCCATTCTGGCAGACCATAAATTAAAATTAAAAGAAAGTGAAAAGAGAGATAAATACCTAGACCTTGTTAGAAAACAAAAAACTATGGAACATGACAGTGATGGTGATACCATTTATATTTGGAGCACTTAGAACAATCCCCAAATGATCAATGAAGGGACTAGAAGACTAAGAAATCAGAGGACAAGTAGAGACCATTCAAACTCCAGCATTATTGAGATTGGCAAGAATACTGAGAAGAGTCTCAGAGACTTAAGGACACTCTCAGTCACTCAAACTCCAGTGAAAGACCATCAGCTATTGCTGATATGAAAAACTTTCAAGGAGTAAAATAATAATGATAATAATATGTAAACAATTACAGTTTCAAATAGATATTCACAACACAAATAATTTTCACACTGTTATATGGTTTCAAGTAATCCTATCACATGTATACAGATGAATTTAACCCATAGATAGGACTATAACAGGTACTACCACTCTATGTTAGAGTGAACCTGGAAATAATGACAATGAAAAAGTGACTCCACACTCTAGAGAACTCATAAACTGGAGTTTCACCAACAGATGCAGTTTAATGTCATAACCAGAATAAGGTATTTATATGATACATGAATTATAATTATTACTAGTACCAAAAAAAGAAAGTTAGTCCTTTTTTATATATACTCGAAAGATCTAGTATTTTTCAAAATAAAACTCAGAGAAATTCTACTTGGAATTTTTAATTCATTGCTCTGCAACTAAACCATACAAATTTAAAAAGCTTTAGAGGAAGCAACTTACTGTTGGTACAGGTTAACAATACATGTAGTCGTAGTAGTTATAGCTTGGGAAAACATGTCACTGTAGCATCAACAGTAGAATTAGTAGTTGTATTTTTCAGTAAGAATTTCTATTGAAAAATATACATGACTGGAAATTATAAAAAGAAAAAGAAAATGTTACCACTTAGTACTGTTGATTTGCTAAGAAGATTATACTAAATACAAAAGGTTCTAAGATATTTCTTTTCACAAAGCAAAGACTCATGGGAAATCTAGCTATATAACAAAAATAAATGGTTTGTTTTCTACCTTATGTTTTGCCACTTTTAGAATAAAAATCTATCATATGTGGAAAAAAAGCAAATGTATAAAATTTAATTGGCATCCAAATCAAGTTTGGTAAATGATCCATGCTGAAAGCTGTATTTTATAGTCTAACTGCCATCTGGTAAGGGAAATAAATCTTAAAGGACTTTTTCAAAGATCATGAATTTTGAATACAAAATGATCCCTTAATGAAAAATTTACAAATCCAGATATACTTCCCTTCACACACACACACACACACACACACACACACACACACACACACACACACACAGTATTGCTAATAAATAAGTAAAAACTAACAATTTTTAATAAAAGTTTTTTCTAATGTTCAGAAACAAGGATTGTATTATTTTTTTGGAACATTAACTGGCCAGTAAGATATTATTAAGTATTATTTATTACAAAACACTACAACCAAAATTTTGAATATGAAGCAGTCCAAAAATAAATACACTCCTTACATATATTCATAAAATTTCAGTTTTTATAACATAGGTGTTGAAATTTTATTTTTAGATACTGAGTTTCATTGTTGTAGAGTTTGATGCTAAAGTTGGCAACTGTTGTCGAGGGTTACCTGAAAGCTTCCTTTTCAATAGCTACTACACCAAGATATAGGGGAGGGAGCTACTCCTTTTCCTGGATTGCTCTACTTTATCCTTGAAACATACCTTATAATGCAGAGTGTTAAACAAGGAGGTATCAAGTACCATTTCTTGAGTCTTTGGTATGATTCGACCAATGGCATAAGATACAAAAGAACCATTGGCAAACACTCTATGACTAGGCCAATGGTAATAAGAATATTACTATAGGCCTAGTGGTAGAGTGTTTGCCAATGATAATAAATAGTATATAATAATGTACGTTTTAATTGTATAAAGTTCCATGAAGGTATCTTTAACTTATGAAAAGTTAACTTTTTTTTAAAATTATCAAGGGGGTACAATTTGGAAGGACACAATGTGTGTATATATATATATATATATATATATATATATATATATATATATATATATTCATATATTTATCTTTAAAATATCCTGTCAGTGTCCAAGGACAGTAGGTGTGGATTATTCTTTACATAGAATATATGAGGAAAATCTTATCAATCTATGAGAGTGCTCAATGTATGGTTATTGTTAGTTCCCTATTTATTTGCCAGGGTATAACAAAAATTCACATTCAGAGCGTATATAGTACAATTTGATGTAGACTCAAACTCGGTTAAGTCGTCATAATAAATTTATTTCAGCGGAGAATATTGATATACTCTCCGTCTCGTCAGATGACCATTTACATGCTTAAGCATGTAAATAGTCATCTGACAAGATGCTTAAGCATGTAAATAGTCATCTGACGAGTTTGAGTCTACATCAAATTGTACAGTATATATATATATATATATATATATATATATATATATATATATATATATATATATATATATACAGCAAAAAAGAGAGAGAAGGAGAAACAGCCAGACAGCCAGATTGATACAGAGAGACACGGGGAGAGATAATGTGTGCATAGTTTGGTTTATCTGTTTAATATGATATCAACCCCTTATGGGTTATTTAATGCCAAAATTTGATTTAAAAAGTTGCATATTGTCATTTGGTTTCTAGTATTCTTATTTAATACAAATAATTTATACACAATTATATAGTTTCAAGTAATTATTCCTATTTGATGTGGTATCAACCATTCCTATTTAACAATTTTCAAACAGATTTATTTGACCCATCATCATCCTCATCATGCTGCACCATCATATCTCTGACTCTCTCTCTCTCGCAACCGCTCCCTATCGTCCATTGCTTCCTGTATCAACAAAGAGCTGCTGTATGTAGGTTCAAGCTGGTCGTCCTGCCTTTGCTCTTCCATGTGAAGGAGTCCACAGGAGTACATCACTTATGAGCTCCTCCCTAGTGCTTCAGCAGTGTCCTGCATGTCTGGTTCATCTAATTCTGATAGTTTTCATGATGGATGATAGGTGACCATACAGCTGCTACTTTGTGGGGTGCTGCCTACAGGACTTGTTCAATATTGCTCACAGCATTCTTGTGTAGTTGCCATCAAGCTTTTTCTAAAAACGTTTAGTTAGCATCCATGTAGTGCATCCATGTAGCAGTATCAACATAAGACCTATAAATGGGATTAAAACAACAACTGCCACCCCTGGTAAGAGTGGAATTGGGAGTAATGCAATAAATGTGTATTTCACACTCCCCAGTGCTCCAGAATTGAAGCTTCACCACCAGATGCTGTTTACTGTCATAACCAGGACATCCTTTTTTTCGAGGTGATACAGAGATCTGACAACAGGGTTGGTGTATATATATATATATATATATATATATATATATATATATATATATGATGTTCTCATAGTAAACAATAGAAATAATAGCTTTTTTTGCATTGGAATTGCATTGGAAGCTAGGTAATTATGGAAGATGGGTTTAATCACACATGCCTGGATATGACATTAGATCTGATTGTGAGGCTTCAGTCCTGGAGCTTTGGGAATGAGGAGTACTCTTTCATTGCCATTACTCCCAATTTCTCTATGACTAGGAGAAGTATTCCTGGTTAGGATCTGCAATAGAACTGTTTAATTATTTACAATACTTGAAATAATTTATCTGTATGCAAACAAATGATTAATGTTAAATTGAATTATTAGTATTAGATATCAGTTCTTGAAACCATTTAACTGTACGCAAATAAATGAATATCAAACAGAATTATTAGTGTGACATAGCAACACTTGAAATCTTTTATTGGGTATTAGGAAAATGAAAAAAAATTATTTGTGTTAAATAGCAATACTCAAAACTATTTAACTGTGTGAAAACAAATGATCTCTGGTTTGTTTAATGATATTACCCACAAACCTTTTACTCACAATTCATATGTATTAACAGGACTTGGCATTAAATAACCCACAAAGGTTGATATGGCATCAAACCAAATAACTTAACCTTTACTCCCATACAAATCTGTCAGCCATCATATGACACTTGTGATAAGACATTTTGTCTTGATACCAGTGGTGCAACAAAGATCAGGTAGAAGTAGAAATTCATAACATTCCCAAGGGTATGAGCTTGAAGTTAGCTACGACTTCAGCCAAAATTTAAATCAGTTCTGTCTTACAAAACAAATTCATGCCTTTTTCTGAGTGCAATAACAGAATCAGCTTCTGATTTAAATCAATTTTGTTTTCTATGAGTGCATTTTCTTCCTTAGTAAACATTATGCCAGTCCCATTCCCCATTTCTAAAGCAAATATATTATTTCAGATAACTATCAAATAGTAATCATTTGCAAACCACTATATATTTTCTATTTACTATTCTTCTTTTATACTAATATGTACAATGTTTCAGATAGCTATCAAATAGTAATCATTTGCAAACTATTATATATTTTCAATTAACTCTTCTTCTTTTATACAAATATGTACACAAATATATGGTTTTAAGTATTCCTATCTAACATCATAATCTGTAAGCAATTGAATGGTCTTCAATCATAAATAGGCAAACTCTTTACAATTTGTTTCGATGTTATGAGGGTCAATGTATTAATTTAGTTTTAAATTGTGACCAAACAAATCCAAAAAATATAAGAGTATTAAGATAGGAGGTTCTTCTACATTCTCCATACTTACCAAATTTAGCAATAAAAGATGTTCACATCAATAATTCTGCAAACTAGTTATGAAAAAAGTGTTTTACTCAACTAATATTTATTTTTCAATAGAATCTTCTTCTTTGACAATGCGCATAAACAACCACTTCTCCATTAATCATATCCCATTATTAAATGTCTTAGCTCCAGGTATAGATATTCACTAAATTTAACATTGTTTGACATAGGGTCAGTGGAATGGAACACCTCATAAGCATTGAACTCTCTTCCTTGGTGAATGGTCTATTAAAGTATCTTGCTAGCTACCACTTCATAGCAGTAACCATTAGTTAGTTATATATATTGATAGACATATACACATATACATAGGAATATCAGTAATTGCTGTCATTATGTTTAAAAATTCTATATAATTCATAATTTTTAAAATTCTACCTAATCATTTGCATTTCATTTTAAGATTTTTGTTTCATTTTAACTTTTGTTTTTCAATTTAAAAAATTCAGTTGTTGATAAAACTTCAGAAACTGTAATTTACGAAGATGGAATCTGGTTTTCATTTTCCATGCAAAGTTGATTAAATAAACTCAATTATCAGCCAAAATGAGACATAAATTTGATATCCCTCCCCCAAAAATAACCAAATCATTACTGCTGAATTCAAAGAAAAACTAGTTCTTTCACTTATCAAGATGTTCATTTAAAAAAAAAAGGGGGAAAAATGATGGCATACATATTGATATGATGTTAATTTAGATTTTGTAAGCATAAAACTTACTCATATAGGTTTCTGAAGTTTACATGCTGACTATTCCAGAGAAGAAAGAATGATATCTTAGTAAAAACTTTACCTTTTGAGGAACCATATTAAGAGAAAAATTAGAATTTGTTATACAATAGTCTTAATTATCTTTCTGTTTTCCTTTTACTCATTCAGACATATATATATATATATATATATATATATATATATATATATATATATATATATATATATATATATATGTATTTGTGTGCGTGTGTGTGCATATAATACAGGTTGTTTAAAAAGATTGATATCATTTGAGATGTAAATATCTGATTAACTTCATAGTCGAGGCAAAGAAAACTAAACAGGCTTAATGTTGAGCAAAATAATTATTACTCAAAATAATTTGGAGGAGAAATTCAAAGTTATATGAATTTCAGAAACACAAGACACAACACGTTTTCTTAAAAATGGTTTGGTTTAGTTTTATGGCATATCAACTATTGTTGGTTATTTAATGCCAAATCCTGTTTTTACATATATATTGAATATATGATTTGTAAACATATTTTGTAGATATACACCATTAAAAAAGAAAACAGTGTTATTTTTTACTATTCAATTTAGCATACGTCAACAGAGTTAGATGGTTCCAAGTATTTCTATGTATCGACAGCAATTCAATTAAATTTCAATCATTTGTTTACACACTGTTAAATGTAAAAACACTTCTATTTCTACGAATTCAATTTTGCATTAGTCATTTGTTTGACCTCAGTTTAAATGTCAAACAGTTCTATTTGACCCATACATAGGACCTTATCAGGTACTACCACTCCAGACCTAGGAGAGATGGCAATGAACAAGTTACTCCACATTCCCCAAAGCTCCAGCATTACTGAAGCCACACCATCAGATTGTTTAGTGCCATAGGCAGTGTTACCCTGCTGCAGAGATGCAGTCAGTGAATTCTACAGTCCCAGATGACAGGGTTGTTTTCTATAAAAGTGATTGGTCACATTATTAGGTTATGAAATAATATTGATTTTTCTGAATCACCCTGTATATAGACATATAATATATATTTTATAAATATATCAATAAATATGTATATGATATATATACAGAATCATCAATAAATCAATACACCCTAACTATTCTATTTATTGGGAATAACACTAAACTTCATCCAGTGATGAGGCTCCAGTTCAGCAAATATGGAAAATGTGTCAAACTTTTTCATTGGCATTACTCCCAGGTCCACTCTGACCTGGAGTAGTTGCACCTATTAGTGTCTTATCAATGTGTCAAATAGATTTGTTTAAAAATTATTTGCATTTGATAGGACTGCATACAACCTGTTATCCACTTACCGAAAAAATCTCTTAATAACCACACAAAAAAATGTAAATGTCAATGCAATTCCTTGACTACCCAGCATAAGATAAACCTAATTGGGTTGACATGTCATTATAATCAGTCCTTCTATTCAATCCAATCCTACTGAATCTTTATAAAAAAAAAAAGTCAATTTTCTTCGAAACTGGATACTAATTTCCTTGTGGAGTATTATACATTGAAAACTGATATTATCAAATATCATTCATGAAAAACTCTGGAACACTAAAAATTTTAACCAAAACTACTAATATGTAGTAGTCCCAAAATAAGTACTATCTATCTATCTATCTATCTATCTATCTATATATATATGCAATTTTATTTTTGAGTTTCAGTTCTGCAGAGTTTAGTAATGAATAATACATATTCTGACTGTATAATGTTCCACTGGAAATAGTAAAACCCTGTTAAAAGAACATTAAGTTTTTTATCAAAATAAACCTTGTAATAGTGTATTTATTTATGTGCAATACTGTATATATTCAGAGTGTCTGCAAAAATGTATACAGATTTTGATTTATTATGAATTCAATATATATTCAGATATATCTAAGTTTTATAATCCAAGCTAAAGAATACAAGTATAGAATATTTTGAGTTATCACAGGTGTTTGAATGGTTGACCATTCTGGTCCAGGCACTGCAGATAACATGAACAGATGGAATTGCAAACATCATTGACTTATCTCAGTTGTTCAAACTGATGACCATTCTGTTTAAAGCACTGCTGATAATCCAAACAGATCAAATTTTAAACATCATAAATTGTTTCAGTTCTTTTTGGGGTGCATTCTGTTTTAATTGCTACACTGAACTCATTAATTGCTATAAAGTTAAATGGCTTCATTAAATACCACAACTGAAAATCCTGGGCACCTCAGCACCTGCATGCTACAAATAAACACCATGAAAACTTATCAGAGGTTTCAGGGTGGTGTGGATTATCAATGAAGTGTGTTGCTGGACCATTCTTTTTTGAAAACAGTCATTGGTCAAAGTGTGCATACATTTTTGGGACACTGTTTATGTATGCATATATATATATATATATAAAATATCTATATCTATAATATATATATATATATATATATATATATATATATATATATATCAATAAAAATATATATTCATATAATGTATATATATATATATATATATATTGGCCAAAGCAAAAGACATTGTCTTTTACTGGGTAGTAAGACACGGTCTCTCTTCTGTTCATCAAATAGAGACACAAAGACATGTTCTGTTCATTCAAAAATATTGATGAAAAGGGCTGAGAAAGGATTCTCATAATCTCATGGGCCGATGAGGAGTACAAAAAGACATATTCCCAAAATCCAAGGGAAGACAATTATTCATTGTCTGTCTACATTTGTATTACATATTGTTTTCAAAATAGCTATTGATGCTCATAAAATACTTTTTGTGAAAATATTTCATTTATTTATGCCTAACATGCAGCTTGTTTTCAAAATCTGAGATCAGAAATATTTTCACTATGAAAGAACCTCAAGATGAACAATATTGCTTCGGATGTTTGTGTTGATAAAGAAAATATGAAAGTTTAACACAGTGTCACTTGTATAGCTTGAAATCTGATTTACTTAGCAGTTAGTTTTAATTTTGCTTTCCTCATGCAAACATTGTAAATTATTTTTAAAAATTGTGATGGAGCAAAATCAACAATGCAATTTTTTCTATACAAGTTAAATTTACTCTTTGACCATTTGAGTTTTTAGCAAATATCATCATTCCTATTTATTAAAAGTTTATTCTAGAATAAGAATAATTAAATACTAGCAGTCATCATCAACAACATCAAGTGGTGCAGACAGCACAGAGTTCCCTGACTCACTACCATCCGTCTTTATCATTCATATCTTCTCGGCTGCATCTTGTGTCTACAAGAAGTTGATGTAAATACATATTTGCTGCTGCATATCCATGTGGAGGAGTCCATAAGAAAACCTCACTTATGAGTTCATCCTTGCTTCTAACATGCCTTGGTACTCTTACTTGAATAGAGTGAGATGGGAGGTAGGTGGTCGTACAGCTGCTGCTTTGTAGGTTGTTGCTTCCATAATATTTTATGAGTTTTAAGATGGTCACTGATGTTTAAAACATCTTTCATTTTATTCATATATAAAATGGAGTAACTTTGAAAATATATCATAAAACATATATTTTGATCATGAAAGAAACTCTGGATAGACAACATTGCTTTTGACGTTTTTGTTCTTTTTCTTGTTTGACCTTTTGATGAGGAGGCACAGCCTCACAGGATTTTCAACTCCGCTCATAGCTATGTTGATCTGGCCATGTGAGAATTCAGTTTTTTAATAGATGCCACTCTGGGATAGAGTTTGTCCCTGTGCTTTGTTTGAAGTCATTCCAAAACAGACTCAAATTGAAAATTGTCGCCATCATATGCCAAAGAGAAATAGTTTATCACTGGGAACAATGGAAAAGTGTGGAACTGACACCCTTTTACAGCTTACCCTCTTGACCAGGCTTAGAATATGCTGAATCCATCCTCTGCAGAGGGGCATGACCCAACCAAAGTGCTGTAAGCTAATATAATAATAACCTGCATCAAGTGATAAGGCTGCTGTTCTGGAGTTCTGGGGAGTGCTGAGTACTCCTTCACTACATTTACTCCAAGATCCACTTTTACCAAATATGGCATTACTTATTAGGGTCCCATCTATGTGTTAAATAGATCCTTTTGAAAATTATTAACATTAGATAGGAATACTTGTTGCCATGTAAGTATGTGCAACTTATTTGTATCAAAAATAGTTACTCGAAGCTATTATTGTTCACTAAGGATTATTATTATTATTTTACATGAAAACATATAAATTCTTGCAAGTTATTTGTATTAGATAGAAATAATTGAAACTATTTAACTGTGTACAAATACATTATTATTATCAAATATGAAAAGTTATTTTAAACCATATAATAATATATAAATTTTTAGTATTATATAGAAATACTTGATTCAATATAATAGTTAACAGATCATTTATATTTGACTGGAATTCTTGATACTATATAACTGTGCAAATAAACAATTATTTTTATAGTCAATTAAAAGCTGATTTTTTTAATGATTGCTATGAAGTATTGAAAATTTAGTTATGATTTTAAACATTCACAAATTAATTGAATTTCACTATTAAAGGAGTTTATATGCCATTAAACAAATAAACCAAACTATTTTCAGTAAGAGAATAGTAAGGCATTGCATAAGAGTAAGAAACAAATCTCTAAGGGTGTCCCCATCATGTTTTGGTCAATGTGCTGGACTGTGATATTATTATAAACAAGATCAAACTCCAATCACACTATTGCATTCACTTTTGGACTAATGCCATTGAGAAAGGTATGAATCCCCTTATACCCCCAGCTATTGGTTGAATAGTACCACTACAGTTCTTCTACAAAGATGGCAATGTCATAAAATTGCCCATGAAGGTTGATATGCCATTAAACAAAGAAAACAAACCCAGAAAAAGATTTTTTTTTAAAGTATGACTTAAATCTCTAAATGAAGTTTAAAATTTTACCAATGATGACCCTAAAAATTCCTGAACATTTTGTTAAAATTACTAACAGTAGAGCCTTACCTTCATAGTCAGACAAAAATTTAGATGAGATGTTATATTTCAGTCAAGGTGTTTTTTGGCCTTTTTTCAGGAGTGTGTTGCATCTACTTTGAGTGTCATCAATTTTTGTCAAATTTTGTTACCTTTGCCATGATAAGAGTTTATGTGTTGAGACTTTTAAATCAAGATTTTTCTTTCTCCTAGATTGGTTGCATTTGACTTGCCAACATCAATTTCTTTGACAATAACCATTACTCAACCTGTGCCTCCATTCATAAATTATGTTCTCTCAAATCAGATAAATAACTCTCTCTGAAAATATGAAAATGATCAAACTGGTTAGATGAACAAAGTTATCACCATCATTTTTAAAATGAATTCAAATTGTGCTCATCTGCTTTCATATGGTTTCAATGAAGCACTTGAAATTGGCCACATACTTCATGAAAAAGCTCTGTTTTTTCCCAAAATCACATATAGTGACCAAATAACAACTGAAGACATTTATAGAAGAAATGAGCTGAAAATGTTCACAGATAACATCATAGAGTCACATGAAGCAAGTTGGAGACATCCTATACATGCAAGAAGATTACAATATTTTTGTAGCAATGAAGGGGATTCCAATGAGTGAAAGAGAAGAATCAGAACAAAACAAACTTGCTACTGAATATAAAGGGTGAGGATTTTAAGAGAGTTGAATTAAACTAAGGTGGAGTGGGGATGATTGTGAAGGATTTCTTTCTCCAGAAGCCTTTTTTCTAACAATGTTTGCCAAGTCCAACAAATATTCTTTATTTTTCTGCCTGTTTTAATAGCAGTTTTTTTCTAATTTCTTCAATCTTTCTGAATATTTCTGGCTTTCAGCCACTTCTTACGACAAATGCTTATTTACCCAACCTATTTACTAGGGTCAGGGTATGACAGAAGATCAAATCTTAAGCAGTGTAAAGTTGGTTTGAATTCAGAGTTTTCCTTCTCCTATATTGTTTGCCCAACCAAGGCTAAAGAACTTGGTCGTCTCTATCCATAGTGGGGTGGGGGAAAGAGATAGATTTATGTCTTTCCCAAGAGTATAAGTGTGAAGTGAAATGCAAACAGCCTGATCCAGGATTTGAAATCAAGACACCGATTTCATTTTCTTCTTATGAAAACTATGATGCTTAATGCACCTCCCTTTCTTCTCCAAGCATTCACTAAAATATCTTAGAAAAATGAACTGCTAAGCAAAGGGAAATCTTAAATAAGAAATCTATTACATTATCAATGTGTAAAAAGACTATTCTTACATTTGATTTTGCACAAATTAAATATAACTGAAACTTAACCTGTAGATTCTAATCTGTAATAACATGAACGGAATGAAATTAAATATAACTTGCTGATGACCAAGATAGTTAAGAAATGAGTCTGTGAATGATTCAGCAAATCATTCCAAAATATTTTTTTGAGAAGTTTTGTTTTTTTTCTGCACACACTATTCTATTTCATTTTCCTTATGTTTTTTTATGATTCAAAGAAAAAGGAAAATTGCTTGTAAAGAGTTCACAATGTGCTTTGTTATAAAAGATCAAGAGACTAAATGTTCAGAGGAGTGAGGGAATCTCAGAACTTATAACATTCATTCTTAAGCATCTTACTCTAGATTTTATAAGCATGAGATTAATCACAAAGTAAAAAAAATGTGCAATTATCTTAAGACCAAACCGATAAAATTATTTCCACCACAACCACCTAATTAGATAAATAGTATTTTGCCTTTGATGACACATCTAACAACTTAAATTAATGATTACAAGCTTTAATCTGAAAGTATTAGATTCTGAAATATACAGACAGATGACAAAAAATAAACTAGCAATATATACAAAGTGTATTAAAAAAGTTTTGAAATTGAAGCTCTATTTACTACAAATGAACAATAAACAAAACATTAATTTTCTTCAAAATAGTTCCCTCAGAACTCAACATACTAATTCCAGTAAGTTTCCCATTTCTCAAAGCATTTCTGGAACTTTATTTTTTGAAATATTATAAAGTTGTTCTTCACATCATCAAATCTTACTCTTAAGATAATTTTTTAAAAGAAACAAGAAAAAGTGTCATGGTATTTGGTATGAGGAAAATGGTAATTGTTTCACTTGCACAAACTTGTGTTTTACCAGAAACTGCTGAGTAAAAAGTATTGAAACTCTTAAAGAAGTTCAAAAAGAGAATTGGCACTGACTTATTTAGATATCATTAGTTTATTATAACAAGTTGATCAGCCTAACACATCCTTTTATTTAAGATTAGAAATTTTTTTGATCACATCTTGTATGTTTTAATTTACTCAAAATTAAATGTACTGTTAATATATTTGATTTACAGAAAAGGACTGAATCAATCATACTCAGACCCCATGTTAATATACTGTATATCCTCTTTGATTGTTAATACAGGCCTGTACACTGACATGAATATAAAATTACATTATTCCCCACCAAAGATTTTTAAAGTTTCAGCAGAATATTTACTACCAGCAAGCATGCACTATGCCCTGGTCAAAATCAGCTAAATTCTTCAGGGTCTTGTAGTTTTATTTTCTGTCAGTGAACATTGCCATATATGTATTTATATTGAAACTTCACCAGTATGTCATTAGACTTAACCAGGTTACAGCTTTGAATAAACTGCTGTCAAAAATTCAACTTATGAACAAGATATACGACAGCAGTAATTTATAAGGAAATAATGAGTTGTCTTAAAAAATTAATAAGTTCAATCAGAGGTGACAGTTGTTTACCAAGATTCTTCAAACAAAATCTTAACCTTTTGATTCTGCTCTGTTATGGTATGAATCTGATCAAATTTGATATAGCGCACTGATAACCAGAATAGTTAAAATCATAAATAAGCCTGTGAATTATTCACTGGATAAAGGGTTAATTTAATGCATCAAGTGTGTATTTACTTAACCCTTCCATCATGAGCAAGACACAACACAAATTCTATTTTTTAAGCAGAGTACAACTGGTTTGAATTCAGAGTTTTCCTTCTCCAAGGTTGGTTGACTTACTAAGTTAAAGAGTTCGATCTGGCCTACTATTTACCCATAGTTGAAGGGAGGAGAGATAGATTCATGCCTTTACTGAGGGCATTTGTGCAAAGTGAAATGCAAACAGCTTCATTCAGGATTTGAACTAGGGTCACTGATTCCATTTCCTATGATGTAATCATTACACTAAGTGCGCCAGCAAGTAGCTTTAACACTTGTTATATTGCTAAATTCATGTTATGAATATTATTTTTCTTGGGCTTCCCTCAGCTACATCAAGAAAGAAAAAAGCTGGTCTATCTTACCTTTTTTTTAAATGCATATTTTCAGACTGCATTAAACAATCCCAATCAACCCGTGACCTACAAAATGGCAATAGAATCAATTGATTTAGACATAAGTTATCTACACGCTAGATTCATACATTTCAAATTCCTAATTTTCAAGGCAACTCAGCCTGACCACCAATCGATTTTTAATTAGCTTTTTTTCTCTTTTATTTTAAAGTTATTCATCTTATTCCTTTGTAAACTTTTTTTAGTTTTGCTTTTCCATTTTTGTTTTCTGCTTTGTGTTACCATTGTCTGTAATACTTTTCATTCTGATATTTTCTGGAATTGGATTCTAGCTTCTTGTGGCAGGAATGCTGCCAGTCAGCCGCCTGATGTTTACAGAGATATGTCAGCCTTACTGAATTCCAGATATAAAGAGAAAACAAGAATACAAAACAATAATATATAAATGTTGCACCAGTTGCAGTAACTTATGCAATCACACATTAATTCAAATGTACAAGTTTTGTATACTCATGGCATTCTTTTTCCACAATCTTGCTGTATATATATATATATATATATATATATATATACTTGTATGTTCATGTGTATTTAGACAGCAGTCATTCATTAAGACAAGTTAGATTATAGAACATTGACAGAGATTTTTTTCTAATTCTTTAGATTCCAAAAAGCATCACTTCCTGTGATTTATTTTATTTTCCTTATGTTTTCTTATATATGAAAAAGAAAATTACTTGTACAAAGTTCACAAAGTGTTTTGTAATAGTAGATCAAGAGACTGAAGGTTGAGAGGAGTGGGGGAACCTCAGAACTTATAATACTTCATAAAAAATGAGGATAACACAGAAGCAATATTTATAAGAGTGAATAACAATCTTACTGTGTGTTTATATATATATATTTATACACATACACACACACACACACACACACACACATGCACAGGCCTACACATATATATATATATATATATACATGAAGGCTTGTGCATGTGCGTGTGTGTGTGTGTGCGTGTGTGTGTGTGTGTGTTTTCTTTCATTAAGACAATTTACATTTATGAACATTGATGAAGAGTTTTTAAAAAATCTTTCGTTATATATTTGGACCTGGTGAATGTAAACATTGTCCACACATGTTCAAAGATACATAAATCTTTAATGGATTCAATGCAGCTTTGTTAGGAAATAAAACCCCATTTGAAGTCAGGTAACTTCTTTTTTATGATTCTGGTTAATTAAGTGTATCTGTTCTTGAATCAGGGAAATGTAACCACCAGGGATAAAACTACATCTTGTATTTGACTGCCATGTTAGCTGAGGCTGTAGAATACACTAAGTGCACCTCTGAAGATGAGATAAGACCTCCTACCCCAATAAAGATATGGTGTGACACTAAACTACATCTGATGGAAAGGCTCTAGTTTTGGAGTTGGGGGAATGTGGAGTACACTTCATTACCAGGCACACAGTTGGGATCCCATCTATGGGTCAAACAGAAATGTTCAATCTTTTACTAGGAATTATCATTTATATCGAATAGAATTATTTGTGATAAATAGGAATACTTAGAAACATTTACATAGGGACTGAGGGAGAGTCCCCATGGTATAGTGACTACTGCAGTCATGCTATCATGTTCGCTTTTGACTCAAAAAATGGTACTTGATGCTGCCTTGTTTAGCACTCAGCATTATAAGATGAGGATTGGAGCAATCCTGGGAATGGTGTGGCACTCTCCCCTACACCGCGGTGTAGAAGCTAATGAAAAGGAAGCCTTCTGGTCACCCTTGACAAAAGTCGCCAACTTTACTTGCTTATTATTCTTCCACAAGAATGACTTTGGCATCAAATAACCTATAAAGGTTGATATGCCATTAAACAACTAAACCAAAATCTGGTGGCCATAGTTCAGTCATATTTCTTAATCGCATTGCCAGATATCATAATCCAAATTAATCATCATGAATATATATATAAACTGCACAAGTTTGTACATGAATATCAAGTACTTCTCACCTACATAAAAAGTAATAATTCATTTAAATTTTTTTAAATTTCAAAAATCAAATATTCTGAAATTTTTAAAAAATGTATATGTTATTCCATAACCACTAGGCATAAAATATCCTGAGATGGATTGATATGTTGCTAAAATCCATCAACCAACCAATAAAAAAAAATATCTAACACCTTCCTTTATTTTAGATATTTGTTCTTTCTTGTTTTCTTTCTATCTCTAAAAACAATGTATCTGTTTTCTCCTTCCTTTTTTATTCACTAACTGTAGTTTTCTTTCTTTTTTCTTCGGAATTCTCTCTCTCTCTCTCTCTCTCTCTCTCTCTCTCTCTCTCTCTCTCTCTCTCAACATTCACTGTTTTCATTCTTGAAAAGTTGACTTTTTTATTATTCTTTCCTCCTCTATCTGTAGCATTCACTCAACAAGAAGTTTAGATTCAGATTATGCAAACAATACAAGACTTATGTTACTTTGGGGTTAGTATATTAAATTTTAAAAAAATCTGTTCAAACTAAAGATCAAGAGTGATTTGTTTCTCAGAGAAAATCTAAAATCCCAATAATGGTCTGCAGGATTTTATGTGATTTGAAATCACTTGAATATAAGACACCATTAGCAGATTGAACGCACTTGTAAATTTCAACATTGGACTTAAATTTGAAGTGTCTGTGTCACTTGCATTATTGCCTTCTGGGGAATGATTTCAAACAAATGTTCTGAGAGAAAATTTTGATTTGTTCCCCATCATAAATTTGTAAAGATCTAACACTAATTACAAATTTTACCTATACACACACACACACACACACACATCCACCTCACAACATATCATATATATATATATATATATATATATATATATATATATATATATATATATATATATGTATATAAAGCTTTTTGTAGCCAATTAGATTTATTTAAATTAGGCCCAGTGCATACATGAAAGAAGCTTTCCAAAATGAAAGCTGATTAAAACATATCTACTGTTAACAATCTCACAAGAGAGACTAAATAATTTGAGGTTGCTATCATTAGAAAATGATATTAGAAAAACCATTAACTTCAAAATTGCTTTGTAGAATAGTGGGTCTCACAAGCAATTTTTTCTCAGGGCCCCATACTTTTTTTGTCGGGTAGAAGGCCTCACTAACAATTTTTTAATTTGTTCCCACACTTCATAGATAGCACCGGCTATATATATATATACATATATACATAGTGTTTGGTTTGGTTTGGTTTGGTTTTTATGGCATATCAACTATTATTGGTTATTTAACACCCATTCCATTTTTATACATAAATGCAAAATATATGATTTCTAAACACATTTTGTAGATAACATTTTTAAACGAGCCTGAGCTCATTTTTTCACACAGTTAAATGGTTTCACTTATTTCTATCTAATATAAATAATTCTATTCACTAATAATCATTGGTTTGCGCACGGTTGAATGTTTTCAAGTATTGCTGTTTAACACAAACAGTACATTTAAACATTATTCATTTGTTTACACACAGTTAAATGATCAAACTGTTCTATTTCAAACAATTCAGTTTAGCATAAGTCAAAGTTGAATGGTTCCAAGTATTGCTATGCATCATTAATAATTCAATTAAATATCAGTCATTTGTTTACCTCAGTCATTTGTTTACACATAGATAAGTATAAAAACAGTTCTATTTCAAACAATTCAAATAAGCATAAGTACACAGTTTAAAGGACAGATAGTAATGAAGCCCCATCATCAGATTGTTTAGTGTTATATCCAGAACACTCATTAGGTGAGTCTTACCCCTCTGGTAAGATGCAGTCAGTGTATTCTGCAGCTTCAGTTGACTGGGCTAATAAATACACTAGTTCTCTTTCATTTATGGCATATAAGTGTCCAACAGTTCAGTTAAAGATGTGAATTCCTAAATTGCTAACTCAAGTAATTTGTTTATTGGAGTGAAACTTGGATAAGATGGTAACAGAAGAATGGTGCACCAGTGTATCACAGATTCTCCAAGGTGCCCGAGGTGTAATGGTTATTGTCGTAGGAAATGGACACGGCGACACGAGTTAAAATCCTGGATGAGACTGATTGCATTTCACATAGCACTAATACCCTTGGGAAAGGTATGAATCCAATTATTCTCCCTCCAGCAAAGGGTAAATAGTAGGATAGACTGGGTTCTTCTGCCTTGGTGAGGCAACTAGTCTAGAAGGAATACTCTAAATTAAAACCTGTTAAACTCCACTTAAAAATTGATCTTGTGTCATATCCTGCCCGAGCAGAGGGGTTGGGTAAATATGATCACAGATTCTCCAAACAGAAATATTCAACAATACTCTGAAATCAGACTTTTTCCCTTCTCCTAAACCTGTTGTCTTGTCAAGGATGTAGTGCCCAGTTTGTCCTAATATTTTTACATAACTTGAATTAAATTGATGGATTCATGTCTTTCTCCAAGAGCATTAACATGATCTGAAATGAAAACAACCTCATTCTATATTTCTGCACTGTTCATGGAGTCAATAAAGTACAATAACCATTATGCCGCACACATCCATGAATAATGTGTGTGTTTGTGTATTTACCAACCTCTACACATGAGCTGGATGTGAAAAATGATCAAATTTTAAAGTAGAATTTTACAGGTTTGAATTCAGAGTTTTCTATCACCTAGACCAGTTGCCCCACCAAGGTTAAAGAACTGAGCCTGCCCAACTATTTACCAATAGCCGGAGGGAAAATAGTTAGATACATACTTTCCCCCAAAGGTATTAGTGATAAATGAAATGCAAACAGCCTTGTCCATGATTTGAAATCAGATTGCCATGCCCATTTCCTTCAAAGATAACCTTTATACAATAAACACCTCCAGTATATATATATTTATATACACAACATTCATACATTATATAAACTCATATGAATGTATAAACAGAGTGAAGGAGAGGCGTACATTTATATATACATATACTTATATACACACATATATCTATAACATACATTATATATACACGCATATAAATATTTTTATATATATCTAGAGAAATAGATAGGTGGATAGATAGATATGGGTGCTTATTATTTAACTTGGTGGGAGGTTCTGATGCCATGAAAGTTTATTTTATGCTACAGATTTTAGAAATGCTGTGGATGTATTTGTTTGTGTTAAATATAGCGTAAACATGAGAACATACGCTGATACATGGACAAAAACCACCTGCCAAGAATCAATATAAAAAAAAGTAACATTAAAACAACAAGTTAAAAAAATCAAGGAAAGTCATTGATTTCTAAGAAAACAAACAAATAATGTTGACTAAATTGACACTACTACTACAACTATTTATGATGACATATTTTTGCATGTGTGGGAGTATGTGAGATAAGAGTGAGAGATGGAGAAGATTGTCTTCTATGTAGTATAAATGTGGTTCTATGGAGGTGTGGCAACTTACAAAAGAAATAACATCTAGTAAATGATAATGCTTAAGAAATATTCTGGCAAAAACTTCAGAATTTGATGTAAATACTTATGGAGGTACTCGTGATGTAAAAGTTGTCAACATAGGAAGTAGACTCGGCTACCCAAATTCAAAATCTGAATGAGACTGTTTGCATTTCACATAGTGCTGATACCCACTGAGAAATGTAAGAATCCAATTATTCTTCCTCCAGCTGTGTTTAGATAGTTGAGTAGACTGGGATCTTTAACCTTAGTATTGCAACTGGGCTTGGAGAAAGAGAATTCTAAATTCAAACTAGACCTTGAGAAGAATGGGCTCCACCAAACTATTTGCACCCATGGCCAGCTAAATGAGTAGTGCCCCCACAACCAAACCAGTTTATGAGATAAGTGAACTTGTTTATAACTTAAGGACTGAAAATATATTTGCTTAATTCAATCAGACTTTTTTTTTTAAATACTATCTTTCTCACATGATAATTAAGGGAATATTCAAAAACTGGAGAACAACAGTATAATTCTGAAAATTCCTAGAAATACATATCGTCAACATGGCTAACAAAATAGGAAACTTCTTTTAAGAAAATTATCATTTTACATTAATATTTGACTAGGTTTTTGCAGCATGAAATAGAACTTCAAATAATTTGTTTATTATTTTATATTATAAGAAAGAAAAAATAAGCATCTGAATAAATTGATTTGTTCCTTGATCACACCAATTGCAATAGGATTTATTTTTCTTTCAATGAAAAGAAAAAATAGCCACTGAGACATCCCTTTGGTATCCTGTAATAATACATATTTGCTATAAACATTAAGTTGCGTTTATTTCTATCAAAGTAATTGTTCTGGTGCCGATGGCGAGCGATAATGAATAACGCGTGAACACGCAAGCTATCTAATAAGGAAGTATGTTTATTTACATGCAAGGGAGCTAAACCTACAGAGCCGGCCTCACTTTCATGGGGCCGTTTCGTACCCGTGTTTTACGGAGCTATGTACATCATAACATCCCTCTTATCAAGTGATGTTTACACTGAGTTCAAGGTGATGTGTGATGCTGTAAAAGTCCATACTTTGTAATTGTGTGTGAGTTCATTTTTGAATGAAGCTAGTAAAATTCCGAGTAATCAAAGTAAGGTCCCTATGTGCTTTTTTCTTTTCTTTTTCTTTTTCTTTCCTTTCTTCCCCTTTCTCCTCAATTTTTGCTTTGTGCGTCTACCTTTCGATAGGTCGTGGTCCTTTAATCGTGCTGGCACTTGGACAGGACGACTAGATCTACAGGTTTGGATTTCATGAGTCTGTGATGTGCATGTTTGTATGGGAGTGTATTGGGGGTCAGCTGGTGTTTGGTCGAGTAATGTATCTAGTTGCCGGGGGCGAATATTCAGGGGCTTAGTGGGTGCCCGGTCAGGAAATGTGGCCTGTTGGCATAGGTGGATCCTGTTTCGCCTGTACTGTTGTCCATCTACCTGGACCATGTAGCTGCGTGGTGCTGCTTTGCTAGTGACTATACCAGGCGTCCAGTCGCTGTTAGGGTTTTGTGGATGACACTTCACCCTGATAGGTTGTCCTATGGCGAGGTCTTCCTTCTCAATTTGAACATAGTTTCGCTCCGTTTTAGTAAGTGCTCTGGACGCATACACGATGGGGTGTCCACCCTGTTTTATTACAGCTCCAAGACCAACCTCCGAACTATCGCATTCCAGTGAGACTTCCTTGTTAACATCATAATATTGGAGGACTGGAGCTTGGGTGATGAGTTCTTTCATCCTACTGAAAGTCGTTTCGTGTGGTGGCAACCAGTCAAATACAGAGTCCTTGTCCAGTAGGCGTCACAGCGGTTCACATACAGTGCTTAGTTTGGGTGTAAACTTAGCAAGGTAGTTTGCGACTCCTAGGACTCTCTGAACACCTTGGACGTCTGTGGGGTATTGCATCTGCGAAACTTCCTTAACTTTCTCCGGGTCTGCTGCTAAGCCCTGTGCACTGAAGATGTGTCCCATGTAACTGACAGAAGTTTGTTTGAAGTTTAACTTTTTGGGGTTGCGTTTTAAACCCTTTTCCCGGCATCTTTCGATAAGTGCTCTGAATGCTGTGTCGTGACTTTTGTCGGCCTCCGCATCATTCTCACCAGAACCATATATTATGGTGTCATCTGCGATAACTTGAGTATTGTCCAGTCCCTCGAAACAGTGGTCGAGTCGTCGTTGCCATTTCTCTGGGACTGAGCTAATTCCAAGTGGCATTCTAAGCCACCGTATCCTGCCAAATAGAGTCCAACATGTTGTCAAGTATGAAGACGACTCATCCAGTGCAACCTGAAGAAACCCATCCTTAGTGTCTACGACCGAGAAGAGCCTGGCCTTGCTCATCTTTGTCGCTATTTCCTCGACTGTTGGAATTGGGTAGTGGTTACGCTGGATTGCCTTATTCAAATGGTATGGGTCAATACAGATCCTCAATTTGTGGGGTTTCCGAATGACAACTATGCTGCTGATCCAGGGTGTCGGTTCTGTGACCCATGCTATCACTCCTTGTTCAACCAATTCCTCCAGCTTTTGTTTCAGCTCCATTTTGAGTGGTAGTGGAACTCTGCTGGGGTTGTTCTGAACTGGTTTGATGTTTTTATCAATCTGTATTTTGCATTCTCCTGGTAGTCTTCCCAGCCCGGAAAATACATCTTTACAGTTGTCGAGAACACCCTCCTTGGTGAGTGATAGTGAATAACGCGTGAACACGCAAGCTATCTAATAAGGAAGTATGTTTATTTACATGCAAGGGAGCTAAACCTACAGAGCCGGCCTCACTTTCATGGGGCCGTTTCGTACCCGTGTTTTACGGAGCTATGTACATCATAACAGTAATATAGTATTTGATAAAGAAATGATCTTATCAATTGTTTAAGAAGGTAGAGAAAACAATGGAAACAAATTTTCAATTAGAAACCCTAAAAAGTAAATAATAAAAATCAAATATAAATGGTTTTGTATTTGCGCTAATTTAGAAAATATATTCTAAGACCAAGCTATCAGAAAAGTATTAGTATTATATAAGTATTGTATATCCCCTTGAAGGTTAAATAGATTCACCCAAAGAGTTATTTATAGAAAAATATCTTCAAGCTAGGGGATGGTTACATGACAAATTCTTTCATTGTAGTTGAGTGTTTCAGTCAAATTAATTCTTCTTTGTCTTTTTTCTGGCAATCAGCACCTCAACAATAAGAATACTTGAAACCATATGACTCTGTTCAAATTATTAATATAAAAAATAGTTACTTAAAGTTGTAACTATTTACAAATTATCATTATTAAAACAAAAAATGTGACTTTGGCATTTAATAAATCAACAAGGGTTGACATGGCAGAAAACAAAACTTAGTGCTTTTCATTATGTGTTATATATTCAAAATCAAATAAAGATCACTGGTTAGACATAACCCAGTGATAAAATAAGATCAACTTTGATCAGAGAACAGATCAGGGTGAGTGGATATGAGGATAACAGATGGTATAAAAGGTTACCCGAATGGTGCCCAATAAATAACAAAGACTAGAGAAAATGAGATTTAGGTCTTTTCTTGTAAACCAGCTGAGGTTGGTGTAGTTACAGTGTCCATGAAAGGATTTGTAATTTTTCAAGCATTTAACTGATTTTCTTCTTCTTTTGACGCTTTTAAGAATCCTGTTTTAATTAATGTATTTTCAATGTATTTGGGGACACATGGGTGAGAAGACTTTTTTTCAGTATACATGTCATATAGAATCATAAAAGAAAGATGGTTTTAAAGTAATTCGTTTATAAAATTTTATAAGAAATTTGCAACCATAAAATTTGACCAACATGACATTTGACATAAGATTTACAGAATGTAAAGATTGTGATAAGTTGTAACATAATATGGAAGTATATCACACTAAATTGATTATGTAATATTTTATATAATGCAAGAGCACTTTGATAAAAACACATAATGTAATTCATGGTGATAGTTATATGAGGTCTGAAGAGCTAAGATCAGTTAAGACTTGATTTAATATCAGGATTGAACTTCATAACCTCTGGGCTTGTTTTCACATAGAATAACCTTGAAAAGGCACCAAAACCAAAGAGTTTATTACATTCCATTGAGTATCCATACATGAAAAACAAATTAATAGACAAATGAAATTGAGTGAGGAAGATTCATTAGATCAAAATGAAGAACTGATTCTTGTGATCGTAAAATGAATCGTTTGCCGATACAAATTATCTAAATCCTCAATCTTTGATCTTGAATATCAAGCTTTTCTCTTTACCTTAATCACGGCCATTGTTGCCAGTGTTACCACAGGCATTGCTAAAAATCATTTAGAAATGGTTGCCAGTAATTTATACGATGGTGTCACTGTAGAGATAGCATCAAAGCAATCAGAGGAGGATTTGGTATAAATATTTAATTTTTTTTTTTTGGTGGGGGAAGGTACATTACTTTTTTGTTTTCCTCTCCCTGCTTTTGCAGATTGTTTCATTATGTTGTGAACAAGAGTGGAACTCTTTAGACTATTCAACAAAGTAAAAAGATGAAGTGAAAATGAAAGTTTTAAAAATAATAGAAAGGATTTGAGTACACATTCTAATGTTACTGGGTGGGTCATTTGGAATAATAACTAAAATTATAACTTACAATGAAAAGCATTTATTTTACAAAATATACAAGGTTACATTAACAGAGGTATACTGCTAGCTAGTCTTGCTAGGAAAGTGCTGAATATTTGTCGCTGCCTCCCACCAGACAGGACTTGACACAAGGTCAAAAGCCCGAACGCTGATTAAAGTGGGGATAAAGGGGTGGGGAAGGTCGGGAACGAGCCGAGACTCAAACCCTGCTAGTCATTGACCCACTAAGTGCAATGTGGGTCTAATGAATCAAGCAGTATCACGGACCAAAATCTAGGTCCGGGCACGTATGCCAGCATATAGCTTGAATTAGACTGTGAGGTCTAGTGCTATACAAGGGGTCTGAAAAGCAGCTCGCCCACCCAAAGGTTGCCCAGCCAAAGCAGGGGGCCTATTCGGCCCCGAGTCTGCTCTTGGTTTCGATCGCCCATCCGGCACGAATGCCAGACGGCCCAGCCAAAAGGGCGGGGAGCAATGAGATACTACACTTTGATCGTAGCCAAAAGGCCACGGAAAGCGCTGCCCCCAGCCAATGCTGTAACAGCTTATATTCAAATAGAATAGTCCATTCTAATGCAGAGGGGTCTCTTCTCTTCTCTACAACAGAAAAGTATTTTGATTATGATCATAACTAAAAAGCTTAATTCAAAGGGCACAGTTATTTTTGTTGTTTACTTTGCTTTGAAAAAATATTCTAAAAACAACTTCTAGTAAAGAAATCTCATTTTCAAGCAAGAGAAATCTTCTTAAATGCACATATATACATAAACATATGTATGTGTAAACATATTTGTATATACATTGTATCATGATGGATTTTCCAATTTTCACTGACAGATGAGTTTCCAGACAGTTGGTTAAGGCCTGCAGTAAAATGGATTTTATTTCATCTTGACTAGAAAAACAACAAAAAGATATTTTAGATTAGAATGAGAAGATAAAGGAGAAAAAAGATGAAATGAAAGAAAATGAGGAAAGAAACAAAGTTAAAGAGGAAAAGAAAAAAAAAGAAAGAAAAAAATGTATTTCTTTCTCAAGTTTAGCTTAACTTAGAACAAAAATGAATTGGAAGATTGTGTTGGTCTAATTTTTGTAAGTGAGGAGAGCTTTTCTATCTTAAAAATTAACATTTAAAAAATCTAAGCTTGAATGACAACAATTGGCAACACAAGCACAAAGTACAAAAATATCTCAGTCATGATTCAGATTTGTGCTGGAATTGGAGTTGTTACCAGCACAGAAGTAGCAATAGATTGTTGGGCAAGGAAAAAAAGATGATAACAAATAAGTTTATTAGTAATATTTTATAAATTCAATGAGATGAAAAGTCTGTTTTTGATTAGGTTGTGATAACAACTCTACTTGAGTTCATGATTGGGTTCACATGTAGTTCAGGCCAATGCAGATTGTAATCATCAGAGTTCATATACAGGTCAGAATCATGCAGTATAACTGTGGTTTGACAAAGGCCAAATGAAAGAAATTTCAAAAGACAGATGGCAAAGACATCTCTGTTTGAGTCTGCTGAGAAAAAGCCTGACAACTGTCATTTTGAAACCCTTTTATAACTGTGAGGCACAGCAAAAACTAATTGGTTAGAAAATAGCTGCTTTTTTCCTTTGTGTACCAAATTGTGATTATGGCTAGAATGATAGTTCCCTAAGATTGGTTTGGTTTCTCTTGTAGCATATCAACCTTTATGGGTTATTTAATGCCAAAGCCATCCTTGCAGAAGAACCGTAGTGGTACTATTTAACCCATAGCTGGAGGAAATAAAGGGTTCATACTTTTCTCAAAGGTATTAGTTCAAAAGTGAATGTAATAATGTGATAATTAGAACTCACTTACTCCAAGGCCACAGTTCAGCACATTTGGCCCCTAAACCAAGAGAACATTCTTGAAGGTTACCTTACATTTGCTTACAATAGCCAAATACTTTGAAACTTCGCACTTTTGTTGAAGCTTAATGAGAAAAGAAACATTTATTTAAGACAATAAATGTTTATTGTTCAGCACAATATCCTTCCTTATCTATCCCAGTTGGCTGGCACTGTAAAATACACTGACTGCATCTCTGCAAAGAGGTAAGAATCCCCACCACCAAGTGTCCTATTTATGACTCTAAACAATCTGATGATGAGGCTCCAGTAATATTGGAGCTTTGGGGAATGTGGAGTACCTCTTCATTGGCTTTTCCCTCAGGTCTACTCTAGCCCGAAGTGGTAGCACCTGATAGTGTCCTATCTATGGGCTAAATAAAACTGTTTGACATTTAAACTGAGGGCAAACAAATAACTTATGCTAAATTGAATTATTTCAATAAGTACTGTTTGATCATTTAAATGTGTATAAATAAATGAATGAGATTTAATTGAATTGTTTTTGATACATAGCAATACTTAGAATCATTTAACTTTGACTCATGCAAAATTGACTTGTTTGAAATAGGACAGTTTGATCACTGAACTGTGTGTAAAGAAACGACTGATGTTAGTGCTGCATAGCAATTCTTGGAACCATTAAACTTTCACATGCTAAATTGAATTATTTGAAATAGAACTTTTTGCTCATTTAAATGTGTGTGCAAAAATGTTTAATGTTTGATTGAATTGTTAGTGAACTTGGAACTATTTACTTTTGTTGACCTATATTTACAAATCATATATATCTGATATATATGAATAAATCAGATTTGGCATTAAATAACCTACAATGTTTGATATACCATGAAACCAAACCAAACATTCCTTATAAATACACTTGATTCAGAGGTGAATATTAATCCCACCAATCAAAACTTATGCAATGAAAATATCTGGAATCAGACATTTTGGTGTAAAATTTTTTTTTTTTTAAATTAAAGCTCAAGTATATTTTGGCTGTAGTGAAATAATAATTTTTGTTTGATGATAAAAATTTCAATTTTCCAGTTTACCCCTATTTTTAAATTATATCAATTCAAATAAATATATAGCTTAAAGACTAATTATATTTGGTTCTAATGAGAAATATGAATACTAACGTTAAGGATAGTATGTATTTACCCACCTCCTCTGCCACTAGGTATCTTTTCCTTACTATGTTACATCACAAACAAAAGCTAAAGGGCCCAGTCTGCCCAATTGTTTACCCATAGATGGGGGATAAGAGATAGATTCATGATTTTCCAAAGGGCATTAGCATGAAGTCAAACAGCTTTGTCCAAGGCTAAGGTTTGTACCCTTACTCAAGGTCAAATTTTAAAGGATGTACAGTTGGGTTAAATTCAGAGTTTTCATTCTTCTTGACTAAGTATTTTCCTTCTGGACTCAGTGTTATATAATCGATAACAAGTTTCCACATCAAAATAACATTGAAGAATGAGTTATTCACATTGTAAATATTTCACTCATTGTTATTATAATGAGGTAATCTAGTGTATGAAAACAAAATGAAAAGCTTTAATCACTTAAATGCTTTTAGGGGGAAACATCAAATGTTTTTAGAATAAATATATGAAATTTATCAGAAGTCTTATTGTTATCAAGTTGAACAGTCTTTGGAAATAGATGTTGTCTTGTCTCAAGTAGTTGTAATTGTGAACAACCGTGAGTGACTCTCTTTACTTGAGGGTATACTGCTTTCATAGCAGTATCTCACTGCATATGTTACTACACTTATAAAGTTTGAAAACCTATCAATTTTTTTAATATATGTTTTTACTAAACCCTTTTGTCACTAGCAGAATGCAACACAAGGTTGAGATTTCAGCAGAGTACAGCTGCTTTTGAAATCAGAGTCTTCCTTTTCCAAGACCTGTTGCCAAACTGTTGTATAGTGGCTCATACCACATGACTTCCGGTATCACGGAAGTATAAAAGATGCCATGTTTCTGAAGCATGGAGAAGCTGAGAGAAAGAGACAGAGACAGCTCTGAAAGATGTCATCAGTAGTAAGACCAATTTCGGATGCAACACTAACAGCGTGAGATTTATAATACTAGTCAGACTGTACCTCTTGAGTTGATGAATAATTAATTCTATTTCACTGTGTATCTTTTTCTTACCACGATGCAACACAAACAAAGGCAAAAGAGCCCAGTCTGTCCTATTGTTTACCCATAGATGGGGGATAAGAGTTAGATTCATGACTTTCCAAAGGGCATTAGCATGAAGTCAAACAGCTTTGTCTAAGGTTAAGGTTTCTACCCTTACTTAAATACTCATAGGATCACATTGTCCTATAACAAATAATAGGCAGCTAAATGTCCAACACCAAGATATAGGCACCAAAAAGTCTCAGACAGAAAATATCTAGTCAAAATTCAGCTAATAATTGAGTCAGGCAGTTAACTAATGAATGCCTACTTATATTCTTTACTCTATGTAGGTGAAAATTCCAGGCTATTCTGACTAATTTTGATCATCCCTCTTGAAACACGAAACACTAAAACAAAAGGTAAAATCCTGATCAAGCTATTATGGTCAAGAACCTAAAGATACTATATAATCCAAAAGAGATTAGCCACATAAGCTGCAATTATATTAGATTTTGATAATTCTGACATGAATATAGATTTATTAAACCTAATCTCACTAACTAATAACCATTTTTTGCATGTTGTTCATAAGTCTTTATTCGGTGCTGTAAGAAAACTTAGTATCCTAGATAGGACATTAAACTGCGTCTTTGTCCTGAGGCACCAGTTCTGGAACTTTGAGAAGTATTGTGTCACTCCTTCATTGCAATCACTCCCTAATCCACCCTGATCAAGAATAGTAGTACCTGTTAGACTCCTTTGTGTTTTGAAAATTTGAACATTAGATAGGAATACTTGAAACCATATAACAGTGTATAAATTATTTGTACCAAAAATAGTTGCCGGAGGTAACAATTGTTTATAAAGTAGTCAAAACCTTATAATTATGCATAAATTATCGATATTTATTAGGAAACCTTAAAACTATATAACTGTGTGCAAATTATTTGCATTAAGAATAATAATATAATTATTTACTAATGATTAACATTATTTACTTTAAATGATACAATTAGTAGCTAAAAAATGATTCACTTTAGCATTAAATAACCAAACAAACCTTGACATGCAGTGAAACTAACCAATAATTTTAATGGATCTACACATGTTAAGATCAGTCTGGTTACTGAATGCTTACTTTAACTGAATCATATTCAGCTTTTTGATCTCACTTAAAAATAAGTATGATCCCCATCTCAAATATTTCTTAACCCTAAAATCATTAGGATTGCTTCCCTTTATTTTTTGTGAATTCTATTTATTTGTTCATTCATTTATTATAACATTTTTACTTGTTTCTTCTCTCACATCACTTTTTCTATTATTCCACATTCATTCGTTAGATTCAGTTTTCCTTTTGTATTTTATTTTGTGCATTTTTTAATTTCTTCCTTTATCTTTTTTTTTCACCCACCATTTCTGTCTCCTCCTACTACTCCTCTTTTTTTCTATCTTCTCCCTTTCTTTTTCCATTCCTCTTGCTTATTACTTTATCCCATTTCCTTAACTGCTTTTTTCTTTCTCTTTTCTCAAATTTCTTTCTATTTTTTCTTATTTCTTTTCCTTTCTTATCACTTTTTTCCTTCTGCCTCTTTTTTTTTTTTTTAGCTTTTCTCTCCACAGCATTTTTTTCTTTCTTTCTACACTCTTTTCCCTTTTTCTATCTATCATGATCATTTCTACTTCAATTTTCTTTCTTTCCCCAAAATCCTACAGATTTGTCTGACATTGTTCACCAGTGCATATGACAGATTTACATGAATAATGTGAGTGTTGATTCTCATCTTGTTTTTTGTTTTCATCTTTCAAGAAGTCCATAACCAAAAACTAAAAATGCAAAAAATTGTTTAAACAAAAGGCAAAATCATCAAGGAACATCACACAAACATCTGAGAGGATTCTGCACTTTTTAAGTATAACATATCCTTATTCTTTGGGATTTACTGGCAATATTTTTTCTGTATTACAGACTGCAATCAATTCCTTAAGGGTGAGAGGAAGGTCCTTACCTGCCCAGTTTCTCAAAGATTTTTTTAAAGTAATTTTTTGTTTGCTTTAACTCTTTTTTTCATTCAGGCTATCATTGATTTACTCCTGACTCTGTTAACTCTATCCTTTCCCATTCAAAGGGAGACAACTGTTAAAAAATATGATAATGCTAGGCAAAAGTCAAGCACCATAAACCTTACTGTTATTTTGTCCATCATGTCGCCACAAAAACTGAATAAGCAAATCTTTACAATATAGAAAACATTATTCCTTGATATTCAATGTTTAGGGTCTGTGATCAGCCAACATTCAAAGAGCCATTGATTCCAAAATGTTGATAATGGAAGACCCCTGTCAATAAATTGAGAAATGTAAGTTTCTACTATTAGAAATCATAAAGAACTATCATAATTTCACTGAAAATTATCATGATTATTTGTGTAAAAGACACTATTTTTCCCGATATTTCAGCCCAAAAGTTAAGTTTATATATATATATATATATATAAGGACTATTTAATTAAATTTTTTTGGCTACATGCCCAATCATATTCAAGATGGCATGACTGAAAATAAGTTATACTTATAGCCTGGCATAGGGGCTAACATGCTTGACTGTAACAACATAGTAATCAAATTCAAATTCCAGTTACACTATTAAGTTCACTTTCGAAAACATATATTTTATACCCTTGAAAAGCTATGAACTTCCAGCTTTAGATAGTATCATGACTATTATTCTACAAGGATGGCTTTGGTATTAAATAACCCATAAAGGTTGATATGCATTTAAGCAAAGAAACCAATCCAAACCAAACCAGAAGAATATCCACTGTAATGTGTTTATTACTAATTTTGTTTCTCCCACTGTAAGCTTATTTCTGTTGGATTTTTGTGTAAACATGTTCATGTGTTTGCTCTAAATACAGTGTAAACTTTGTATTCTAAGATATAATTTTTCAAGACATAATTTTTGAGTGAACATGTCTGTGTATTTTCTCCAAATACAGTGTAAATTTTGTATTTTAAGACATAATGTAAACCATATAGAATAGATTCTTGCCCAGTCGGCTGGGGCTGTAGAATACACCGACTGCTTCTCTGCCAAGGGGTAAGACCCCACCCCAGTGAGTGTCCTAGATATGACACTAAACAATCTGATGGTGAGGTTCCAGTGATGCTGGAGCTTTGGGGAATGCAGAGTACCCCTTAATTGGCTACACTCCCAGGTCCACTCTGGGTTCTATCTATGGGTTAAATAGAACTAAACGGTGGTTGGAGTTTACTCTTTTTTTGGATTTAAATTGCATATTTATGCTGAACTGTTTTGTTTAAAGTAGAACTGTTTTGACATATAAACTGAATAAAGTAGAACTGTTTTGACATATAAACTGAATTGCTCGAAATAGAACTATTTTGACATCTAAACTGTGATCTTATGCTAAACTGAATTATCTGAAATAAAACTGTTTTGACATTAACTCTGTGTATTGCACAGTCGGCTGGGGCTATAGAATACACCAGCTGCACCTATGCAGAGGGGTAAGACCCCCCCCACCAACAAGTGTCTTGGATATTACACTAAACAATCTGATGGTGAGGTTCCAGTAATACTCAAGCTTTAGGGAATGCGGGGTACCCTTTTATTGTCATCGCTCCCAGGTCCACTCTGGCCTGGCGTGGTAGCACCTGATAGGGTCCTCTTTATAGATTAAATAGAACTAATGGCATACTTATGCTAAACTGAATTGTTTGACTAAACTGAATTGCTTGAAATAGAAATGTTTTTGACAATTAAACTGTACTTACATTTAAACTGCATGCTTATGCTAAACTGAAACCGTAATTACATTTAAACTGCGTGCTTATGCTAAACTGAATTATTTGAAATAGAACTGTTTTTTGATATTGAAGCTGTATTTACATTAAACTGAATTGTTTAACATAGAACTGTTTTGACATTTAACTGTGTGTAAATAAAATCTGTACTTATACTAAACTGAATTAGCTGAATTAGAACTGCCTGACTAAACTGAAAAGCTTGAAATAGAAATGTTTTTGACAATTAAACTGTACTTACATTTAAACTGCATGCTTATGCTAAACTGAATTGTTTGATAGAGAATTGATTATTTACATAAAAATGGATTTGGTATTAAATGACCTACAGTGGTTGATATGCCATAAAACCCAACCAACCAACCAATCAACCATATAGATTGTTATTTTTAGTCAGTGGAAACTGATGAAAAGTTGAATAGAAGTTAATTTCTGGTTAAATTTAGCAGCTACAAATTCAAAAATATCAGTTATTATAATGTACAAAACTTTTTTCCAGATTTTTTTCCAACTATTTTTCCAGATTTTCATCATCCAAAGTTAACAATGCAAGTTATGCATGAGTACACGTTATATACAAATAATTATGGTTGTCCAAAGCTGAAATCTCAAAGATTAATCATTCATATTTGCTTGGAAGCATCTCAATTTTCAAAGTTCAAAAATCATGATACTACCAAACAATTTTAGAAATAACCTCTTTTTTAGTTTTGAATTCCTTGTGGGTATTGCAGATATAGCATTTTGTTTAGGACAAAGAAATCAAGCAGACAGTGTGGCTTTATCTATTGAGTTGATTGGCAGCAGTATAGGACAGTGTTGTTGTCAAAATCTTATGAGGATTGAGTTGGTCTTTTGTTCTTCATCAAATGATGTGCAAACCAATGCATTTATAAGCTTGTACTGTGGCATTAGAAGAATTTTTCAGGTTTGTATTTAGAACTAAACTAAAGGTTGTGAGGGCGATAATTCCTGTTAGAAATGGAAAAAAATCAGACTTAGGGTTACATGATCTATAAGTTGTTTCCACATCAAAATAACATTGAAGAATGAGTTATTCACATTAATTATAAATATATTTCACCCATTGTTATCATAATGAGGTAATCTAGTGTATTAGAATAAAATGAAAAGCTTTCATTGCTTAAATGTTTGGGGAGGAATATCAAATGTTTTTAGAATCAAAATATAAAATTTATCAGAAGTCTTTCTCAGATTGAAGGTATACATGGTGAATTCAATAAGTTTCCAGACTTTTTTTGTACAGGCATTTAAAATTGCTGTAGACTCTTGACAATACAGTATGTTATTACTGTACATCTTATGAGATGACTGACCAATTTTTATGATTTTCAGCTTCAAATGAACAGCTACAGCAGGAATTGGAATACATCATACTAAAGCCTAATTGTTACAGCTGGTGAATTTCAAAAATGCAATCTGGACTTGAGGACACATTAGAAGAATGATATGCAATAAAATTCTGTTTTAAACTTCGAAAAAATGCCTCTGAAACGTATGGAATGCTTCAGACTGCTTTTTGACCATCTTGCATGAATCGAGCATCAGTTTTTGAGTGGCATAAGAGATTCAAGGAAGGCATGGAGACTGTGAGGGATGGGATGAAGAGAGGTGTGGGAGGAGTAAGGAAGTCAATACACCAGAGTTGATTGGCCAAAGGGTTAGGGTTAGGGTTACTATTTGAGGTTTTAAGGGAGTTCAGGAAAAGATTCCATCAGAAGAGGCCAGCACTCTTCAAATCGGGTCAGTGGCATTTCCACCAGGGCAATGCACCAAGTCCACAACTCCATCCTTGTCACAGACTCTTTGACTAAGATGGTCATCAAGACAGTTCCTTAGCCTCCCTATTGTCCAGACCTTGCTCCCTGTGAGATTTGGTTATTCCCTAAGCTCAGAGGCTGTCATTATGAGAGAATTGAGGAGATGAAAGAGGCTGTGATGAAGATCATTGACACGCTCACACAAGAGGACTTCCATGGGGCCTTCCAGAACTTGTTGGAACAGTACAACAAGAGCATTGCAGCCAGAGAAGATTACTTCGAAGGGGACTAGAGTTTCATGTGCGTGCTATCAATAAAAGTGCCCATACGAAAAAAAGTCTGGAAACTTATTTAATGATCCTCGTATATCTACCTAACCCCTCCAAAATTGGTAGAATGTAACACAAGGACAATTTTTGGTGCAGTACTGCTGGTTTTGCCTTCAAAGCCTTCCTTCTAAACAAATTGCCATACCTAGGCTAAAGATCCCAGTCTGTCCTACTATAACTAGGAAGGGAACAGAAGGATTCATAGCTTTCTTAAGGACATTAGTAAAACACACATAGCTTCATCCAAGCTTTGAAATTGGGTTTTCTGGTCCATATTTTTTTTTTATGTAAACAATTTTTAATACAATGTTTATATCAATTATGTCTCATTTGATTAAATATCTTATTCTATTGTTCTGAATTGGACATTAAACTCCACCTGGTGGTTACACTCCTATTCTGGAGCTCTGAAGAGTGTAGAGTACTCCTTCATTGCCATTACTCTCTGTTCTACTCTGATCCACAGAGGTAGTACCCCTAAGGTGCCATCTATTGGTCAAATAGTCCTGTTTTAAATTTATTTGAATTAGTTGGTTTGTTTTATAGCATGTCAACCCTTGTGAGGTTATTTAATATCAAAAGCAGTTTTTTATCAATTATATAGTTCAAAAATCGTTTGTAAGCAATTATAGCATCAAGTAATAATTCATTATGCTAATAGTTTTTATACAATCATGTTTTCAAGTAATTATTATGATTAAATAGAAACTACTTGTTTTCTCTCAGTTATATGATTTCAAGTATTCCTATGTCATACTGATAATTTGCACACAATTATATGGTTTTGAGTATTTCAAGCTGTTACTTGGTTTCAAATAACTAATAACGACAATTCTTTGTAAACAATTAGAGCTTTAATTAAATATTTTGCACACAAAGTTCTAATCATTCCAAATAATGATAATTTTCCAACAGATCTATTATAGATGAGACCAAAACAGGTACTATGACCCTAGATCACAGGGAACATTGAGAGTAATGACAAAAAAGGGTTAACTTGTCACTCCTTTTCATTCAACTAATCAATATGCTACATTGTCAGCTTCTTTTGTGAGATATCAATTCTTTTCTAGACTATTTTTAAAAACATTTCCTCACAAAACTTTTCTCTTGACAATCACCAAAGGTCAAAACTAGTTCAGAGCAATTAAAAAATAAACAAGAATAAAGAAAAATTCCTATTTGTCATATCATTTTTGTTCGTATCTCTCTCTCTCTCTCTATATATATATATATATATACTTTCAAGAGGAAGCCAAAATTTGGTCACATTAGGATTATAAATTTATTTCCATCATGCTAAGAGTATTGATATGAATCAACTCAAAAAAAAATTTAACAGGACTTCTTCAGATACAAAATGGAGATAATGTGACCTATATATATATATATATATATAGTGGAAGGAGCTCCAAAAATTTTACTTGAAGCTTATCAGTATTTCTTTAACCAAAAAAGGAACCTAACTGATTTCATTAATGTTACAGTCTTCATTAAAATCATTTTTAGGTGAATTATCTGCTTTTAATGGACAAAGCTGTTTGAGTTTTACATCAAGTAAAACACTTGGGAAAGGCTTAAATCCATCTCTTCTCCTCTCAATAATGAACAAATATTAGGACAGACTGAGCTCTTTAGCCTTAACACAGTAACCAGTCCAGGGAAAATAAAAACTCTAAATTCAAAACAGCCATACATTGCTTAAAATTTGACCTTGTGTCACATCTTGTCATTTGTGGTTGTTTGGTTAGTTATATAGTTTAATGGTATATCAATCCTTTTAGGCTATTTAATTCCAAATCTTGTTTTTTGTTTATATTTATGATTTGTAAGTGAATAGTTTGTAGATGAATGTTTTTGCTTACAAACCGATGAATTAGAGTGCAAGAAAATTTTGCTCCACAGTCCAGAACTGCAACTTCTCTACAATATATAGTTTAATGTCATTCCCAGGATACCCCCTTTTTGAGGGGGCCAGGAGGCTGAAGATACATTCAGCATATTCTAAGCCTCACCAATGGCACAGCCTTGCAGTAGAGGGATTGGAGGAATACATATCCGTTTTTAAGAAAGGTTTGAATATTCATTGAAGCATCAATGAACTTAACATCTTACTTGTAAAATCAAAATTTTATTCATCCTTAATTTCATCTTATTTTCTTCTGATTTAACCAGGTTTCACAAATCATGTATTCCTTCACTTCTCTAAGGGTATTCTTATATATAACTTGAACTTATCTGTGTGACATGGCTTTCTGTGTATACATAACTGTGTGTGTGTGTGTGTGTGCGTGCGTGCGTGTGTGTGTGTGTGTGTGTGTGTGTGTGTGTGATTTTGCATGTGTTGCAGAAATGTCTAATAAAAGTGACATGTAGTATCTATTTTCCCTAACTCTTCTTCTACACCAATTTGTCCACTGGCTTGACCACTGGCCAATCTGAAAGATTGCAGCTTATTTTATTGATCCTAACTGGATGATAGACTGATCTAGTCTAACAGAGATTCTAAACCTAGAAGCTTTACTTGTTGACCTATCTACTTATCTACCCACTCAATCCCCTTTCTACAAACCTGTCAGATCACTTAACTGTCTATATATTTTGATATGTATATAAGTGTTTGTTTAAGCATATTAATTAAGCTGCTAGGTAAACTTTTCCATTTATTTATTCCTGTCAAATACAAATGTATATATATATATATATATATATATATATATATAAGTGTTAGTGGAAAAGTTCATAGGCTGACCAAGACACTCTCATTGAATGTGACCAAATGAGCTCTAATTTTCAATATACTCCTCCTTGCATTACACATATTTCTTCCATCCATGCTGCAGTGCTTGGATCCTATTGGTCAAAATTCATCAACAGCAGATATGATATCATCATATGTACTTTTCAGTCTATGAACTTTTTAGTCTACCATCACACACACACACACACACACACACATATATATATATATATATATATATATATATATATATATATATATATGTATATTTATATGAGTGAAACCTAGATAGCAAACATCAGCTATTGTATTTGGTTATAAAAACTTGCTCTATGCAACTATGAAGCACTTTTTAAAGTTTTTGATTCGGAACTCTTATACCTGAGCACTGTTAAAAACCAAAGAGGATATACAGTGTATAAATATTAAGTATACACCTTATTTTAGAAACTGTGCTTCTATCTATATATGCAATTAATTACCGTAATCCAGGCATATTACATGTCCTTTGTATGAGTGTAGACTTTATCAGTTGGTGAAGCTCTAGTTCTTGAGCTTTGGGGAATGAAGAGTCACCACTTTGTTGCCATAATTCCAAGTTTTGCTCTGACCCAGAGTGACAGTAACTGTTTGGGTTTCTTCAGAGGGTTAAATAAAAAAAATTGAAAAATTAATTATATTTGGGGAACTTAAAATGATATATCCATGAGAAAATTACTTGTGTTAAGAACAGTTAATTGAACCTGACAGTTTTACTAATCACTATTATGATAAGTTTCTTCAATTTATATCGCATGTGAACAAAAGACTGACTTTAGCATTTAATAACCCTGAATGAGTTGATATGCCACAAAACCAGCTTACTTACTCTATTAGCCAAATATTAGCTTTTATGCCTATATTTATGAACACTACAGATAAAGAATAATTTTTTGAAAACTATTTTTATATTCTCAAATTTGTTTTCAGTCTTGTAATACAATTAAAAATTTCAAGTTGCATAAAAAATTGGAAAAGCAGAAGGTAGAAACTGTTTATTCATGAATAAGTAAAAATGTTATCTTGCCTTTTTTTCAAATGATACTTTTGAATTTTAGTTTTCAGCAAAATATGTTCAGGGCAAATTTTAACATCTGCATTGAAAATACAGAAAAAATTCAGTTTCAATTTGAAAAACCTGAGAATCACTTCTTTGTTATAATCTAAGATGTCATCACTTATAGATAAGTACACTTCATCTATTTTCATATGAAAAGTTTACTTTCATCCAAACCAAATATACCAGGATTTTATTATTTCTAGCTGAGCATTATATATCAAAAATAGATATTATTATATAAAACATATGGGTTATAATGAATTATCAAACCCTTGAGCAGTGAAACTTCATGACTAAAAATGAAATCATATAAATACATATAAATGGTGTATTTACTTTGAGCCAAAGACTTTAGTACCATTTTAAAACTAGTGTGATGCGAATAAACCACTGGTTAAATGGTTGATGGTAGCTGTGAACACACCACACCACACATTTTCACAATCCTTATTCACAGAGAAAGGACATTGCTGTAAAATTGGATCTCCCTCTAGTTTGCAGACCAACTTTTGCTTTGAAAGCACTTAATTGTTTACGTGATTTCTGCAATCCCCTGGCAAACATGATGCACATATGATGATCAGTCCTAAATCTTTGTCTAAAAAGTTGATCTGTGATTCTGTCTAATGAGATTAAATTGGTTAATCTGTAATATTAGGCTAGAATGTTACATTCTTTCAATCTACAAAAAACTTCATTACCTTGTGGGATGTTCGACATGAAACCCTTAGACCTTCAAAATATCATCTATAACTGTCCTTTGAAAAAACAATTTTTGTGACTTATTCTAAATCAGTTATTCAAATTTTCGCAAGAGTGAAGGGGGACTTATTATATACAATATCATGCATAACTAAGTATATGCCTAAATATTTACCACCCTGTTAGTGGAGCATAAGATGTGCTGATTGTATCCGTTGCAGAGAGGTAAGACTCCCTCAAAAGAGATGTTTTGGGTATGACACTGAACTGCATCTAATGATAAGATTCCAGTTCTAGAGATCTTGGAAATTTTCACTGTCATTATTTCCCGTTTCTCTCTGACCTGAGTTGGTAGCACCTATTAGGGTCCCATGTATGCGTTAAGTAGATCAGTTTCAAAATTATTTGTATTTAATAAAATAACCTTAGACAAGTTGATATGCAATAAAAATCAATCAATTTAACCATATTTTATAAAAAGTTAATTTTCTTTTAAACTAAAGATACCAGGATTTCATTATTTCCAGTGGAATTATCAAAATGGATTTTATACAATCAAAACAGTTATGATTAGGTATCATTTATTACTACACTCTGCAGCATTTCACACTGAGAGTATAGTCTTTCAATTGTCTTGAGATATTTCACTTCATGTATCATAATAATGAATTTTCTCTATTCTAGAGGAAGAGCTTGGTTGCATAACCAATATATATATATATATAGAGAGAGAGAGAGAGATAGAGAAAGAATTTCAAATGTATGAATAAAGCTATAAAAAGTATCAACAAAAAAAAGAAGTTTTCGGAACCACACACTCTAACTTTCCATAATAAGCTCTAATAAAACAATAATCTCTGCTTCAAACCTACGAACCAAAATAAGTCATTTTTCTTCATTTGCTGCCATATTTTACTTTTTATTTTGTTTTAGGCCTGGTATCATAAAATTTCATTGATCCCTTTCATCAGTTACCAGTTGGGTCTACTTTCTGACTTCTGCATTTTTCTTAAAGCCATAAATTTTGAACACAGATTCAAATTATGGCTACTAGTTTATATAAGCTGATTGTAAAGAGACATAAAAATTGCTTGAAGCTGCAGTACTCAGTTGACTTAAAAGATCAAGTAACATTAACCAGAGACTTATCTTCATTTTGTTGTTTTATTCACACACTTACTTTCTATAGATCTTTGTGTGTTCTGTTCAGTTTGATCCCAAATTGTGGCAATTTGCCAATGAACATTGAGATTCGACTTTTACGTTTCTTTATTGTAATAGTTTTTATGACTTCATAATGTGAGGATCATCTCTCTGGGTGAACTGTGCTGCTTTGCAGTCAACAATCTTTGGCTTTTTTATATATTATATATATATATATATATATATTCATGTGTGTGTGTGTGTGTGTGTGTGTGTGTGTGTGTGTGTTAAGAGAAGTAAAGAAGAGAAGATTATAATTTCAAACGCAATATATACCTAAGTTTTAATATTTACTTATGTGTGTCATATATATATATATATATATATGGTGGGAAGATAAACTTATATACTCAGTAATGTACTTATTTCATACATATAAATATTTATTAGGTAAATGAAAAGGATATATATATATAGATCAGTTCACTTATATATGTTTGTATTTGCATCCACATGTATATATATATATATATATATATATAATAGGCACACATACATATATGCAGCACAGTCAGCTAGAGAGTGTAGAATACACCGATTTCATTGCTACAGAGGGGTAAGGCCCTCCAATGAGTATCCTATATATGACTCAAAACTATCTGATGGTGAGGTTCCAGTCCTAGAGCTTTCAGGAATGTGGAGTACCCTTTCATTGCCATTGGTCCCAGGTTCACTCTGACCCAGTGTGATATCACCTGATAGTGTCCTATTTATAGGTAAAAAAAACTGTTTAACATTTAAACAGTGTGCAAACAAATGACTTATACTAATAAACTGAATTGTTAGATATAGAATTGTTTGATCATTCAACTGTATGTAAACAAATAACTGATGTTTAATTGAATTGTTTGCGATACATAGCAATACTTGAAACCATTTCTGCAAACAAATGAACAATCTTGAGTAGAATTATTACTGTTAAATAGCAATACTTGGAACTCTTTAACTGTTTGGCTAAATTGAATTATTGGTAATACATAGCAATACTTAGAACCAGTGTGCAAATGAATGAATCATATTCAATAGAATAATTAGTGTTAAATAGAAATGCTTGTAACCACTTCACTGTCTGCAAACAAATGATTAATATTGAAAAAAATTACTAGTGTTAGATAGCAATAAGTCAGTAAAGTTGGCAACCGTAGCCAAGGGTGACCCCAAGTGTCTTTTTCGATAGCTACTACACCAAGGTGTAGGGGAGAACACTACTCCTTTCCCTGGATTACTCCACTTTATCCTTGATCCGTACCTTATAATGCTGAGTGCTGAGAAATGTGCAGCCTGATAGATTAACTAACAGGAATTTTTTTTAAATTTTCACTATGCAATGTTTATTATTTATGATTAATAGAAAAGCAGATAGAGTTGAGCATAGACACAGGGAAGGAGCCATTGTTGTGGAAAATAAATATCTTTTTCAGCACTAAGCAATTGACTTATGAATCTACCAAAGTCTATGTTTGTATACACACACACATACCTATACATATACATTTGCTTTAGTTGCTTTGGTTAATGGCATATCAAACTTTGTGGGTTATTTAATGCCAAAACTATCCTTGTGTAAGAACAGCAGTGATACAATGTAACCCATTGCATTGTGTGTGTGTGTGTGTGTGTGTGTGTGTGTGTGTGTGTGTGTGTGTGTGTGTGTGTGTGTGCACATACAGTATGTTTGTATACATATATGTGAATGTGCAGGGTCTTTGAAATTAGTTGAATAAGAGATGAAATTATCACAGCTACTGCTAAATTGCTCCTCAAGAAGTTTTTACAGGACTATTTCACTTCACCATATTTATGTAAATGTGGCAAATTGTGATGATCCTGTAAAAAATTCTTGAGGAACAAATTACCAGTAGCTGTGACAATTTCATATACGTGAATATATAAACATATATATATATATATGCATATTTGTTTGTTGTTTGTTTGTTTGTTTTGTTGCTTTATGGCATATCAACCTTCTTGGGTTATTTAATACCAAATCCATCCTTCTAGAAGAACAGTAATAGTACTATTTAACCCATAGCTGGAAGGATAAAGGGGGTTCATACCTTTGCCAAGGGTATTTGTCTGTAATATTGCAATTACAGTTCAAACTCACTTACTACGATTCTGCAGTCCAATGATTTAACCATTATGCCATGAGCACCCACCCTATATGCATATATATATATATATATATATGTGTGTGTGTGTGTGTGTGTGTGTGTGTGTGTGTGTGTGTGTGTGTGTGTGTGTGTGCACACAAGCTATTTTACAATTTTTGAAACAAAACGATTGGGAACAAATAAGAGACCACTTAGTACAGAGTAATGGAAATTGCATTCAATGAAAAGTAAAAATGAACATTTTAGGATCTGCAGACATTTAGTCTCAAGCATGAATCAAAAATATCAAAATAATGCTAAGAATACATGCTCCAGATGTCTGCTGTTCAGTTAAAGGCACTGTTGAATATGGCATGCAAAATTGTTGATAACATGTGTATATTCCTCCAGGGTGAAACCCATTGCCTTACAATCTGGTGCAGAACCTATTGCCCTATGATCTTTACAAATGCCCTGAGCTTCAACATTCTTTACCAACTTGAAACTCTAACCCCTGTTTTGAAATGTATTGAAATTGAACTTCCTTCTGTAACTTTCTTAAACAATCTTGAATAACTCAGTTTCATAATATGTCTTCACTCAAAAGATCTTCTGTTCCATTATCCAAAGTATGATTTTACTATATTTGAATAACTATTTCAAAATTTTAACAATTTTCTAGCAATAATCTATAAAAAGAAAGAGAATAAAGTCAACAGGGATGATCTGAGAGGCAACTGCTTTATTCTAACAATTGCAAAGCACTCTCTCTCTCTCTCTCTCTCTATATATATATATATATATATATATTGATATAAGCATGTTTGATTAAATTATGAAGACACATTTTGTCTATATAATTTAATTAAGATCTTTTCAAGTTTCTAATAAGTGTCTTGGTTTCAGGTTGGAATTGGTGGATGAATTTACCAAAATTGTCCTGAGCACTTTCAGACCTTTACACATGCAAGCAACTCCTGATGATGGCCTATGAAAGGTCCAAAAGCATACAGGACAATTTTGGTAAGTTCATTCACCAATTCCAACCTGTAACCAAGAAACTTATCAGGATCTTAATTGAATTATACAGACAAAATGTATCTTTATTATTTGATCAAACATGCTTAAATGAAAGACTGCTGCCTAACTACTACTGACTATCATATATCTTTCAGCCTTGTATGGGCCGCACCTGCATGAAAGTAAGCCACAATTCTGAATAAGTTTTTCTAGTTTTATAAGAAGTGGAAGTGTGTTGCCACAACAAAAATGTTCAGCTATAGCTCTTCTTTCTGTGGGTGGCTTACAACTTTTCGAATAACCATCATATATAGAATGATATAGATATATAGTAGTGAGAGAGCTCTTTTGATATTTGTCATTTTACAGTTATATTTTCACTGTTTAATTCACAAAGAATAAAAGTTACTTTTTAAAGAACTCCTCTATATTTTCAAACCAATTCAAGCAAGCAAAAGGTAATAGCTATGCAAGAAATCTAAATAATGTGTCTTCAGCTTGCATGAATGTATTTTGCAAACTATTGATATTAGATTTGACATCTCATCGTTATGATTACATGTAATTTATAAAACTGGTTTTAATATCTAAAACCCTTTCAACTGTGATTTTTTTCAACGATTTTTAATGACAATATATTTTTATTTAATATCTTTCTTGTATATTCAGTTTTATTTGAGTCATCAGTTCTATTTGGTTTACTGATGTAAATAAAAAAATGATAAAATTGAAGAATATGAAAAGTTTAATAGAATATATCTATTCTGATCATTGTTAACAAGGACACATTGTTATTTGAACACATGAAATGATTGTATATAATATTGAACTCAAAAAGTTAGCATTACCTCAAATAATGCAATGCAACCATAAGTTTCAATATACATTAATGTATATTGAAATAAGACAAAATTATGAAGAGATAGTAAGAAGTAGCATAAGTTTACCATATATATATATATATATATATATATATATATATATATAGTCATCCACAGACAGACTGTTTTGTTGTATCACAACTCTTCAGTATGGCTAGATATATAGGACACATCAAGTTGGAATTGAAACCTGCCCAATTTTACATAATACTTAGTATCATACCGCTCTGGTATCAGTCAACATATGTCAGCTCAGGAATTATAAGGCATTATGTAGTAGCTTCCGTTTGTTTACATTTTGCCTTACTGGATACCAGAGGGCTCAATTCATACAAAGAGCTTTGCATTACATGTGTGGCAGCCATTAATTCCTTTGCCAGAATCGTTCAAAAATTTCTAAGCTTCAATCAGAGTTTAGACTTTTTGTACATCTTTCAGCCTTTTGTGGACCTCACCTGCATGAAAACACATATCTGAAATAGTTTTTCTAATTTTATAATAAGTGATAGTGTGTTGCCACAACAAAAATGTTCAGCTCTGATTCTACTTATGAAGAGATAGTAAGAAGTAAAATAAGTTTACCATACTGATATTTAAAATCAATTCATTAGAAAAATATACATTGATTCACAGTATCTGTTGGTTGTGTTCCACTTCTCAAGCTCTGGAGAGAATGAAGTCACCACTTTTTTGCCATTGCTTACAAATGATTAAACCGAGCCATTGGCCAAATGAGTAGAGTGGTTGCTAATGGTCCAGGAGACCAGTGGGTCAATCCCAAATCGAGTCATACCAAAGACACAAAAAATGGTACTTGATGCCACCTTGCTTAACACTCAGAATTATAAGATAAGGATCAAGGGTAAAGAAGAGCAATCCAGGGAATAGAGTAGCACCCTCCCCTACACCTTGGAGTAGTAGCTATTGAAAAGGGAGCTTTCAGGTCACCCTCAATGAAGCTCGCCAACTTTACTTACTAAATTACAAATCAGATATCTAAAACAATATCAGAGAATTAATTTTTATTTATTTATTTATTGCAGACTTTTCCCTCTCATCTTGGTAGTTTTTTGTGTCCGCAATAAATAAATAAATAAAAATTAATTCTCAGATTAAAAAGCCTCATCTCAAAAATGATTCCAATTAAGGACAATATATAAAACAATATCATTCTTACAAAAAATGACTGATTTTGGCATTAAATAACCAACAAGAGTTAGAACTTGCAATAGCATAATCAATACTATGTTGGTCAATAAAGTTTACTTTATTTGGTGCTCAGTAACTTTAGCCTTGGTCCATATTTAGGTTTCAAGAACAAAATTAAATGTACTTTGAAGACCAATTATTGCTTTATTCAGTTATCTGCAGAGACACTTCTGTTCGTAACATAATTTATCTAATCATAAATTGATACTGCTATCTGTTATCTGTCAAATGTTTTTGATTCTATCTGACAGAAGTTTTTATTGGATCATCAATATATTAGAAATACTTTCATCAATTCTGCAACAAAATTGTTTTATTGTTATCTGATCATGTGCATCTCACGATACCCAGATTAAATTATTCTACAAATGTTTCATAACTTCAACAATAGAATGCGCAGTGGGTTTTATCAAATTTTATTAGAACTTTTTAGTATTAATCACATCCCAATGTAATTGTAGAGTGACAATAAATAATCTGCTTTCTTGGATTGTGTGCATGTCCAGTGGTTATGTGAGAATTCAAAATCCTCTCTTGTTCTCTTTCATCCCTGGTTATTCTGATGGCAAAGATGTGGTTTTTCCTGTCTCTGGCCTTGAACTATAAAGATGAACCTTTCATCTCAATTCATGAAACAGCCTTTATCTCACATCAACTTTGAAATATATGGCCTACATTGATTTGCCTACCAAAGAAGACAAGTAAAACTTTTTACCACATTTGGTACATTTTTATTTACTACTTGTCATGGAAAAATGTGGATATTTTACTTTTGGGACACATTTGTGCATTCTTGTTATACTTCTTATGCTTTATATGCCTGTATTAGATGTCCTATATATTTATATACGCTTGTCTTTCTTTCCATCTATTTAGTGTTAGTATATCATTAAATATACTCATTCTAATATTGGACTTGGGTGAGTGAGGACATGACTAAATATCCTCCCAAACATCAACTACACCATTATAAGTATATTCTGGTTAGGTTTCAATGAAAAACTCTTGTACCAAAGTATTTGGATTTATCCATCTTAGTTTTAGTAAGGTCTGGGAATAAACCAAAGAATATGAACTGTATTTTCTGTCTTGAAGATTCTGGATAGAGAAAAAAACTTCTAGATATTCTTGGAAGAGAATTATCAAGGGTTGCAAGATCTGTTTGGAAATTAATGAAAGTGTTTTTTTTTTCAGGTTGACAAATCTGATTGAAAATCAAATGATCAATGTTGACCTTGAAGACATGCATAAAACCAATCAATTCATGTTTGCTTCTCAGAATTGATGTTCAGTCGTTTGGTTGACTGTGTCATAAAAATGTTATACAAGAATATCAAGCAGTGTTATGCAATGAAATTCAGTGAGCAATTTTTTGGCCCAAAAGAATATTACAGTATAGCAGCTGAGCCCTTTTACTTCCCTTGTGTTCCCTAAAATCTAAACATTGCTCCATAGTCACTATTTCAGAACTGTTGAGAACATACTGCAAGTTATGATGAACCAGTTTAGGCAGCATCAGTTGACAGCTTTCACATTGATTCCTGGAGTAGATGTGTTTTGGTGTGTGGCTTCCCAAGGGAATGATTTTGAAGAGGATGAAGTTGATTTGTAGTTAATATTTATATTTACCAACCATTCCACACAAGTAGAATGTGATAGGTCAATTTTTAAGCAGAGTTTAACAAGTTTGCATTCAAAGCTTACCTTCTCCTCGACCAAAGAATCCAGTCTGCCTTACTAATTACCCATCACTGGAGAGAGGATAATTGGATGCATACCATTCTCAGTGGAATTGGTGCTATGTGAAATGCAAGCAACCTTGTCAAGAATTATTTTGTATTTTTTATTCTACCAATAAATTTATCGACTACTTGAAGCACAATTTTTCATTCTTATTACTTTTTACAAGATAATTTGATAAGGTTCAACTTGACAAATTGGTTAGATTTTTATGGTGAAATTTGGTAGGGTTGAAAGATTGTATGATGCCAGTCTTTCAAATGAGGTGGTTTTACTCACTCATATTTGAAATTCTCACTTTTAACTAGACATGAACTTTAACTACTTGCACTGGTGAGAAATATGCAATGATTTCTGTTCTGTGGTGGGCCACAAACCTAGCTTAGTCTACTACAGGACCCCAGTTGAGACCCAACCAAAATAACTAAACTCAGGATAACAGTAATAGTCAGCAAAATTATGTTATTAAGAAGCACCAAGAATTTGGCAATTTTATATCTATACATTTTAAGAACAGAAATATTTTAATAACATTTTCTTTATGTATGTTATATTTATGTATGGTAATTCAAGGAAGAAAGAGAGAGTGGAAGAGGAACAACTGACCTGACCAGGAATGTTTTGCGGCCTGCTGTTTAGCAGGGGTGAAAGAAATGGTAAGAAACAACAATCAACTCAACAAATGGGGTGAAATTTATATACAAAAATATACAAAAGGGTTATTTTTCTTTATGTTATTTCAGAGGGATTACAAAGGAGCTAAATTGTTCAAGGCCTGTTCAATGATAGTTGAGTTCTCAGTAAATGTTCAAGAATACCTTTATTTGTTATGCTCTGCCCTTCATGCATTGGTGGCTAAATCCTGAAGGGAGATATTCAGAGTGTTATCCATGCCTGGCCATTGAGACAAGTGAGGGAACTACTGCATATAGAAGATATACAGGGACTGCAAAAATGAGAACTGCCTATTGTAGAATGTGAGGTATTATTAATATGTTTTTGATGGGATTAAGAAAAAGCTCTTGTCACATGATTGCTTACTGCTACATCTACCAGTGAGACATTGATCACAAATGACTAACAGGCTATTCTATTTTTGGATTGCAATGAAGAGTTTATGAATTACAACAAAATTTGACGTCAAGTGGTCAAAAGTCATGAAAGAAGATTTTTCATTGCCTTTTCAAAGTATTACACTTTTTGTCTTAGCTATTTTACATTGCTTGATTCTTTTTTTCTCCATTTTAATTCAGCAATGATTTTTATCCCAGAAAATACAATTCATTGAATTGATAGTAATATCTCTACTTAGAATAAAGCTACTTTCTTTTTCCTGTTTTCTTCCTGAATAAGTTCTAATCCTTCTAATGCTATTTACATCAATATTCATAGTTTTGTTTTTTTTTGTTTTCATGTTTTATCAACCTTCATGGGTTATCTAATGCCAAAGTCATTTTTGATGAAGGACCTCAGTGACACTTAATCATGTGGAAACAAATGAAATCCTGCTTATGGAAATTTTTACCTACTTAGTATTCGTCCAGAAATCCATTAAATAATCTACAAAGGTTGATATACCATAAAACCCAAACAACCAACTAACCAACCTCACTGACACAATTTAATTCATAGCTGGAGGGGATAAGAGCATTCATACCTTACCCAAGGGTATTAGCTGAAAAGTGGCATAACAGAGTAACTGGAATTCAAACTTGCTTACTTTGAGGCCACAGTCCTGCACTTTTGGCATTACACAATGGAAATTCCCCTCTTAATGAATCAAAGTTCTTACTACATTCCATTTTCAGATACATATTTTCCCCAAGCTAGTAAGACTTGCTATGAAAGATCATGTTATTTTGACACAAAAAGTTTACTATTTCTGTCATATTTGTTCATTCAGATTGTTACCATAGAAACTTATAGAGGTAAATAATATCAGTCACTTTGTACTGAGAATAAGAAATTATGGATTATTCAGGCTCAGAATTGTGTGAGATTAGTGGGTTTTGATCACAATGACTCAGATACCAATCATATACATGCAGCTGTGTATAATTAAGCCAACGTAGTTCACGTTATTTATTGGAATAATGATGAACTTGGTAAAAGGTCTACTACACTTCCAAGTCAACAGTTAGCAATGGAAAAGACAAATAACCAGACAAGTTGATTTTTTTAAAATTTATGATGTTGGGGAGGTCTTTTTTTAAATACTTTTTCCAGAAATGGCTGATCATTCTACATTGAATAAGAATATGAAAGTGAACTCCCCTTATAAAATGTAATTTTTTTTTCAAAAAATAAAAAAATAGCATTGTGTTTGTGAGTTTGATTAGTTAAAATCACAGAAACAAATTAACATAATTTTTTTCCCATTGAACTTGAACTAGTGTGCACGTAGAATAATATCATGAACTTTATATGGTGATTTGAAGGTTTCAATTTTTTACTTTTTTAAGCATTCATTCTTTTTTGTAAAACGTAGCACTGGAAACCATCAAATATTGTAAAATGCAGAAAATATGTACATATGATATATATATATATTTACACCAACACGCACGCACGCACACACACACACACACACACATACACACACATATATATATATATATATATATATATATATATATATATATATATATATATATATAATAAAAACAACATTTCATATTTACATATATATTACTAATTTTGTCATGAAGGAAAATTATCAGTTTTCTCTAAGATATGCAAATGTCAGGTTATTGGAATTAGAGTTTAAAATAGATAGGTTGGTGTATCTGAAAGCAATATAACTCACAAAAGTGCATGTAATTGGTTGGTTGGTTGGGTTTTATAGCATATCAACCTTTGGAGGTTATTTAATGACAAATCCATCAGATTGTTTAGTGTCAATCCAGAACACTTGTTGGGGTGGGTCTTACCCCTCTGCAGAGGTGCAATCAGTGTATTCTACAGCCCCAACCAACTGGGCAATACACAGATTTAATGTCAAAACAATTTTATTTCAGATAATTCAATTTAGCATAAGTACACAGTTTAGATGTCAAAACAGTTCTATTTTAAACAATTCAGTTTAGCATAAATACACAGTTTAAATGCAAAAAACAGTAAACTCAAGAAACCACGGTTTATTTCTATTTAACCCATAGATAGGACCTTTCTTAGATGCTACCACTCTGGGCCAGAGTGGACCTGGGAGCAATGACAATGAAGAGGTACTCTGCATTCCCCCAAGCTCCAGCATTACTGGAACTTTACCATCAGATCGTTAAGTGTCATATTCAGGACACTCATTGGGGGAGGGGTCTTACCCTTCTGCAGAGAAGCAGTCGGTGTATTCTATAGCCCCAGCTGACTGGGCAAAAGCGCATGTAATGTCAGAAACTTATAGAGCTGAACAACAGCAGTCACTTCATGCTGAGCAGATTCAAGAAGTAATTATGAATTATTCAGTTTCAGAATCATATGAAATTAGTCAATTTTAGTCACAATGATTCATATATAGTTAATAAACATGCTACTGTACATAATGTAGATAACATAAATCAGGTTATTAGCAGTAATAGCAATGAATTTTATATGATGATTCAAAGTTCTTTAAGTTATATTTTTTTAAGCATTTATTTTTTTAAGAAAATGTGACACAAAGAGCTTCAAAATATTGGAAAATGCAACAAAGAATGTGATAACAAAGGATAATATGAATGATAGTTTATTATCTGCAGTTTCAGAATGTTTGGAAATTACCACCTTGGAACTTCCTGGTTGGAAATTCAGATTAATTTTACAGTAACCAATAAGGAATCTTGCAGAGTAGTTTTCTCAGCGGGCACCTGTAGGAATTAAGAATCTATAATGATTATTGGTTATTGATTTTGGTGCGGAAGATCTATAGAGATTCCTGTAATCAACAGGTTTGTTTATATTTCTTTTTTCTACTCTTGTATCAGAATTCAGTTTTAACATGTAACTTTCTTGATAGCCAAAAGACATAGATTGATTTTTTTTTCAATCTAAATTCTTGGCAGAAGTAATTTCATCATCCTGATATGTGTGTGAAGACTGTAATTTGTGATCTTTAAGATTAAATAAAAAAATTATACATACTAACAAATATTGACTTTATAGAAGCCATATTGAAAAAAAAAACAAATAAAAAATGTTAACAGGTGTAGATACCAAACTGTAAAGGAGGTACACAGATTTAAATCAAAAGATTTTCCATAAAAAAAAAAAAATTAATCTATTAACTTGGAAATACAATTTCTATACTCACAACCCAATATCTAAAAAAATGTTTTTTTCACATGCATTCATAACATGTACATATAATATATATGGTTATATTTACACCTATATATGAATCCACACACATATATAAGTTTATACAAATACATATTAAAGCACACATTTTATATATACATACATATTTCTAATTTTGATTTAGTATTGCCATTATGTGGAAAAATTATTGGTTTTCTCTAAGATATGCAAATGTCAGGTTATCTGAGTTAGATTTTCAAACAGATATGTGTATGTATCTGGAAAGCTATACAATTCAGACAAGTGTATGTAATGTCAGAAAAAGTTTATAACTTAACCCAGATGAATTGAAGTTTGTATATATTACTGTATAGCCAGAATGATTTCCGTTAAAACAGCAGTCAAAATAAGATACAAGATTCAAGTGGCCATGAAGCTTTCTTCCTGCTTGTTACTACAAACTTATAACAAGAAAATTTTGCTTTGGAACAAGGATCTGGAAATTTCATTATATAGTGTATCATTTATCTCTAACTTATCTGTCTTGAATAAGAACTATTTTCATTTTTGTATCAAAGTTTCATCTCTTTATTAGTTTAAATATCAATCAAAAGGAAGCATTTGTGAGATTATCTCCTTCATCTGCTAAAGGACTTTTGCTGATGATAACTATATGGTGAGATCATAACACCGGAGCTGGGTATAAAAGAAAATGGTTTGAAAACCTCATTTGCTTTTTTTACAGAATGGCCTTGGATCAAGAACCTGGGTATGACATCACACTGCATCTGATGGTAAGGTTCCTGTTCTAGAGTTTGGGGTAGTGTGGTGTACCTCTTCATTGCCATTACTCCTAGATCCTCTTTGACTCAGAGTGGTAATACCTCTTGAGGTCCAATCTATGGATAAAATAGAACTGTTTGAAAACTATTTGGGTCAGATAGAAATTCTTCAAACAACATAACACTTTTGTGTTGATTATTTACATCAGATTTTGATTATTGAACAGGAAGATACTTAAAACAATATAATTGGACATAAATTATTGCTATTATGAATAGTTACTTGAAACTATAATTGTTTTTTGAATGCTTATTATCATTATTGACTTGAAATCATATAATTGCTTGAAAAAAGTCTGATTTCAACATTTAAAAGAGGTTGAGATAATGTAAAACCATTAGAGGTTGAGATAATGGAAAACCAACCAACCAACGAACCAAACCAGTTTCATAATCATTTTTTTGTACTGCAATGACAACATACAACAAAATCACTGGCCAATATTCATACCTTAACAGATTTCTTCTCTGTTTCCATATAATTATACACTTATCATATTTACCCAACCCATCCGCTCAGGCAGGATATGACACAAGGTCAATTTTTTAAGCGGAGTTTAACAGGTTTGAATTCAGAGTTTTCCTTCTCCTAGACTAGTTGCCTCACCAAGGCTGAAGAGCCTAGTCTGCCCTACTATTTACCCATAGCTGGAGGGAGAATAATTGGATTCATACCTTTCCCAAGGGTATTAGTACTATGTGAAATGCAATCAGTCCAGTATATGAACTCGTGTCGCCGTGTCCAATTCCTATGACGATAACCATTACACCACTATACACTTATACAGTACAGAATTGTACAGGAGGCGCACATGCTATAATAGTTAAAGAAAAGAAAAAAATGAACCCAGCAAACAAGTTCAAATTTTTGATTAGGCCGATCACATTCCACTTTATGCTTATGCTCATGGAAAAGGCATGTATCCATCTCTTCTTAGCTCCCCAGCCATCCAACCAGCCAGCCAGCTATGAGAAAAATTGTTGGGTAGATTAGATTATCCAGTCTTGGTAGTTGGTCAAAGAAAGAAAAACACTGAATTCAAAACCAGAAGTGTTTTGCTTGGAGAATCTGTAGCATAATGGTATACCACTTCTTTAAATCCTATGAAACACTGAGAATAACTCTCTTCCTCATCAAATTTTGTTTAGTTTAAAAAGTTAATGACTATACTTGATCAAGACACAATCTTCTTTTTTTTTTTTTTGTATTCTTGTAATTATAACTTATTTTTTCTGTTGAGCAAGAAGTGAAATGAAAGACATGAATTTAAATGCTAACAATTTTTTTCTTTTCTTAAGATCATGCAGCAACTTGTTTTTTTGATTTTTAGATTCTTCCTAGGTACTTTGTAAACAAAGTACAATAGTTGATTAATTGAACAAGTTATAAAGAGTTAAGTAAACTTCTAAAGTATGTCTAAGATATAATTAGCATATATATAAGTGCTACAAACTTTGACATCATCTTCATACTTAAAGAAATAAGAATATTAGCACATTATTTAAATGAGCAGTACTTACCTATATCACATATTTTTTGTTAGATGATCATTTTTTTTAATAAAGGATATAGAGTCCACTTTTAGAAAAAATTTAGGATAATTATTCATATTTAAAGGACATTTTGTTTATTCTTATCTTTTCTTTATTAAGAAAAGATATTTTGTCTATACCAAGTATGATGTATTGAACATGGCTTTAAGCTCTTAGATACACCCAAAAAATCCTAAAAATCAATAAAGATTTTTAATAAGTATTTAATTTTAGTATTTTCTAGACTAGGAAATATAGTAAATTTATTTTTTTAAGCCAGGTGACTGTTGAGGTGAAATGGATTCTCTTTAGCATGTCATCTGGCTATGACACTGGGGGGGGGACAAGTTCATATAGAGAGAAAGAGCCATCTGTCTATCATAATGATAACCAAGAAAATGGGTAAGTACAGTGAGAAAAACATTAAGGGAACATTAAGTGTGTGTGACAGATCCCACCAAAAACCAGAGTCAGATATTCTTAGACTGAATAAAATTTTCTCAGTATAGTCACATTCTCAAAAATACAACTAACTAAAATAGCAGAATTAATTTTATCTGTTAAGCACTGATATACTACAACTTATATGATCATCTTTGTTGTCATAGATAAGAATACAAATCAAAGTTCATCCGTCAATAATAATGGCAGTTTCATAAGTAGGGAGACAATAAATAATCATCTCCCTTGGATTTGGTGGATGTGTTCATTGGACATGCGATAGTCCTATAATCCATACTGACCTCTTTCATCCTCAAATCTCTGGACACTAAAGATGAGGCCTTCTCATTTCTGTTCTTTGAACTATCAAGATATGCCTTTTAATCTCTGTTCAGTGAATAGACTTTGTTTCACCTTATGATTGAAATGTAAAGCCCACATGGATAATTCAATGAAAGAACTCAAGTAAGACTTTGTTTTTGCACCCCTTTCATATGCTGCTTGTTCTTAGAACTATATATGCCCATCTTATCTTTCGGGATGCCTTTGTATATTCTTGATACTTCCTGTAGATTTATTATGCATGTATTAAATGTTCCTATTAGAGTTAATAGACTTATCTTGTCTTTTTGTCTATCTATTCAGTGTTAATGTATCATTGGATATACTAATGCAATTATTGGATTTTGATCAGTGGGAATACAACTAAATATCCTTTCTAACATCAACCAACCCAATATACATTTCAGAAGTTTTGAAAAAAGTAACTTTACCTGATTTTAACATATGAATTATGCTGCACAAAATCCCTTTCACAAAGTACATAAAAACATTTTCTTCTTAAAAAGAGATATTTTTATAAATTTTCAATAAACACAGAACTAAAATTTGATGGTGTAGTCAAATTTTCATAATGAACAGCATAATTATCAGTAGAACAAAGAAAGTGCCAGAATAATCCTATTGAATATAATGAATGAATACATAATTTTCATTAATTTAGGATGTATAGAGCTTCTAGACAATGGAAAAAAATCATTAACTGATCATAACTCTTAAAGTTTGCAAATTTTGCCAAGAAAAGCAATTTGAATTATATTTTCTGACAAATGAACAATAAAATTATCAAATGAATTGATTAAGGTTGAGAATGACTGAACCATATAAGCAGTTATTATTCTCTGGTTTCATTTGATGCAGTCCAGATTCACAAACTATGTTTATTTTCACTTTTAACTCCACAAATCCACCATAGAAAGTTGAGTGAGCTCAAAGTGTTTGGAACAACTTTTCTAATCCAAACTACAAATCAGGTATTAGCATAACATTCCCAATCAAATATAATTCATACAGATGCATAACAGTTTCAAATCTATTCTAATAAATCCTTTTTGAATTACTCTCTTTTTGATTTCAGTCTATTTTAGTCTCCACCCGGCTGCATAGTCAAAGATGACATGGGGATAAGTTAATGTGTGAGAAAGTTCCTGATTTCGATATGATGTCCAATACATAATTTGCCAAATCTTCATCCATCTGTCTGTAGCTTTACTATGAATAGAGCTGTAGACTTCATCTCCTGGGTAGCCAAATATTTTCTCATGTTTTGGAAGGTTTCCAGATATGTAATGAAATTCAGAATGACTTTTGTCTATCCAAAGTTTAAGAACTTGGATATTTCGAAGGAACTAGTTTTATGCTCACAGTACTGTAACAAACCATGTCACTAAATAACAGAAAGCTGGAATCATGCTAAACAGTGGGACGGATTATTTAGGTTTGGTTTGGTTCCTTTGTTCCTGGCATATCAACCTTTGTGAGTTATTTAATGCCAAAGCAATCCTTGTAGAAGGATAGAAATAGTCCTAATTAACCAATAGCTAAAAAGGATAAGGGGATTCATATCTTTTCCAAGGTCATTAATCCAAAAATGAACATAATAATATGACTAGTGTTAGAACTACAATATTGCAATCCAGCATGTGAACCATTTGGCCATAGGGACTTCCTGAAGGATTAATTAGTTTATAATATAAAATCTGAAATCAACTCTTTTTTTCATCTATATCATAATGATGTATTTGATGGCTCATCAGACTCATTGGCTTTTTAGACACCACAATTTGGACAGGCATTTAAAACTGAATTAATGAACAAACTGGTTTAAACCATGAATGTCAGATAGAGGGTTTTTACCTGACAATTATAGCCCTCTCCGCTATCAGGTCATTTTTAAAGTTTCAGATCCTTATTAGATTAAAGGTTGGCATTCTACAGTCCCCTAGCTTGTTTAAATACATATATTGTTCAGCATTTTCCCTTAATTTTCTTCTGGACTGATGTTATTTTATATGAAGTACTGGTAATTACTACAGTTTCTTGTGTAGAAGTGATTGTCACCTTGTTTATATTTGTGGAGATTTTGCTGTTTAGATTAGGAGCCATTAGAGTTCCACTGGCTAGTAACCTGAAGCTGATCCTTGTCCTTATAAGATGCACAGTGATTTTCTGGATAAAAATGCATCTCATAAGCTGTCAAATATAGCATAGAAAAAATAGCACACATATCAAGTTTTTCCTGAGCTCTAAAATGCACTAATTTAAAAAATGCAATACTTTCTCATCCAATTTATCATTTAATAGCATGACTGTTTGCATTCATGCTCTTCATAATCCATATATTTGTTAATGTAGATAACTATTAAATGGAAATTACTGAATATTTCTGCTTATCTATTTAATTATTTGCAAATAATGATAATACAAATTCTATAAATAGTAAGTGATGAAATCTAAACCTAAATGGCTGCTAAAATAATCTCTAAGCAAATAATTCATTAAGAAAAAAATTCAACAAGTAATTAAACTAAACCTTTTAAATCTGAATAAAGTTTATTCTTGACCACCAGAAAAAGAATATGATCAAAATGCTTGAATAACATCATTCTAACAATGATAAAGGTGTCCATATTATTTTTAACACTCTAACTCTTAACATATTCTTAGATTGCTAAGAAAAATGTACAGCTTTTTTTATATATCATTTAAGCATAATTGCTTGAATTCAATTTCCTACATTATCTAATATTTTAGAGACAGACCCTAATGCTAAGCTATATCCAAAAATAGTAGACCATCTTAAAATGGAACCACTCAGAAACTGCATCTTATAGAATTTTCAACAATATGCTGCATGTTGTCTGTAATTGGACAGGTGCTGCCATCTTAGATATTTTTGTTGAAATCCATGGATAATCTCAGGGTTTTTCCTAAAAGTTGAAAAACCAAGACTTCATTCTTCCACTTTTGAATTTGTGGTCATGTTCAGCCGCTCATACTCTGTTAAGCTAAAGAACCTAGTCTGTCCTACTATTTACCCGTAGGTGGTGGAGAGAAGAAATAGATTCATGCTTTTCCAAGGGTATTAGTATGAAATGAAATACAATCAACCTCATCCAGGATTTGAACTTGGGCTACTAGTTCCATTTTTCCACAATGTTACACTGTTACACTTAGCATACTGCCTAAATATTCTGATATAAGAAACCTAAAGAGTTGATTGTAAAAGTTTTCATAAAATTAACCATAAATACCTACTATAAATGATTTTATTACATTTATTAGTTTAAAAGTAAAATATCCTTTAAAATGGAATTTATAAAGCCAACATGCACCTCTCTAAAAATTTTATTTCTGTTTTAAGTGAGTGGCATTGACAGTTATTATCTCATTTTATACCTTCACTAATCCTCTTATTTGTATACTCAATATATTTTTGCTGGTGATTTTATAAGCACTCAAAGAATAAAGGGATATTTGGCCTTCTGACTGTTAAATCTCTCAACCAAAAGCTAGTACAATCTTTCTTTCAGTTCAGGAGGCCAGTGCAGATTTTATGTCTCGGATCAATGCCTATTAACTGTTTGCCTTAAGTTCATTTTTAGAAACAGCCACTCAAATACGTATAATCCCCTGTTCTGTGTCCTCTGCTGTAACAGAAGACTACTAGGTTAATATCAAGCTTAACCCACTTTTTTATGGAGCCAATATTGAACAGTATGTTTTTTTTTCTTTTTTTTTTTAATTCCTTCAGAATGATATTAGTGTCTGCTTGGCTTGATAGTCATTTTTAGTTCAGACAATATCCGGGAGGTTAGCCTTTATGCCCTGCTCAATATTCTTTATGTTATTTAATTTTTGATTTTTTTTATTATTTCTTTTTTACTTAAGTTTCAATCTCTAAAAGGAAAAATATATTAATCTCATGTGCAATTTATTCATGTTGATCACTTTAGGAATTAAATTATGCAATGAACTATTATAACACAGGTTACACGAGACAACAGTTTGTCTATTCGACTTGATATGATGTTTGTTATAGAAGTAAGAAGTCTGCACCTTGGTAGTCAAGAAATCTCCGTTTTTGATTCAATGATGTGACAGAGGGAATATCTGAAGAATTCAAGAACCATAATCATCATAAATTCAGTGTGATTATGGGTTCATGTTGGCAGGCAATTTGAACATAATTTTAACTCAAGCTCTGTTGCTCGACAACCTATGGCTACCCACCAATCATTCAGAAATATGTATGCACATATATAGAGACATATTTGTGTGTGTGTGTGTGTGTGTGTGTGTGTGTGTGTGTGTGTGTGTGTGTGTGTGTGTGTGTGTGTGTGTGTGTGTGTGTGTGTGTGTGTATTTCCATACATCAAATGTACATACATATTTACACATAAATACATAACATTTTCTATTCATGCACATATTTCCAGAGGTAAATTCCTATGCATGCATACTTGTATATGTCTACACATTTAAAAATATACATATCTGAATGAATATCTAATATGATACTTAAAAGTAAGTGATTTTCTTTCAAACATGCATAACTTATTTAAACTTATCATTAAAACTTTAACATAATACCTATAATACTTTCTCATTATCTCAATAAAACTATTCTCCAACCATTTCTCACACACAAATACATGTACATACACATACAAACACATGTGTGCATGTGAGTGTTTTCTGCATATATATATATATATATATATATATATATACCTAAGATGTTAACATTACATTCCTGCAAGACTCACTGTTGCAGCAGTTTTATGCGCTTTTGTTTTTAAACATTCTCTCCAACAATGAGATAGAAAAGTTTTCATATATTTTCTTATTCTGTGTGTGTATAAATGTATACATATTCACTTGCACACCCACGCACATTGACAGGGGTGTGTCTGAAAAGAAACCAATCTTTTAAAACACCTTGTCTATGAGACTTTTTTGTATGTTCCATGTTGAAATGTTATGTCTTTGTATTTAAAAAATTGCATCTGGCCATACTGATCTACAAGTGCTAGGATGAATGTATATGCAGTGTGCTTGTCATTTTCATTAGGCAAATGTTGCAATAGGTCTATGGAGAGGATTATTGAATCTACACTCAATGTCATATGTGGTACCTGCATTTCAAATTGGGAAGAACATCCATTAAAGATGATTCAATATTCCATGTCAATGGACGATGCTTACATCAAGTAAGTGCATACTATCATTTGTGGAAATGTTTGTGAAGTTTCCAAAGGGCTAGGAATGTATAAAAGTGTGTGATTTTAAAAGGAAAAATGGTGATGAATCATGTTGCCTAAACATATGTGCCATGTCTGATGAACAAAAGCAGCCCTATTCTGTAGTCCATCAGGAGCTGTTTGATTATCCTATTCCCTGGTTTTGACCCCTGAGATGAAATCTGCTTTGACTGGTCTATGACTTTAGATGATAGAAAAGTTAAAAGAAAAGGTTCTACAGGAACTGCAGACTATCCTTCAAAATGATTTACAGAAAACATTTCTGGAGTGAGAAAAACACCAGCAATGGTGAATCAACAGTGGAGAGACTATTCTTATGAAATAGAGAATCACATTAAGTTCTTGGTAAAACAAGAAATTCAGATTTGATACAGGTCTTTTTTATAATATGCATATATATATATATATATATATATATATTATAAAATATATATATATATGTGTGTGTGTGTGTGTGTGTGTGTGTGTGTGTGTGTGTGTGTGTGTGTGTGTGTGTGTGTGTGTGTGTGTGTGTGTGTGTGGATTTAAACTACCTATCTGCTTGAGAAGAGGAGGTATCCGCATAGTGTAATGGTTAAAGCACTGAACTGCAGAATTGTAGTAAGTGAGTTCAAACTCCAATAGTGCTATTATGTTCACTCTCGGACAAATACCCTTGAGAAAGGCTTGAGTCCCAATATCCTCCTAGCTATGGGTTAAATTGTACCACTACTGTTCTTTTAGAAGAATGGCTCTGGCATTAAATAACCTACAAATATTGATATGCCATTAAACAAAAGAATCTGAACCCTGCATGAGAATGATGCAACAGAAGGTTAATTTTTGAACAGAGTTTAACCAGTTTGAATTCAGAGTTTTTCTTCTCCTAGAATGGTTGCTATACTAAGTTTAAAGATTTCAGTCTGCTCTACTATTTACCCATAGCTAGAAGGAAAATAGTTGAATACACACCTTTTTCAAGAGTATTACTGCAATGAGAAATACAAATATCCTCTTCCAGTATTCAAACTCATGTCATCATGTCCATTTCCAATGACAATAACCATAACAGAATGAGTGTATATATATATATATATATATATATAGAGAGAGAGAGAGATGTAGAAAGAGAGAAAGAATGAGAGAGAAAAACATAGATATAGATATTTAAAATTAAAAACAATCTCATTGGTTGCTTTTCCTGATGGAACCATGTATATATGTTAAAAGCTTGAAATCCTAAATTACAGGCATCAATAACAAATTAAAATTGGATCTCACACACAAGCATTTCCTTTACATACAGCTAGTTTCATTAGATATTCTCAATCATCTGATCTGTAATGTGATTCTTTTTAAACATTGAATTTAATTTCTATTTATATCTTGCAAGGACCAACCATGTCAACCCCTTCATAAATAAAAATGGATATACAACATATAGATACATATGTCTTAAACAACTCACTATATGTACATATATATATATATATATATATATATATATATATATATATATATATATATATATCTTATTCAATATTCTCCTTACCATATTCAGTTTAAAGGATATTTTTTGCTTTTTTTTTTACTTTCTATAAAATATAACATGAATAATTTAAGCTCATTGTTGTAATTGTAATTTGTGAAGTAATTTAGGAATATTCCAATTATCTTCCAATTCAATTATTTGACAGATGATAGGTATTATTTTGATGCCTATAATTTAGTCTAGGGGTGTCCCCATAGTGTAATGCCTAAAGTGTTGGACTGTAGCCTCAAAGTTATTGAGTTCAAACTCAAGTTGTGCTATTAAGTTCACTCTCAGATTAATATCCTTCAAAAAGTTATGGACGCTTGATCTCCCTCAGCAATTGGTCAAATAGTATCATTAGTGTTATTCTACAAGGATAGCTTTAGCATTAAATAACCCAAAAAGATTGATATGCTATTAAACAAAGAAAGCAAACTCTTATCTGTTATTGTTCTTGGTTGTAGTCACTAACTATGCCACTGGAATTCCATTTGTTCAGATAGCTAAACACATGAGTAAACTGAATATAAATCATAAAGGATAATAAGTTTCCAAACTTGTTTTTCATTTCTTTCAGTTACTGAAATTCCTTTAACCCTCTCAGTCATCTAAAAGGATAAATATTTTACCAGGTCTAAAAATCAACTGTTTTGGCTGGCAAAATGCAAATGTTTACAAAATCACAGTTTTTTTTTATTGAGAAAGGAAATAAGAACAGTTGATGGTAATTTTGATTCACTACTCAAAATTAGATAAGTTAATTGATCAATTGGAATATAACTAATCAGCTTTGCAGAGTCATCATGAATTTTTGCTTGTTTGATGGTAATTTGTAAGTTTCCATTGAATCAGCAGTTCAGGCTAACATTTTGTTATGCTCAAAGCTGACATTTCTAGTTAAGTGTGTTTTGTGCCTAGATGATTGACATGCACTCGTAAACAAAAGAATAACAGGTGAATGCTATTTATTAATGTTTCCAGTCTGCTCCAGATCTGACTAGGCAACAAAAAAAGTGAACTTGAAACAAATTCACCTAATCCACTCCAACAACACAGAAATCTCCAAAAGTGCAAATTAGAGCCTCCATATCAGTCAAAATAGATGTTATATAAATTTGTGCTTGTGTGTCCAACAATTGATCATTTGATGTAGCTGGTATGCTCAAATAAATAAAAGAATGAAAGGCCAAATTCTTATGAAATACTGCTTAAAAAGAATATAAAATATGCTTCAATGTTACATATAATACTGTTGTCAAAAATTCACATCAAATAATTATATTTGGTTTGGTTTAATGGCATATCAACATTCATGGGATATTTAATGCCAAAGCCATCCTTGCAGAAGAACAGTAATGTTACTATTGAACCGATAGCTTGGTAGATAAGGAGGTTTGTACCCTTCACCAATGGTATTTGTCCAAAAGTCAACATAATTATTCAACTGGAGTTCAAACTCATTTACTATGATGTCTCAGTCTAACATGTTGGCCACATCTTGGTAGTTTTTTTGTTGTTTCTTTTCACAACGTTTCGGCCAAATTTCACCTCTGGCCTTCTTCGGGTGATTAACCGCAACATCGGATAAGAATGCTGAGTCTTGTAACCATATCCCCAGTAATTACCTGAAGAAGGCCAGAGGTGAAATTTGGCCTAAATGTAGTGAAAAGAAACAACAAAAAAAAACTACCAAGATGAGGACAAAAAGTCCACAATAAATAAAAAATTAATTCTCAGATTAAGAAACCTCATCTCAAAAGGATAACCAAATAAAGACAATGTTGACCACAATATCACATTTTTCTACTTTGAGTTCATTTGATTTGGTTTATTTGTTTAATAGCATATCAAACCCATATGGGTTATTTAATGATGAAATTTGATACAAATAATTTGTCACACTTATATGGTTTAAAATATTCCTAATACTAATTATTTATACATAGTGTCAACTATTCCTACTTTATAATATTAATAATAATGATAACAATCTGTCATGGAGAATGAGACACACAAACTCCTATAGGATTTTGACATACAAACGGATTATCTAATCTCGGCCAGAAGACCAGACCTTATAATAATCAACAAAAAAAAGAGAACTAGCAAAATTATGGACTATGCTGTACTGGTTGACCATAGAGTAAAATTTGAAGAAAATGAAAAGAAGGACAAATACCTTGACTTTGCAAGGCAATGGAAAAAACTGTGGAGCATGAAAGTGACATTTATATCAGTTGTAATTGGTGCTGTTGGTATCGTCACTGAAATATTATTAAAGGGACTTGAGAACTTAGAAATTAGAGGACGAGTGGAGACCATCCAAACTACTACATTATAGAGATCAGCCTGAATACTGAGAAGAGTCCTCGAGACTTGAGGAGACTTACTGTCACTCAAACATTATTGAAAGACCATCAGCTAATGCTGATGTAAAAACCTCGCAAGGAATAAACAATAATAATAATAATGACTCCAGCGGAAAACCACCTACTAACACTGGTGTGAAGAACTCTCAAATGAGAAACAAAAAATGATAAAAATAATAATAATAACTATAATAATAATAATAAGTGATAGAATATTGAGAAGAGTCCTGGAGACTTGAGGAAACTTGCTGTCTCTCAAATTCCAGTGAACGCTGATGTGAAAAACTCAAGTAGTAAATACTAATTATGATTTGTGTGAATGTAGTTATATGGTATCAAGTGTTCTTATCGAATACAAATAATTTGCTAGCACTTTTGGATATTCAAGTATTCCTGTCTAATATCAATGGCTTTCAAACAAATCTCTTTGACTTATAGATGGGACCTTAACAGGTATTTCCAATCTTGGTCAGAATACACCTGGGAGTTATAGTAATGATGGAGTGTCCATAGCTCCAAAAATAATCTCATCACGGAATGCAGTATAATGTCATACTCAAGACACCCCTTTTTTTATGAGCCCAGGAGTCGTACTCTTTTACAGAAGATACAGATAATATATTATAAACCCTGCTGACAGAGCAAACTATGTTGGTGTGCAACTCTACAGATCAAAGAATGTGTGCGCAATCATTCCGTCTATCTTTTGTCTGGTTTCTATTTGATCATTTCTTTATTCTACTTAATGTTTATCGGTTCATTTTTTTTAGATGACTGAATAGTGCCAATTTCCTACTGTACTAACATTAACATTTTTTATCTGACACATTTAGTATTTCACAAAATGACCACATCAGTTTAGTCATACCTTGGCTGACCTATCAGAAGTATTTTGTATATAGGCTGATGTAACATAGACCTTCTGCAGAGGGTCAAGATCCCTACTCCAAACAAGTACTCTGAGTAGGACTCTAAACTGCACCTGATGGTTTGGTCCAATCCTAGTGTTTTGGGGATTGTAGTGTATTCCTTTAATGATTAAGAAATCAACAAATTAATCTAAAATTATTATTCATGCTTAATTAAAAATCATTTTCAATGCTTGTTAATAGTAAGAATCATTTTCTATACATTTTTACAATAAAATCATTTTTAATGTATTTTTATTGTAAAATCATTTCCAATACATTTTTATAGTAAAAAAAAATCATTTCTAGAGAAATATAGAGAGATAAAAATAAAAAGAAAGAGAGAGATCTTTCTATCAAGAGAGATAGAGATATCTAGACTGGTAGATATATATATATATAGAGAGAGAGAGAGAGGGAGAGAGAGAGAAAAGAGAGGGAGAGAGGGTGAGATTTATTCATGTGTCACACTTACAACTATTACCTCACGCTAACTATCTCATCCAACCTTAACTGGATGTTCACACCTCAAAAGCTTGGATAAGAATGACTAAAATATGCTTTCTGCACATAGTCTCGGCTTAGTTATTTCCCTTTTGTTAAATCAAAAGTATTAAAGAAAAATAAACATTTTATCATCCAATCAGAACACTTCCGGTTTATTTTTGACAATCTTAATCTGATCCACACAAAGGCTTTATAAAACAAGGTTTTTCACAACCTAGCCAGAACAGGGAGTTATTTACCACCTGTCACCACATCAGTCCTTGTTCTCAACACTTTTTACATCTGAATTCAATGCAAACTCTTTGTATTCACTCACATCATATAAAGAAAATCTGTTTACTAACAACTCTTGTTACACAAGTTATATATCCTGTTGTAAATTACCTATATAAATATTTCCTCATTAAATACTATTCAATCACTGCATCATAGATTTCATCTATTCATCATGCTACTGATCAGCATCCATAGGTAGTTGTAATCTACTTTCTCTTTCTGTTTAGTTCAGAGTAGTATAGCATTCTTGGCTATACACTCAGACAAGGCTTATCTATTTCATTCTAACTAACCAGTGCTATGCTCCCATAGCAGTTACAAGGCTTGAATGATATTTATTTCTGATCCATCTTTTCAATCCAAATCTTGTTGGCCATTGTGTTCCTAACATATCCTTCAATTGTTTAGATATTCTTCAAAGGATCCCAGTAATTCTAGGGTGAGTCAAAAGTTTTGCAATATTTTATTTCATGCTAGTTTGCAGCATATGTATAACATGACTTAGGCAGTTCAAGCCACAAAATGTACTAGTTGTCATGGGTATTATCGTAGTTGATGGTATACTTACACATGTGGGGTTTGAAGGTATTTAGGAGGTCAGTGGCTAAGGGCAAGGCTGTGTTGCCATAAGATATCTGACTCCATATTTTGGTTATATTATTTTACCCCACGTTGACTGGCTGGCGCAATGCCTTGTCCAAAGAAAGTCCAAAAGAAATATACAAAAAGAAAAGATAGAAACAGATAAGAGACGAAAATATTTCTTCCATACTTTCCTTTATTTACTTGGTGAATGGACTAACCAACGCTACGTCCCAAGACGTAGCGTGGTGCCCAAAACACCAGACAGCAAAATGATGTTGTTGGTTCGACGTCACTACCTGAAAAAGAGGTCGGTTCACAGAAAACCTGAGTATTTATCTCTCTTCACCGGCTCCAAATTTGCCACTCCAAAATCCTTCTAATTTTGGTGCGACCGCTTCCCATTGGCTACTTTACTTTTTATTATTTTTCTTTTTTCTGATTTTAACCGGATGGATGCGTGGAGCCTTATGCGTGGTGACGCGTTTATACATTTTGTATCTGGCAGCCGATGAGTCAATATCCGGTTGGGAGTTTTACTGTTAATTCCTAAATCCCCACACACATTGTACATTGCTAATCACCATGAGTTATTTGAAATCTTCACAAATGAATCAACAACATAGTCTAATTCGAGAAGTTTTGCTTTACAAGTTCAAAGTGGGCCATAATGGCATGGAAGTAACCAGAAATATTTGTTGAGCGAAAGGTAAATGTACAGTTGATCACAGTACAGTAACCAGAGTGTTCGAGAAGTTTTGCTCGAGTAGTATATAAATCAATGATCAGGCAAGGTCAGGTAAGCCTAAAACCATAGATTTTGTGGCTATGAACTCAGTCATACAGGCAAATTCAGTGAGTAGCACTTGGAGAATATCAGGTAAGCTGAGCATTTCACAATCTAGCCTGGTCCAACTTCTCATCCACTGCAAAAGTGTCCAGAGCTGCCGCATTGTGCCTGACATAACCAAAGTATAGCAAAACTTTTAACTCCCACAAATATAAGCTTATATCTCACTCGATATATATTCTATCGAGAGAATATTACATATTTTGTTTGCATTTAAATTAGCAATCAGAAGAATTATAGAGTTATTTTTTTTTCTGAAGATTATGCTGCACTTGTGTGAATCTGTTGAATGCAATTAAGTTGTATTGGACAAAATATTAACTGCTTAAGCTCACTGAGTTGGAAAATAATAAACATTTCAAAATTGCTTTATCTGAAAGGATGGTTGACAATTGCTGGGAAAATATTTTTAACAAAAATTAATGCTACAAAATAGAGAAAAATATGTTTACCAAATAAAGTAAATTAATAACAGATTTTTAAAAAATTTAAACAACAAAACTTTAATATTTTCCCCTCAAAATACATGAGATCATTACACAGGTAAATAGAAAACAAGTGTATAGTTGCATAATATCTCTTATCATAAAAATTGACAACAGCCAAGTTCAAATTTTAGCCTAGGTGGTTTATGCTCACTTCAAAGCAAAGCTCTTACAAAAGGCATGAATCTACAATTACTTTTGCTCTATTCAGCATTATGACGCTAAAGATCTTATCTTTGTCTTGTCACACTAGTTCAGATGCTAAGACAATAACAATAAATAGTAGCCACCATCATCAGTTTTGAGAAGTTTTAATCAAAATAACAGAATGCAGTTCATACATTTTACAATGATTATTAATAAAATAACCAGTTATATATATATATTATCCATAGACACTGTTTTGTTGTATCACAACTCTTCAGTGTGGCTTGACACACAAGATGCTTCAAGCTGAGATTAAAACCCAGCTGATTTTACATCAGTTGGATATCTTACCCCAGAGCCATCATCATTCTCTGCATTAGTGATGGAATTTATTATATGTAACTTTTTACAAAAACATTATCAACAATTAGAAGTGCTCTATTTATGAGAAGAGCTATTGCATTTTAGCTTATGTGGTAGTTGGCAAATTTCCTTCAAGAGTGCTTAACCCACAGCAGGGGGAGCATATATATTGTCATCCAAAGACAGACTGTTTCATTATATCACAGCTCTTCAGTGTGGCTAGACATGCAAGATGCTTCAAGCTAAGATCAAAACCCAGCTGACTTTATGTCAGTTGGATATCTTATCCCAGAGCCATTCTCATTCTCTGTGTTAGAGAAGGAATTTTCTACATATATCTTTTTACATATTCATTATATATATATATATATATATATTATTGTAAAACCTGGAAAGCTAAAGCACAGTGTATATATATATATATATATGAGGTACATACAATAAGTTTCCAGACTTTTTTCGTATGGGCACTTTTATTGATAGTACACACATGAAACTCTAGTCCCCTTCAAAGTGATTTCCTCCGACTGCAAAGCACTCGTACCATTCCAACAACTTCTCGAAGGCCTCATCAAAGTCCTTTTGTGTGAGGATGTCAATGACCTTCATCTCAGCCTCTTTCATCTCCTCAATTGTCTCATAACGACAGCCTCTGAGCATAGGGAATAAGCAAAAGTCACAGGGAGCAAGATCTGGACTATGGGGAGGCTAAGGAACTGTTTTGATGCCCATCTTGGTCAAATAGTCTGTGACAAGGATGGAATTGTGGACTGGTGCATTGTCCTAGTGGAAATGCCACTAACCTGATTTGAAGAGTGCTGGCCTCTTCCCTAGGAATCTCTTCCTGAACTCCCTTAAAACCTCAACATAGTAACCCTAACCCTAACCCTATGGCCAATCAACTCTGGTGAATTGACTTCCTTACTCCTCCCACACCTCTCATCATACCTCACAGACTCCATGCCTTCTGCTCAATTCATGCAAGATGCTCCAAAAGCAGTCTGAAGCATTCCATACGTTTCTGTGGCATTTTTTTCCAAGTTTAAAACAGAATTTTATTGCATATTGTTCTTCTAAAGTGTCAGAGTGCATTTTTGAAATTCATCAGTTGTGACAATCAGGCTTTAGTAGGTTGTATTCCAATTCCTGCTGTAGCTGTTCATTTGAAGCTGAAATCATGAAAATTTGTCAGTCATCTCATAAGATTTATAGCAATAACATACTGAATTTTCAAGAGTCTACGACAATTTTAGATATCCATATGAAAAAAGTTTGGAAACTTATCGTATGCACCTCATACGTATATATATATATATATATATATATATATAGAGAGAGAGGGTGAGAGAGAGACGGGAAGAAAGAGAGAGAGACACAAACAGAATCAACACCACTTGATAATTGTCAATTTCTCACCTACTCTCACATCAGACCATTTTATTCACATATATATATATATATATATATATATGTGTGTGTGTGTGTGTGTGTGAGATACTGCAATTATGTAATATGTACCAAACTTGTACCAAACTAAGCTAACTAAATAAATGTACCAGCATAGTTCTTTTTTTTTTTTAAATGGCATGTTTATTTGGATATAGATCTGAAAAAAGAAAATGACAATTTGGAAAATCAGTTTGACATATTTTATCAGAGGTTTGTCATCATCAGAATAAAGTGATTTTATTATGAAAAGAAATCTACATTAAAGGGGAGAAGCATAACTTTATTTTAATTTGTATCATAATAGAATAACACATTTCAATTAATTTCATTTTTTCTTTTGCTGTTTATATCTTTTAGAATTGCACAATCTATGAGTTTGAATTTGTCAAGTAGTAGGGATTTCTTTTCATTCTGGATTCAAAACATCTTGTATGCATTATCATTATCATCATCATCATCATCATCATGCTGTGCCGCTAGTACGGATATCCCTGACCCTCTCTCGCCACTTCTCCCTATCGTTCTTCTCCTCTGTCAGGTCTTCAGGGCTACATCCTGTATCCTCACAGAGCTGCTGTATGTATGTATGTTCGAGCTGGCTGTCCTGCTTTTGAACGGCCATATGTGGGGGTCCATAGGAGTACATCACTTATGAGCTCGTCCCTGCTTCTCCAGCAGTGTCCTGCATGTCTGGTTCGTCTAACTTGGATAGTTTTCGTGATGGGAGGTAGGTGTCCATATAGTTGGTGCTTTGTGGGGTGTTGCCTCCAGGACTTGTTCAATATTGCTTGCAGCATTCTTGTGTAATTGCCATCTAGCTTTTTCTCCAGCCGTTATGTTAGCGTCCAGGTAATCCATCCATATAGCAGTATGAATACAACCACAGCTTGCAAGAAACTGCATTTCATTTTATCGGTCAGGTCTGACTTCTTTATGATCAATAGCTTATTGATAGCTGTCCATGCCTTCGTTAGCCACGTGTTGATGTCTTTTGCGGTTGATGAGACACTGCTTTCAAGGTAGGTGAACTTGTCTACCAGTTTCAGAGAGGTTCCGTCTAGTGTGGAAATGTTGCCTGTTTGATTAAAGCACATGTATTCAGTTTTGTGTGCATTGACATGGAGGCCAATGCCTGTAGTGGCTTGTTCCAAACTACGCAGTAGTGTTTTGGCTTGGTTGGGTGTTTTGCCAGAATTGCTATGTCATCGGCGTCTGTAATTGTTTTTGTGGGGTACCTTCTGCTTCTTTTCTTTGTCAGCTTGAAGCCATTTTCTTTGATTTTATCAATTGATGTTCTAAGCTCATAGTCTAGACAGATAATAAAGAGGTATGGGGCTAGCGTGTCCCCTTGCAGTATTCCTGCTACAATGTCGAATATTCTGTGTCTCCTTCCAGTGAATGTACTTTCACTTTGATGTTTCAATAGAGAATCATTATTGCTGCGACAGTCTCTTTTGGTATGCCGTAAGCTAGTAGGATTTGTTCCATCTTCCCTCTGTGAATGGAATCAAAGGCCTTGGTAAAGTTGACAAATAGTATTGTAGCCTGTAGGTTTTTTGCCCATACACCTTCAAGGATTCTACGGATGGTCAATATTTGTGAGGTTGCGGATCTATTTATTCGGAAGCCATTTTGGTTTTTCCTAAGAATGTTGTCCATTTTGAGTTCTATGCAGTTTCATAGTAGGGCATTGTAAATTTTGGCTGCTATGGATGTAAGTTTTATACCTCGGTAGTTCTTGGCTTACCTGAGGTCACCCTTTTTAGGGAAAGGGGCATCCTCCCCTTCCCTAAAAAAATTATCATTATAATAGGTTATATTCTTTTTTAATTTAGAAATCTGCCAAGAACAAGAATTTCACTTCCCAGATTTTCTGCCTAAGATCAGTGTCTAGTATCTGTAGCTGAGAAAATTGCAGTTATTTAAAAAGCAATGATATATGCAGGTGAAATAGTTATTTTTCAAAGAGTATATAATTTAAAAAATAAATACAAAATAACAAAAAAGAAGACATATTAGAATATGGATGATTATGCCCGTGGTGTAATGGTTATCATCGTAGGAAATGGACATGGCGACACGAGTTCAAATCCTGGACATGACTGATTGCATTTCTCATAGCACTAATACCCTTCGGAAAGGTATGAATCCAATTATTCTTCCTCCAGCTATGGGTAAATAGTAGGGCAGACTAGGTTCTTCAGCCTTGGTGAGGCAACTAGTCTAGAAGGAAAACTCTGAATTCAAACCTCTTAAACTCCGCTAAAAAATTGACCTTGTGTCATATCCTGCCCGAGCGGAGGGGTTGGTAAATATGATTATTTTAATTTTTCAGTTTCTTTTTTTTTCATTCATATGGGTGCAGATGCTACAATCTGATCCTCAGCAAAAGTCCTTGAGAGTGACACTTTCATTCTTGTGGAAGTCTGGATTAGATGAGCAAAGAAACAAAAAACATTCACACTGACTATACACATACATAAATAGAACATCAATCATTCTAGTAAAAAAAAGATTACTTTAGATAAGGATAATAGCTATTATATAGGTATATATATCATTGATTGCAACATTGAGATAAGATCCATATCAGTATAGCAGAGACAGATGACCAAATTCAAGCAACCAAGATAAAATTAAAGAAACCTGATTCTTTGTCTGTATCTGGTACCTGATTCCATAAATATTTATGTCAGTGGGCCACCTGAAAATGATCAAAGTTCATGGAGGCTTAGATGCGTATAGCCACAATAAAGATGTAGATGAGGGTCCAATCACTGGCATTTCTATTACACCCAAGAAATATTTATGCTAATCTAACACATGAAATTCTTCTTGAATGATAATATAAACATCCAGACATGTATTTGTATTACTGTAAACCTTTAGAATGACTAGCAATATGTTTGGTACATTCTAGTTAAAAAGAAGTGATATAAAGAGTAAGTACTTAAGAGTGATTCTGGTGTAATGGTTAGCAAGCTAGGCTAGCAAATCCTTATGAGTGAGTTTGATTCTCATTGGTTGCCCCATTCATGTGGCCTTGTGCCACATCTAAGAAAAAAAAAGCTTAATAAATTACTACTTATGAGTGATTCTCATAAATGTAACTATTTCTGCCTGCGGAATTTAGTTATTTTCAAGTGTGATATTAAGACTTAAAGACAAATAATGGGGCACTTATTAACTCGTAAGTGATATACTATGGACCCCTTTACATGGACTAGCAAAGTTAGGACAATGAGCTAGAACCTACATACAACAGCTCTGTGCCAATACAGGATGTAGCCTAGAATACCTCTCAGGAACGATGGACAATAGAGATAGGTGGTGAGAGAGAGCCAGACAGATTTGTGCTAGCAGCGTGATATGATTAAGAGAGAAAAATATCAAGAAGTAAGAGAGATGTATATCAATAATAATAATTTTTGCATGTTTCCAGAATATAAGATAAAATGTAGAAATATATGTTCTAGGGGAAGTCAAAAGTTCTGCAATATTTTGGTAATGTCAGGTACAGGGCAGCAACTTTAGATGTTTTGCTGAGGTTATTAAAGAAACAAACCACTGAACTGTTAGATGCTAAGCTCAGCTGATACTCTTCGACTGTTATGCACTGGATTTTCCACTTTGGCAAGAAGCACAATGTCGGAATATACAGTTTTAGTCTTACCTGTCCTTGCCTGACCATCACAGTTCTTGCCACCCAAGCAAAATTTCTTGAATAATCTGGTTACTGAACTGTGATTAACAGCGCCTTCACCTTTCACACAACAAATATTTTTGGTTACTTCCATGCTGTTATGGCCTAGTTTAAGCTCATAAAACGTAAGTTCTCAAATAAGATGATGTTGCACATTAAACTGTGTGTTTTTCTAACCATACACCGAGTGAAACAATGTACAAGTCAGTATACCAACAATAATGAAAATACTAACCCCAGCAGGTACCATACACAACTGAAAATGCTGTTGATAATGTCTTATATATATACATACACACATATATATATATATATATATATATATATATAAGAAATCGTTACTTTAAAAAATAGTAACTAGCCCAGAGTCACATATTTTCATATAATGTATTCATATTAGCAAAGCAGACACTGAAAATATATTTAAAACATAAAAAAGCCATGAAAGTATAAATTGTTAAGATGTCTGTTTATATCATTGATTTTTCATAGAGAACGAGAAGTTTCACTTAATTAGATTTAGTTTGGTTTCTTTGTTCAATGGCATATCAGCTTCTGTGGGTTATTTAATACCAAAGCCATCCTTTTAGAAGGACAATAGTGATACTATTTAACTCATAGCTGGGAGAATAAGGAGGTCCATACCTTTCCAAAGAGTATTTGTCAAAAAGTGAGCATAATAGTGTGACTAGAATTCAAAAGCATAGTCCAACACTTTAACCATTACACTATTCATCAACTTTCAGCATTGTTTTATGCCAGATATAAAAAAAAAGCATAATGTTTTTTTTATAACTGTGACAAAATGGTTGCCACTACATTTGATGCATTTTATATTTGCCAGGTCATATTTGACCGGTGACAGTGCAATGATCATAATTATTGAAACAATGTGTAGCAAATAGATGAGCATTTGATCATTGGCCACAAGCAACCACTTGAGAGTTTAAGAGATACAAATTCTAGTGAGTTGAAACTGAGATGGTGACAAAATTACACTGAAAGCATAAAGTCAAGTTATTTAAGAGTTAAGTGAAACCACACTCCTATATCTTGCAAATGATGGAATGTCTCTTTTCCTTGATTGACTGGACAAAACCACACCATATCTTCCTTCTAAAACTTGTCCAAAGAAGTATGAAACACTGGCGAAAAATATAAATGGTTCTTGTGACCATTGTGTAGGTCATTCTTTCCAGGCATCAGGATCAAGTGACAACCTTCTTTAAAACACCCAAATTATATTATGTAGCATTCCTTCCTTGAATGAGGTACTTTTTCTTAGATTTATATAGGTAGATATGAACAAGTATAGATACAGAATAAAAAAGATAGTCACTGAGTAGAAAGAAAATAATCAAAACTAATGCAGAGACCATTCAATAAATAAGGGGATTTTTTTTTTTAAAGTGAAATAAATTTTTTCAGAATTCTTTTCCATAAATGTAAACTCTGTATTGCTTGGAATTATTCTATTGCAAAAATTATTTTAATCCCACAAAAATAATTATTTTGAGGTGGTTCAAAATCATAGCAAATCAAACAAAGTGTTTCAAGCTTGAAAAGAGGTCTGTCATCAAATTTTGGGTTGCTGAGAAGTGCAGACCATGAAAAATTTAAAGAACAAGGTGCAATACATATGGACAAGCATGTTTTAGCCAAAAAATGTTTATAAATTAATTAACTATGGGTTTGCCACTATATAACAAAGTTAAAAAGACAGTCCATGAAGTAGAAACACACTGACTCTCTGCTAAAGAAAAAGTTCCAGGCACAGTGTTCTTGTACAAAAAAGGACCTATTGCTATTGATTTCCTTGAAAAAAGTCTAACTAGCAATAGGGTCTCCTATAGCCAATTCCTTATCTATTGAATAACCAACATTTTTTTTTCTTGAATTTCTCATTTTTTGTAACACATCTGTTCAACTGGTTACCATTTTTTTCAAGAGTATGTTATTTCTAGTAGCTTTAAGGACATTTTTTTAACATTGAATTTTTCAACTTTAAAAGTTCTTTTCTACAGTTATTTTCATCTTCTTACACATAGCCTCTATCTCTGACTTCTATAAAAGTTCTGCACTAATTAATTAGAAATTTTTAAGAAACATGTGTTAAAAACAGATAATGAGTTCCAAAAGTGATAAGACTAATACAATGCATACCAGTTATTGAACAAATCATGAGAAATTTCTTTCTAGCAGAGAGAAAAGCAAGTTTCAAAAGTAGAAAAAATTAAATAAAACAACATTGTATCCTCTTAAGTCAGTATAAATATTCATGAAGAATTGGAAAAGTTATTACAATCTTATGTATTTGATATATCTTATTGAAGCCCAACTAGGAAATATTTATATTGAATTCTTGCTTAATATTTTTCTAGCACAAATGTATGAAGACTAGCAGGGTCAGCAAGAACATTTTACTTTATTCAGAAGTGCGTTCATAAAAAGTAGATTTATTTCAAAGTACTTTTTGGGAAAAGATTCTTAGAATGTGCTGTATTTTCACTCCAGAAAATTCTTTAAGCTTTTGAGGATTAACAATACCAACATTGTTCTCTGGGGATTATTTGTCATGTAATATGCCGAGAACAAAGTTGCTTTTAGCATCACAAATACATGGAAGTTAGTAGTATACATGCTTGGGTCAACAGAGAGATAGATATGAATAGGTAGATTTTTATTGTATGTAATGATTTTACTGCTGTGTTCAATACAGATTATAGTAAATGCCTTTGTCTCAGTATGAAAACAATAGATATATTTACAAATCTATTTACAATCCAAATAACATGAATGTACATGTACTTTTTGAAAGAATAAACACTAATGCAGCGCCATCCAATAAAACACAACTTCAGATTGATTGTGATGATGTCTTAGCTTCCATTTTGGAAAAAAACATAAAAACATAAAATATAGAGACAGGAAATATTAACATGACAGCCTGAAGGACAATACTGATTTTCACCTGAGTACAGTATATACATATAGGCTATACACTCTTATCTGACCCTATTAACAGAACTTGGACTATATCAGCTGCATCATTTGTAAAAGGGTAAGACTTCATTTATTATCCCCAGGGTTGGACACTAAACTGCATTCAGTGATCAGGCTGCAGTATTGGAGCTCAGGGGACTGGTGAGTCATTACTCCCAGGTCCACTCGGATCCTGAGTGATAGATCCTGTTAGGGTATCATCTATGGTTTAAATAAATCTGTCTGAAATTTACTAGTACTAGATAAACTTGAAAATTTATAGCTGAAAAGAATTAGTATACATGAAACCTTATGACTGTGTGCAAAATATTAGTATTAAGAATTGTTTATTGAAGCTATAATTGTCAACTAAGTATTATCATTAGTTACTTGAAACCATATAAGTAAAGTTGGCATATAGTTGCTTGTAAACAGGCTGGTTTCAGCATTAAATAATCCAACAAGGGTTAACATACTGTAAAAGAAAGTAACTACAAACAACACTACTTATTTTAGAATGAGCACATATTGATCTCTCTCTCTTTCTCTCTCTCTCTCTCTCTCTATATATATATATATATATATGTATATGATCATTAATATAATCTAGCTATATTACCTGTGTGTTTAATCTTGAGCAAATTGAAACAAATATTGAGAGTGTTGTAATTTTATGTTCTGTTGGTGTATTTTCCATATAATCTATTTGTTTAAAAAATCTATCATGGTGGCACCTATCATATTATAAAAAATGCGTAGTTCTATTGTCCCTTAAAATAACTTTTTGCTATAATTTTTATAAGATAGATATTGTATTTCCTGGGTAAGTTCTGCTATAAGATGATTCACAAATAGGACTATACCTTCCTGGGCTCCTATATGCATTTTATATTAGAATCTCTCCATATATGGTTATTGCTATTGCACAATTACAATATTTTGCATTTTTCTAAGAAAGATATTTTGAATCTGCAAAACCAATTTCAAGGCAATTTGCATAGAAGACCTTTTTTTAGCCTCACTACTTGAAAATGATTGAAAACTTTCAAGATAGTTTTACAGCTTAAAACTAAATCACTCAATTTTTTAAAAATCTGATCATGGCCATAATGAGAAAACATTTTAAATAACTCTGACAACCTACACAACTGTCTGTATTAAAAACTTTCAAAACAAGCAAAGACATCTTTGCTCTTTTTTTTAGATGATTTATACATTTTTGATATTTCTGATAAAATCATTGTTCTTCGTCAAACTGAGCAGAGTTCTCATCCTTGATGATTTAAGAATAAATTTGCATCTAAAAAGAAAATGAATTTTTTCTTTTTCAATAGAAAGATGTAAAATTCAGTTCATTTTGTCTTTGATTTTATACAAATTTCTTCGTCCTCCCCTTGTACATTTAAATGTAACAAAAATTTTAAACTTCATAATTAAGAGCAATATTTTATCTTTCTAGGTATGTATTTACTGAATTTTATCTTCAACTTGTTTGGTAAGTTTAATTTATACACTTTTTCTATTGTTTTTCTTTTTATTCTTTTATAAACCCAAGTTAATTTTCAAAGAATTTTCTTTGTCATTTTTTTTTCAGACACAATCAAATTATTTTAGAATAATCATACAAAATTACAACAGGAAAACATCCAAGTTTTGTAAATTACAAAGACATTAAATTTTCTTTGTTATGTAAAAAGCACCAAAACTTTAAAGATAGATAATTTCTCGTATTTTGAAGACTTTTTATGTCATTACAACATCATTATTAAAGCGAAAAATTTGATTTTATTAACTTTTCAAGATTTTATCAATTTTCTGCAGCTGTGGTGGCTACCTAAATTTCTTCATTTCTACTCACTTATCAGTAAAAAGTGAGATTTACACAACCAATAGTCTAAACACATAGACTTCCACAAATCTGAAGACTTGTAGATACTATTCTTAAATCTCACAAGTATAAAAAACAAACACAAATACCTGAGATAACCAGAACTATACCTTCAACTACAAGTGTTGGTTATATAAACAGTAATTTTCACAGATTAATTCCTCACTTACCATTGACATGTGATGCTGTGTGTTCCATCTTTGTTCTATGGATGAAGCAGAATCAAAGAGTATCCATTTTCACAATTACACATAAACTACACAGCATTAAAGTAGGATATCTTAAATTTCTTTTCATGCACAGTATTCACCAAATGTAACCATATTACATGCTCTCTATTATCAGATAATGTTTGACCATATAAAGATGTTTTAAGTGAAATGTATTTTGGATATTACATATCCTTCTTGATCTTTTTTGCATGTTAAATGTTAGTATTCTTCAATATATATGTTGTGCACACTTTAATGTTGCTCTTGACCAAACTATCTTCTTTACCTCAGCATTCTGGACTAATGTGTTAACATAAAAAAAATGTCAATGTGGTCTCATGAAATAAAGAACAAAGAAAAAAGATTCAAGCAATCACTTTTAGTGATCACTCATTTCAAGCTGGTCTCTACTGATTGTACTGTTCTTCTAGGAGAATAGCTTTGGCATTAAATAAACTACAAAGTTTAATATGCCATTAAACAAAGAAACTAACTGATTGTGCTTCTTACCCTACCACCTACTAACAATCACACAATCTACAACAAATGCTATTACAAAGAAAAAGAGAGAGAGAAAGAATTCCAATGTGTGCAACAACAATATATTTTCTCATCATAAGACCTTGACTTCTCGTGGACCACTAATATCTCTTCTGTGTCCTGAGTATGGTATTAAACAGCATCTGATGGTGAGACTCTAGTCTTGGAGTTCGGGGATGTACAGTACCCTCTCTAATTTCCAGTGGTAATACATGATAGGGTCCCCTCTATTGATCAAATAGAGCTTTTACTAGGGATTGATATTATCTAGAATTATTAATAAAGTAAAATAAATAAAGCTGGCAAACTTAATCAAGGGTGACCCGAAAGCTCCGTTCTCAATTTATACTACACCAAGGTGTAGGGGAGGTAGCTACTCCATTCCCTGGATTGCTCCAATTTACCCTTGATCCTTACCTTATAATGCTAAGTGTTAATCAAGGTGGCATCAAGTACTATTTTTTGAGTCTTTGGTATGACTTGCCCTGGTATTGAACCCCTGTCTCTCGGACCATTGGCAAACATTCTACTCATTAGGACAATACTTAAAACCACTTAACTATGTGAAAATAAAGGGTTAATAATAAATAGAATTATTAGTAATGGATAACAATACTTGAAACCACGTAACTTTGTAAATAGAACTATTAGAGATAAATTGCAATACTTGAAACCATTTAGGACACATGGTACAGTGGATAAAGGCATTGGTTAGATCCAGTGACAACAAGTGTGAGTTCAATACCAGGTGAAGGCAGTGTAGAACTATCTGAGGGGAAATTAACAGGAGATAACTGATAACTGACATCCATTGAACATGGCTTGTGGAAGTAGAACAGTCTACACCAGTAAGCAAAATAAAGGGTTAAGTTCAACATTCCAACCACCTGGAGAAGGCTGGAGCATACAACGGCCGAAACATGATAAACATGGTGACAAAGATGAGGACAATAGTCCAAAAAATGTAAATATATATATATATATATATATATATATATATATATATATATATATATATATATATATGTATGTATGTATGTATGTATAAACTGGATTTGGCATTAAATAACCTACAAAGGGTTCATATACCATAAAACGCAACCAGTCCAAACCAAACTAAGATCTCTTCAGTGGTAGCATCAACAAAAGAATCCCATATAACCTTGAGACAACACTCCAACAAACTTATTTAAAAATGGTAATTCTATCATAGCAACAGTTATTTCATAAGCATTTCCTCTCAGGAAAATAATATTGTCATTTGTTGAAAATTTTAGAGATAATGGTTCAGATTTAAAAATGAAATTGGAAGATTTTATTTATCATGAACTCACAGTAATAGCACAATAATGATAAGGCTTCAAAAGTGTATTGCTTGTGAGAGAAAACTTTGGATGATAATCTTCAAAAAAGGAATGATGATAATAACAAAAAAAAATGGCAAATATTGTTCTTTCTTAAAGCAAAATTAAATTTTGAATAGGATCTATGTTTCCTTTTTTATGTTTCAAATCCTATTGATCATTCAGTTAGACAATGTGTGTAACATTTAGATTTTATTGTTGATTTAAATGCACTTATTTTACTTTCTTGCAATACAAATAAGTCAAATAAGCACGGTCTAGTAGAAGGAAAACTCTGAATTTAAACTAGCTCTATTCCACTGAAAAATTGACCTTGTGTGACAGACTGCCCGAGGCAAAAGGGTTGGGTAAATACATACATGCAATATAAGTCATAAAATTCAATTATTGAGAAATCTAGTCTGATTAGATGGTTTGATATATGTTAGAAGAATAAACAAGTTAGTGTAAATAGTAAAAACTGAAGAAAACATATTAGATCTACAATGTATTTTAAGTACTACGATTTTTTAAAATCAAAGTCTAGTTTGGCTAAAAATAAGTTGAACAAGAGTACACATGTTTTAACAGTTGGAAGAAACAAAGAAAAATATTAAACATAGATATTTTGAAGTTTTGATTGAAGTATTGTATTATTTGAATGTCTAGCTACTAAAAACTGAAATATGAATCAAAGTCAAGAAAACCCTCATTAGCTTTTTAGCTTTCTTGGGAAATAAGTTGCCATTATCAAAAGTGGAAAAGAACACAAGTTTTTTTTTATGCAAACTCTAAGATACTGCAAATCTTTCAAAACTGTATCTCATATATCTTTTTAATTATTTTAGCATTTTACTGCCATTAAAAAGGCAATATTTCATACATATGAAGGTGGACTGAAAATTTCATTTGATGATATCATATCTGCTGTTAATGACTTTTCGACTAATAAGATCCAAGCACTACAACTCCAATAGTGTGTTAACCACAAAGGAAGCCATTGAAAAATAAACCACATTTGCTCACATTGAGACTATCTTAGTCTGACTTTTCAACCAACCTTCTTAGATAATAAGTTGATACTCACTTTAATTGCATTTCTCTGTGCGTTTCAATTTTAATATTCTGTTACTTATTATTATTGCAAAATGTCTGTTGATTCCATTGGGAAGATTTGTGTTCTTTAACTGGAGGTCATGAAATAATCTAAAGATATTTTATTAAAAAATTCTTAAACCAGGTACTAAATCAAATGAAGAAGAGAGTAACCTTTTCTCCTGATCACTAAGATTTATTTATCTTTTTTTTTTCATTGGTAACAGTCAAAACTCTTATGACTTCTTTTTAGTTATTTTCTCCATCATATACCTTTAAAGAGTCAAATGTAATCTCATTGTGTCACAGACTTCTCTTATGCAAAAAAATAATTTATTTAAGGTAGCCAAATTTATCAAAATTTCTTTTTTGTTTTATTCATATAAATATGGTAGGTTACCCTTTTGTCATTGACCTAACAAAATAAATATATGTAATTAGGAATTCGAAAGTAACTTGAGTATTTGTCTAATTTTTTATAGATAAGGTATTTATCATACAAGGATTCTTTGAAACTTGAATCTTCAAGACCAGTATGAAAATTCAAATATATGATTGTTTATTGGTTGATTGGTTGATTGGTTGGTTGGTTGGTTTTATGGCATTTCAACCCTTGTTGGGTCATTTTATGCTAAAGTAATTTATATTGTACCATAATACACAACACAAAAATTACACTCACTATCAAACAGGCAAACACTTTACATTCAATGTTTTAATAGCTAATACAATAATACAGATCAAAATCATTTTAATCATTATCTCAAACAGATCTATTTGACCTTTGGGATCCTAACAGGTTCTGTCTTTTTGGGTCAGACTGAACCTAGAAACAACAAAGGGAAGACTTCAAACTCTCCAAAATTCTAGAATTGGACCCTCCCCACAGGATGCAGTTTACTGTTGTACCCAGAACATAGTTAAACCATTATTAACTTTTTGATATTGATAGATTTTTCAAAACAGACACTGTTTAAAAATCAATATCTAAAATATATTGAATCTTTTTCAGTTCCATTTGGCTTGCTTTTATCCTTTAAATCCTTTTAGTCTTAAGCCATGGATTGAGGTATATAAAAGGCCAGATTTTCTCCAAAGAATTAATTGCATTTTAATATCAGACAAAAACAAGTAAAACTATACAAATATTTTGCCTCAGATCTTACTTTGAAATTTTGGTGGTAAAGAATTAGTAAATAAAGTCTACTAATTGTGATGTAATGAGCTAGTTTGAGAATAATTGGATATGACTAGGAAGATAACACCTATAGTATGAGGAAAATTTTGAGTGACAAGCAAAGAGTCATAGATCAATAACTTTCTAGTGTAAAGATCTGGGAGTAACAAATGATCTTAGAATTAAAAGGTTGAACATAGATTGGTTGAGAGATTGTCACATGACAATTGAGACTGAGTCTGAAATTGAGGTAGGTATTTTCGGGAGTTGCTTTTGAGCCGCTGGGCAGAACAGTTGCATTTTAGATTACTACCAACCCTTGAAGGTTTAAGCTCTTTTGGGGATCTATGGTAATGATTCTATCAAAAAATTTCTCCTCGGACCAAAATGTTTGTTGAAGACATGCGCACTTTCATAACTGGCCTAGAAACATATATCAACTTCTTTCTCTCATCTGAACATAAAATGATGATCAACAGCTTTTGAGCACTGTCCCTGAATCAAAAGCCAGCAAGACCACATCCAAGATATTTTCTGGCGATCTTTTTTTTAAATTGATATGAACTGCAACAATCAATCTTGTGCAAGTTAAATTCTTTACTTCCAAAGAGACTAAGTAAACAGTAACTCAGTATTTTTTTCTGGTGGTGTTTTTCTCTATAGGAAGAAAATAATAGCTAGACATTTTAATCTTTGAAAAACTCTTAACAGCACAGTGAAACAGCAATGTCTTATAAAAGAGTTTCTATTTGCTGGAAGGTTAGAATTCTTGGGCCATCTCTAAAAGCAACCCTGGCATTAATGTTGAACTTTAACAAAAAGCATCCAAAATTGGGTATTTGCTTGTTCAAGTCTGCGTTGGCTATTTATTTGATTTGCTGACTTAGTGCCAAATTTATTGCCATTATTCACATCAGAGAAAGAAAGGTGGAAGCCACTTTTCTAAATAAAGAGAGAAGAAAGATCCTGAATCTCAACATCAAAGGATATAAATTCGAAATATTTTTCATGCATACATATGGATGCATACTCATTTTGTGTGTCAATAATTTTTTGCAAGCGTGTATATCCACAAAATACATACAGAAAATCTAAAGATATGCAGGATATGTCTCTCATTATAGGTACATATAGATATATTAAAAGGGGTACATTTATGTGTGAATCAGATTGTTGGTAACAGTATCTTCATTTAAGTATATCTATGAAGTTTTAGGTAATTTCATGATATTAATAGAGTAATATTTTGGAGTGTATCAAATTTTGGAAGTGCCCGTGGTGTAATGGTTATCGTCACAGGAATTGGACAAGGCGACACAAGTTCAAATCCTGGACTGATCGCATTTCACATAGCACTAATACCCTTGGGAAGGGTATGAATCCAATTATTCTCCCTCCAGCTATGGGTAAATAGTAGGGCAGACTAGGTTCTTCAGCCTTGGTGAGGCAACTAGTCTAGGAGAAGGAAAACTCTGAATTCAAACCTGTTAAACTCTGCTAAAAAATTGACCTTGTATCATATCCTGCCCGAGCGGAGGGGTTGGTAAATAGTATCAAAAGTTCATTTGATTCTGATGGCAAAAAGGAATAATAGATATGTTGGTCACAAAAACCACTCATGTATATTTGAAGATGCTACATTCTTCTTCAGTAACTTTCAAAAGAAAGACACAGTGTAGCTTTGTTCAGGTAATGGAGGAAAAGAAACACCATTTGATTGATAAGACATTACCAACCTCTAATGGAGGAATTCACATAAATTGCAACTATTCAGCTCTTTGAAAGCCCATATTCAACTGCCCCAGAATTCATATCTCTAGAATCCCACTATTTCCAGTCTTTGCATTACTATGGCAGTTATGATCTTTGACAATCTGTCAATAAATACCCAGAAAATGTTTGATAAAGCCACTATCCACAGCATTAGGGGTCATTATGTTACAATAGTATGTACTAATAAAATTGAGTCATTTGTATATGTGTGACTATAGATAAATACAAATTGGGTAACTAAATCAGCCCCTTTTCACTCAATCTCCTTATGTGTGGATATCTTCATTTAAGCAGTCCTGTCTGAAAGTTTGAAGAATTAAAGTGATTAAATTGTTTTCTCAAATAATTTTTTTAAATGAAAAAAAAATAAAGTTCTTTCTTTTCTGATAGAATGATTGTAAGAAATGTATATGTTCTGTGACACAAAGAAAACTTAAGAAATGAGCAAATTTATCCTTACATTTAAATTCTCAGAAGTTTTGGATAGTACTTTATATATATATATATATATGTATGTATGTGTGTGCGTGTGTGTGTGTGTGTGTGCATATATATGTATGGGTATTCATATATGAATGTGTGTTTATATATGTATGTGTATATATATATATATATATATATGTATGTATATCTATGTACATGTGTATGTAAGTATGTATGTGTATATATCATTGTGGGTATACATATATATGTGTGTATGTATGAGAGAGAGATATACAGAGAGAAAGATTGAGAAAGTAAATATATATCCATATATGCATATTGCTAAAGTGAGTGTAAAAAGTGAAAGTCCCTTCTTTTTTCAAAACTATGTTGAATATATATTTGAAAATCATTTGTTTAGTAAGGATGCTGAAAATAAAACTTTAGCAAATTCATGCACATATCCATATATATATATATATATATATATATATATATATATATATATATATATATATATAGAGAGAGAGAGAGAGAGAGAGAGAGAGAGAGAGAGATAACAGCATGATTTTTTTCTCTTTCTTTCTTTCTTTTTTCATCTATACATAACTTCTGCAAGAATCACAGTGTAATATATATGTGCCTTGTCTAGTATTTGATAATCTCTACCCTGGAAATCTAAATATTTACAAAATAATTAGAATTAAAAAAAGGAAAACATTTAAAATACTTGTTCATATATATATACTTTTAAATAACAATTAAATTTTATACCATTCAATCAAAACCTGTCCAGAATTATCAATTTGTACTTATAACAACAAATGGAAAATAACCTTATACATATGAAATCATTCACTTATTTAGGTATTAGATTTAATTCTTATGCATCTCTTGATGATGAGATTGTTTAGAGACTCTTAAAAGCAATTGATACCTTCAAAAGACTTTGCCATTCCTTGTGGAAGGAAAAGGGCATTTCAATCAAAACTCAAGTGGCGGAGTAATGAGCTGTTATATTATCTACTCTACTCTCTGGTTATAGACATCATACAAATCAACTTAACACCATCCATAAACATTGCCTTCATGCCATATTTAGATATAAATAACAGGACAGTCTCTCCAATTATGATCTCTTCCCAAATGTGATATAGGAGGAAATGAATCTCTTGATGCAGTCACAACACAGGTGGACTGGCCATGTTGTTAGAATGAGTGATACAGAGATACCAAAGGTTCTAATCTATGATCAATTTTACAATGGGTAGACAGGCATTTGCTTTTGAAATAAGGACAAGTTCAAATATTATCTAAATACTGTTTCTGATTGTTTTAAAGCATATAAATCTTTGGGAGTTATTTAATGCCAAAAGCATCATTGTCAAAGAAGAGCAGTGATACTATTTAACCTAAACTTGGCATCTAAATTCTATTGATATTATTCTCAATTTACTTGAATTTGTTTCACTTGAACACAAAAAAATAGAGATCTGTTCATCATAATGGTTATGCTGACTTTGAAAGGTACTGTCTCATTTGTTTTAAGGAGAAGGGACTTATGCAAAATTCAAAGCAATGTTCATTTTAAATTATATTAAATGTGTCTTGATTTGATGTGGCTAAGTGTTTAAATCTGATGCTTCATACAAAGCACTGGCATAATGACACAAAAAGAAATTAAACTGGTGAGTCCTTATATGCTGAAAATAATAGAAAAGTCTATTATATATATATATATATATATATATATATATATATATATATATATATATATATATATATATATATATACGTGTGTGTGTGTGTGTGTGTGTGTGTGTGTGTGTGTGTGTGTGTGTGTGTGTGTGTAAACACAAATTCATACAATATTTGTCAAGGTGTAGATGTAGATAGATAGATAGATAGATAGATAGCCATACATATTTATGTGTAATTATTGTTCAGGAATGCCCACATGAAATTAATGAAATCAGTCAGATTGAATAATTGAATGCCTATGGAGAATATATTGGATTCCTTGATGATAAATTAACCAAAAGAAAACAAAAAAAATAATTCAAAGACATCCAAATGATTCGATCCTTCAAAAATAAGCAAAAAAACTTGTCAAAAGAAAAGAAAAAATTTCTTTTTTCTTTTTTTAATCTGCATCATCTTTTTTCGATTTCCTCAAAGAAGAAACAAATATTTCATATCATTGAAAACGCTTAAGCTTTTTTCTTTTCCTTTTTCTGCTCTCTATTTTGCAAAATATGTGTTCAAGCTTAGACAGGTTTTTTTTTCCCTATTTCATCCAATCTTAAAAAATGAATGATGCTCAAAATCCTACTTTCTGCATAGTTAAAAAAAAAATAGATTTGTGTTTCTAGTTTTAGACAGACATAAAAATCATGAAACTTTAACTGAACTGTAAGATTCATGGAATAATACTCAAAATACTTCATTTAGATTTGGTGAGACTCAGAGACTTCCTTATTATGCCAGAATTTTATTCCAAACTCTATTTCTGAAATTGTTTTTTGAAACTCTAGAACTGTTTTTGCTTATATCTAAATTCTAAACTATTCAGATCTTTTCATCATTTATAAGCTGATAGACAGCACTGAAAATGAAATTAGGACTTTTTTCACATTGTTAGAAAAACTCAGATAAAATGTGTAATTTTTTTGCAGCAACCAGAAATGATGATGTCCTCTCTTAAATTTTGGCTTCAACTCTTTATTCGTTAGTAAATCAACCAATCTTTCTGTTATTGCATTTCTGTTTCTTCAGTTCTTAAAAATATGTAAAAAAAAATAATCTGGAATTTTCTTGTGGCCCTTGCATATTTTGTGGCACTAAGCTATGTCTTGTTTAGCTTATGCCTAAATCTGGCTCTGACTCTAGAAAATAAGTCGAGAATTCCAAGTGTCAGTTTTATATGGCACATGACATAACAAAAAAGCCTTTTGATTATCTCAAAGATATTTAGAGGTAACGTGAATATTTGTTGTGATTTACTTAGCTTAGCTTAGTCTGGGACAAGGTCAACAGTAAAAATAGAAATCCCTTAAAATGGTCTCCTTGCTTACCATACTAACCATTATATCTCTTGTCTTATCAGCTGAGTTTAAAATATCCGAACTGTATTTTCTGCAATGGAGAAGACCCACACTGCTCCCTGAAAATTGTGTCCTGGTTATGACATTAAATAGCATCTGATGGTGAGGCTCCTGTTCTGGAGTTCTGGGGAGTGGTAAGCACCCTTTCATTGCCATTATTCTCAGAATGTTAATAGCTTTCAGAGTCTTATCTATGGGTTCAATGGATGTTTGAAAATTATTAGTATAACAATGGAACAGGAAAAATTACCAGTATCTGGTAAGAATTAGAATGGAATACTTGGAAATTATTAATAGTAGATATGAATACTAAAAGCTTTGCAAACAAATTATTACTTTTTGATTGGAAACTATGATTGTGTATACATTATCAGTATTAGATTGGAATACTTGAAACCATATAACTGCATCCAAATAATTCATATCAAATATCAGCGTTAAATAACCTGCAAGGAGTTGATATACTGTGAAACAAATAAACCAAACCAAACCAAACTATCACACCACACAGGGTGTCCACATAAGAATTTGTAAAATCTATATGATTCAAATTATGTAAAAGTTTTCAGAGTCAGCATTTTTATTTGACCCTGCTACCTCACTGACCCTCCCACACTAAATCAAACTGTTTAACCTTTTCTGTGATATAGGTGGCTGTAACTTGCTTGCAATTATTTGGTCTCTTTCTGAGAGGCTAACTGTGACTGTCTGAATAAATCTCTTTACCCTACTTATGTCTACGTAATTATAAGTTTTCAGTTTCTATTTCTCAGAAAGATGATGATAAAGCTTTACTTTTTTATTCTTCCATTTTTTTTTTTTTTTTTTTCGGTTTTTAGCCTTAAACAGATTAAACTGCCAGTTTCAATAGATGCAGCAGTGATTAAGTCAGCTGTTTATTAAAGGAAATCTATTGTGTAAGCACTGGTGAAATAAATTTATTATAGCAATGTAAAAAAAAAAAAAATTAATGCTGTTACACTCAAACTAACACAAATCTTTATTACTTAGAAATGGAAATGTTATCATACAACCAATGCACATAAAATGATCGTAGAAAAAATACTGTGCAATATGTATGCGGAGTGTAACACAGATCAAACTTATATATTGGTTTGTTTTGGTTGTGCTTTATGTCATATCAACCCTTGTGGGTTATTTAAAGCTTAATCCTGTCAATATATATATATATATATATATATATATATATATATATATATATATATATATATATATATATATATGATTTATAAGTGAATACTTTGTACATAACTTTATTTTTGAATGGGTCATTTGAGCTCATTTGTTTACATACATTTAAATGGTGTCAAGTATTGCTAAAACTGATAGTTTTATTTTCACACAGTTAAATGGTTCTATGTATTGCTATCTAATACTAATAGTTCTTTTTTGCCGAAGTTAAATGGTTTCCAGTATAGAAAATGATTAAACAGTTCTATTTGACTCATAGCTGGGACCCTAACAGGTATTACCCGTCTGGATCAGAGGGGACCAAGGAGTAATGGCAATGAAGGGGTACTTCACATTCCCCAAAACTACAGGACTCTAGCCTCACCATCAGATGATTTAGTGTCATATCCATGGCACTCGTTGGGGAGGGTCTTATTCCTGCGCAAAGATGCAATTGGCATATTCTACTGCCCTAACTGACAGGGTTGCCATATATTGCTCCTGTTTTATATTTTTAAGATCATCAGGCAATATTCCATTATGGAGAATGTATGCTAATTCTTGGGTTTTGCAGTATTTGTATATATGGTAGTTTCTGAAATAAATTCCACACTGATACCACACCCAACATATAGTCTGGACCTAGTTCCCTTGGATTATTACTTATTCTGATCCATGGCTCACTTCCTGCAACAGTGACAATTCAAGAACCAAGAACAGGTGGTAGATTCAGTGAAGGAGTTCTTTTCCTCAAAGGTCAAGAACATGGTATCAGCATGGGATCAAAGAACAGCCAGAAAGGTGGCTTCAGACGGTGCAGCACAATGGCCTCTTCTTTGAATGCTAGGCTGCTTTGGTTTCAACTTAGAAAATAAAGCAAATAAATAACTAAAATATTGCTAAGCTTTTGACTCTCTCCAGTATATCAAGCACACTCGTTTTAAATATTGTAACATCTAAACACAATAATATGTATTAATACTCCAGCATATTTAATTCCAGAAGCTAGGAATTGAATTTAAAACCTATCTTCCGTCAAAAATTAAGCAAATGTTTTTTATGATGCTTAGGGGTTTTAAAATATACTTAATTACAGATGGGTAATATTTTTGTGACTTTCCTTATTTGCCATTAATCTTAGGTTTACTCTGACCTGGAGTGGTAGTACCTGTTAGAGTCCCATCTATGGGTCAAATAGAAGTGTTTGTTAGTTTATTAAGGATTATTATATTACCGGCTCATGGGCCAAGTGGTTAGAGTGTTCGCTAATGGCCAGGTAGACCGGGATTCAATCCTTGGTCGAGTCACCTTGTTTAACACTCAGCATTATAAGGTAAAGATCAAGGGTAAAGTGGAGCAATTCAGGGAATGGAGTTGCACCCTTCCCTACACCGCAGTGTAGTAGCTATTGAAAAAAGAGCCTTTGGGTCACCCTCGACTAAGGCTGTTAACTAATATATATATATATTATATATATATATATATATATATATATATATATATATATATATATATATATCCTGGGTCAAGTCATGCCAAAGACTAAAAAAAATGGTACTTGATGCCGACTTGCTTACCACTCATCATTATAAGGTATGGATCAAGGGTAAGTGGAGCAGTCCAGGGAAATGAGTAGCACCCTCCCCTACACCTTGGTGTTGTATCTAATGAATAGGGAGCATTCAGGTCACCCTTGACTCTAGTCACCAACTATATATATATATATATATATATATATATATATATATATATTTATATATATATATATTTATATATATATATAGGAAGTAACATTAAGCATATCATTTTTTTTAATTGACATCTTGATAAATGAAACAACCATTTTTTTCTTTGAATTCCACAGTAATGATTTGGCTACTTTTAGGGATGGCTATCAAATCTATGCCTCATTTTGACTGAATTATGTTTATTTAATCAATTTTTCTTGGAAAATGAAAACCTGATTCCATCTTGGCAAATTACAGTTTCTGGAGTTTTATCAACTATTGAATTTTTTTTTTTTTCAAATTGAAAAATAAATGTTAAAATGAAATAAAAATGATTTGATAGAATTTTCTAAAAATTATAAACGAAATTGGAATTTTTTTAAGTTAATGATAGCAAAAAATAACACATAAAAAGTATGAACTTCCAGATCTAAAGAAAAAAAACAAGTAACTCCTGCTAAAAAAGTTATCACCTCAATTCATTTTATCAAAAAAAGAGAAAACCACATTTTTTTTACTTCTTTTTTCTTTTTACATTTTCAAAAGTATGCCATCTACTCAATGAAAAAGCACAACGAATTGAAAAATTTCCCTCTGCAAGCATTACAGACTTTTTTATTTCTTCCCCTCTCTTTCCATGATTATCATTTAGTTTGTTAACTCTTTCTCTATTCATACTCAGTCTACTTTTTAAGTCTTTTTTGCTAATCATGGTTGCAGCCAAGAGACTGAATCAAAATCTTTCCCTTCCTCAGATTTTAGTGTGAGCATTAGGCCATTCAAATTAGTCGATGTTATTTGAAGTCTGACCTGGTAAGCATTTGTACTAATTGATTCATTTAAAATTTGCATGAATTGAATTAACCAGTGTGTCTTGTCAATTGAATATTTGGACAAACTTATTGAGTTAAGAACAATCAATAGCTGTTTGACTTTTCTTCTATGTACTCCCACTTTGAATCCAGAAAACAGCGTACAAAGACAATATTGATCTGGCCCTGACAGGCTGATTTTCAACTTTTCTAACTTGTAAGTAATCAGCTTGTTTGTCTCAAATGCTGATGGTTAATTTAGAAATTGTCTAATAAACAATAGCTGAAAAATAAAGGTCCTTTGCCTACCTGCAACTGTCTGTGACTGTTTGTCTTTTATGCAGGATACAATGGTATTCTGAAATCTAATCAGAGGTCTTAAATTTAAGAAAAAAAAAATTTCCAAATCATTTCTGAATTGATAAAAATTTGCTTACTTGAACCTGGTTTTAATATTGTTTGTTTACCAGGCATCTTATGTTATACGTGTATTTTTTTCTTCTTCTAAATGAATGTGTAAAAAATCTTTTATAAATTTTTTAAAAAGTATGAAAATTGAGCAAGACCTCATATTCAAAGAACATGGATGGCAAATGAAAGATGTAAACAGACACAAGTTACAGGGTTTCTTCTTACCCACTCAACTACATTTGCCATTTTTCTTTTATCAAATTAACAAATTTTGAATCCTTTTCCTTTACTTTACTCTATCTTTGGATTTGTCTTTCTTCTGGTGGCTTCTTCAGTTTTAAGTTCTTTGATTTTTGTGCCTTTGAGCTTATACCATAGCACAAGTTTGTAAATCCCTTTTTTTATGGTTTTCCTACTTTCAAATGTTTTGTTAAGTAGAACAGTATATGCACAAGTATGCATAAATCATATGTACTGTCACACACACATACACACGTGTGTGTGTGTGTGTGTGTGTGTGTGTGTGTGTGTGTGTGTGTGTGTGTGTGTGTGTGTGTGTGTGTGTGTGTGTGTGTGTGTGTGTGAAAATATCTATGACAGGAGTATATGTAAAAATATTTATGATTGAAGGATGTGTAAAAATATCAATGACAGGAGTGTGTGTGTGTGTGTGTGTGTGTGTGTGTGTGTGTGTGTGTGTGTGTGTGTGTATAAAAATGTGTTTGAGAGCTATATGTATGTGTTTAAATACCTATGATGGCACTGTATAAATATATAAGAAGAATGCATGTAAAAATGTGTATGAGAAGAGTGTGTATGCATATATAAAATGTGTATGAGAAGAGTGTGTATGCATATATAAAATGTGTATGAGAAGAGTGTGTATGCATATATAAAATGTATATGAGAAGAGTGTGTATGCATATATAAAATTGTGTATGAAAACTGGATGCATGTGAGGATTAAATTGTATATGAGAAGGGTATGTGTGTGCAAAAATTTGGATGAAAAGAGCTTGTGTAAAAATATATATGAGTGTATATATATATGTGTGTATGTGAAAAATACTTAGATATCTTCCTACTATAGGTTGTTTTCTTTTTTCTATTTAAATTTTACACACACACATACACTCATGCACACATATATACACACACATACATACACACACACCAGATTATCACTTCTGACATAGGAAACAGAAATATTTATCCATGTCTCTTCATGTAACCTTTGGTATATATATATATATAATATATATATATATATATATATATATATATGAAATGCTATCCAAAGATTCAGGGAATTTGATCACAAAAAAATAAATAAAAGTAACACATATTTTACATTGTCCCCTTTGAAGTTGTTGCCTTCTTCTGTACATCAATCCGAGCAGGTTTCCCAAGAATCCATGAATTGCTGGAAGGCAAAAGTCCACATTATATTCAATTTGCATATACTGTTGAAATTATCTGAACAGTTGGGTAATACCTTGTGTCAGTGTGCATCCATCAAATATAGTACAGGAGAGGAATGCTTGTGAAGGTATATAGTTATATGTGTATGGATATATATATATATATATATATATATATATATATATATATATATATATATATATATATATATATAGTGGATTCTGATTTTCATAAGTTATTCTTCCTTTTTAAACAAATTTGCATTAAAAGGACATTCTGATTTTAACATTTGGTTTGGGTGTTAAACAATTGGCCCGACAAAATGGCTATTCATTGTAGTCAATGTTCCAATTAACGTGTGTAGTGTGTGTATATATATATATATATATATATATATATATATATATATATATATATATATATAACCGACCACATCAAACAATTGTAGCTTTCATAGCTATATAAAACTTAAAATAATGAGGCAGCAAGATGCAGATAGGTAAGCGTTGATTATTTTAGATTTTTACCAAGCTCTACCAGCCAGCATTGAGCTCTTTTTCTGAATTTTTCAATCTTTAAAAAAAACTTTTTCACTATCTAACAATATATATATATATTTATACATGGAGAAATGGTAGATTTTGGTAAATCTGACAAGATGATAAAAATAAGTCGAAAAGTGGATAAAGAAAACACTTACTACAGATTCAATATTTTGTTCTTTATTGAAAACATATATATACATATATATATATATAATGGAATAAACAAATAATTTTAAAAACATCTTTCCATGAATCAGAAAAGTGCTGGTTCATGAATAGGGTTAAAACCTAAAAGAAATGAATATTTACTCGCCTCCTTATGACACAGCCAAGTTGGTTAGGGCTGACGAATATGCTACTTACGCCTTTTCAGAGCATGAAAGACCCCACCCATGAGTATCCTGGATATGAGATTAAACCAACTGATGGTGAGATGTCAGTCTTGAAATTTTGGGAAATGCTGAGTTCCATTTCATTGCCATTACTCCTAGGTCAACTCTGACCTAGAGTGGTAGTACCTGTAAGAGTCCCATCTATGGGTCAAATAGAATTGTTTAACAATTTAACTGTGTGCAAACAAATGACTGATGTTAAATTGAATTGTCAGTGTTATATAGCAGTACTTGAAACCATTTAACTGTGTGCAAACTAATGATTTATACTAGATAGAATTATTAGTGTTAGTTAGCAATACTTGAAACCATTTGACTGAGTGCACACAAATGAGCTTTGGCTTGTTTAAAATGTTACCTGCAAACTATTCATCCACAAATCATATACATTTGATATATATATATGTATAAAGAGGATTTCTATATTAAATAACCGACAAAGGTTGATATGCCATGAAACCCAACCAACCAACTTCATGATAGTCTTATTACCACTAGTTTCAGTTTCTTTGTTTAATGGCATACCAACCTTTGTAGGTTATTTAATGCCAAAGCTTTCCTTGGAGAAGAACAGTGCTGATACTATTTAACCCATAGCGGGAGGATAAGGGGGTTCATGCCTTTCACAAGGGTATTTGTCCAAAAGTGAATGCAATAGCCCGACTGAAGTTCAAACTCGCTTACTACAAATCCACGGTCCATTGCTTTAACCCACAAGGACATCTCCACTACTAGTTTCATGCATTTTTACAAAAAATACAATCATCAGATATGTTGTGTATGCGTATATATATATATATATATATATATATATATATATATATATATATATATATATATATTTGTATGTATGTATACTACACTCATATTTCTTTGAACAAAAATGTATGTTTCAGTTACAAAAGTAATTTTTTTCTATCATCATCACACAGTAGGTCAGCAGAATTTTTAAAAATTTATTTGATAGTTTTCTTTTCTAAGTCTTTTAAGACCACACAGAATATCATTTTTTACAAAACTAACAAGAACTGACACTCGACGAAAATATTGATAAACTATTCGTTATTTAAATTCATTTTGCTTGGGTTCAAGCTGAGTGAGTTAACTTGATTTCAAGTTACTTGCAAAATATTTCCAAAGTATCAGTATAAAGACACTTTTTTTATTTTCCCACAATTAAAAAAAACGCCTTTAAAAGATGATATATTATACAAGTCTTTCAGTTTGTAGTTTTAGAGTTTATTTCTATCATAACAGGCATAAAAAGGGATACATTTACACTATGCTGACAACATCCTTATTTAAATATCTCCTTTCAGTGGACTAACTTCTTTCCAATGGTCAAACCCTAATTTGAGGAAATACATCTCTCTACCAGCAATAAACTTATGACAAAACCACATGTAGCCCCAGGAATTGTCTTCTCTGTCTTCATCAGTTCTTTGAATCCTATATTCAATCCCCCCCTCCCCCACTTCAAAAATATCCTTTTTTCATTTTTCCAGGACTCTTTTAGCATCAGGCACACTCTATTTATTGATATAAGAAAATTCTCCAGGCAATATTATTGCTGTCCTACTCAGTTGAACACATGAAAGAAAATCCTGAAGTAAAAAAGTCACAGTTATCACCATCTCAAATTGTATTTTAATTGTCATGTCTTAATGAAATGCTTTCTAAACATATTAAACTTGAGAATGATAATTTTATTAAGAAGAAAAGTCTAACTTATCTGAAGTTTTTCAATAATGAATGACTTTAATTAAAAATTTCACATCTGAGTAAAAATAATGATTCAGCAAAAGTTAATTTGGGATAGTAATTAGAAAAACTATTTTTGGCCTAAAAATTCTGCTTCAACTAATTAATGATCAAATGCTGTAACTAAAGTTTCCAGTGATTTTTGGCCTGCTGCATTTAATAAAGGAGAAAGTGGTTTTACAATTGTCAGATTTTAGCCTTGGTATGTCTGGACATCCGGCAGACACATATCCCAAACATTTGTAAATAAAAGAAAAAGAAAATGGCTACAAGAAGTCAGAAAAAACAAAATGTAATTTCATTTTATAAAAATGAAAATATGAAGTTTAAAAATGTGAAACAATCATTCTTTTAGACCCAGTAAAGACAAGTAGTGGACATTGGAAGAAAGTCTCAGTAACTTGGATTTTTCAGAGGTTAGGAATATATCAGTCTTTAATGGAAGCTGGGCATACTTCTCTATTCAGAAACTTCCTCTTAGTGGCACTTGTATACTAATTGTTATCATTGTAAGAAATGGAATCAGTAACACAAGTTTAAATCCTAAATGAAGCTCTTTGTACTTCACTTGGGAAAGTTATGAATCTAACTATTCCCCCTCCCTAGCTATGAGTAAATAGTAGGGCAGACTGTGCTCTTTGTGTATTTACCTCACTCTTCAGTCATGTGTAATAAAGCTGGTTTGAATTCAGAGTTTTTCTTCTCCTAGACTGGTTGCCTTATCAAGGCTAAAGAACCTAGTTTGCTTTCCTATTTATCTATAGCTTGAAGATCCATGCATTTTACAAGAACTTTAGAGCAAAGTTAAATACAAAAAAAACTCATCCAGGATTTGAACTCAGGTTGCTAATTGTTTCCTATAATGATAACTATAACATCAAATGCTCCTCCTGGGTTCTTTAACATTGATTTGTCAAGCAGTTAAGGAGAAGGGAAACTAAATTCAAGCAAGATGTAATCCTCTAAAAATTGACCCAAAGGTTAGGTTAATACAGTGCTCTTGCTAATATACCAATGGGGATCATATATTCAACCAAACACAGTACATATTAAACACTGATCCTGGACATTTTTACTTCTATCATTCTGCAGCAGAATATGAAAAAAAAGAAAGAAGAAAAAAGCAAAGAAAAAAAAACCCTGATATTTTCTAACTTATCTCTGGCATTTATAGGTGATCAGCATTTGACAATAACAACATTTACAGATTTTTATGGCCTTTACCTTATGACAGGACAACTAGCTGCATACGTTGCCTTCCAAAAACATGAAATGATGCAATTTATTTTTTTTGCTCTTTTATTCAAAAAAAAAAAAAAAATTTATGGAGAGTTTGCAGTACAAATTTGTTATTACTTGAAGATTTCCTTTTTTTTCTTCTCATCGTAATAAGCACATCAAAACTATGAAAAAAATGTGCACCTAATTGGATTATTGTCAAGTCCACAATATACTTTTGATTGTATACATACAAAACACCTTTATACACAAGTATATTCACAGATACATAGTTATGTATGTTTACATCATCATTTGCATGTATCTCTTCATATATATAAATATCACACATAGCATTTAGATAGCCTTAAGAATATGTATATAAGGGTTGGTTGAAAATCTCATAGGCTAACTCAGATACTCTCATGGAATGTGACCAAATTAGGTTTATTTTTAACATAGTCTCCCTAGCAGTCAACACACTTCTTCCATTGGTGTTATGTACTTATTCCATTGGTCAAAAAAGTCATCAACAGTAGATATGATATCACTATATGAACTTTTCAGCCTATGAAATTTTCAGCCCACTCTCATATATAGATATCCATATAAGATACTAAAAATATTATAACAGCCCCTCTATGTTGAGTATCTATCTGAGTCCACCCTGTCAGCAGGGTTTAGACTTGCCCGCAAAAAAGGTGTCCTGGGTATGACACTAAGCAGCATCTGGTGGTGAGGTTCCTGTTCAGGAAGTCTAAGAAATGTGGAGTACTTTTTCATTGCTATTACTCTCAGGTTCATTCTGACCCAAAGTAACAGATACAAGCAGGAGTGGTCGTACCTGGTATGGTTCCATATATATGTCAAATAGATTAGTTTGAAAATTATTTGTATTTGATAGGAATACATGAAATCATACTTGAAACCATATCGAAAACAAATGATTATTATCAAATAAGAATATTTAGTTGAAACCATAAAACTGTGTATGAATTATTACAATCATTTAGGAATATGTGATTCTATAAAACTATGTGAAAAGGAATGATTATTATTATAAAAAAAATATATAAGATGCAATTAAAAAACTGATTGCAATTTAGTATTGAAAATATACCTATAGGCAAACATTTAGAACTTAATCAAATTTCAGTATTAGATAATCCAGAAGTATTTGATATGCCATTAAATTAACCAAAACAAATCTAAGTATATATATATATATATATATATATATATATATATATAGGGGTGTGTATGAGTTTGTGTATATATATATATATATATATATGCATTTATTTATGTATTCATGTATGTATGTATGTGTGAGTATATGCATATATGTGTGTATATATATGAATATATGTGAGTATACGTATATGTATATGTATGTGTGTGTGTGCGTGTGTGTGTGTGTGCGTGTGTGTGTGTGTGCGTGTGTGTATTCTTGTACAAAGATGGATTTGACATTGAATAATCTATGATGATTGATATGCCATTAAAACAAAGAAATGAAGCAAAACCATATATATAGTTTGGTTTCATTTCTTTGTTTTAATGGTATATCAACCTTCATATATATATATATATATATATATATATATATATATATATATATATATATATATATATACTTGTGTGTGTATATGCTTATAATGGCTATTTCAGATTTTGTAATTTTTTTTTATTAAAGTTATATATCAAAATGAAGAAAGTAAAAATATAAAAATCCGTAGAAAAATGCTCAATTTTAGAAAGTATTAAAACGTTGTATGCAGTACTGTTTGGTATTCATGCCAGAAACACCAATATAAAGATTTCAGCTTGTTTGGATGTCAATCTGAGAACATTCATACTGATGAAAATCAAACATCCAGTCAACATCATGGTGTTTGGAGAGGTCGCTAGTGATGGTAATGTTATGCCTCTATTCATCTTCCCAAATGGCCTTACTCTCAAAACAGAGGCCTACATTAAGTACTTGGGGGAGATAGTGCTGCTCTTGATCAAGAAGGTGGCTCCTGGAAGAACCCTTCTCTAACAACATTCCACACAACCAAAAGAACATAGTGTTGGCTATGGGAAAGTTTCTGTGACCACAAAATTCCTAACTTCTGGCCACCTAAGTCTTCAGATTGTAATTCCCTTGATTATTATGTGTGTAGTGGGGTTAAACCAGAAACCAAGAAAACTCTGTGCTTCACCAAAGATGAACTGAAGACAAGGATAACAGCATGCTTGCAGGAGATTCTGAAGTCATCTGGAGTCTGTGATTGAAGTCAATGATAATTTCTTTGAATAGATTTAATCTATAATAATTTAAGATATTTTCATGTAGTTTGGCTTAATATATCTGATAAAGAGAGTTTTTACTCATTGCAATCTGAAAAGTAAAGTTGGCAACCATAGTCAAGAGCGACTAGAAAGCTCCTTTTTAAAAGCTACAACACCAAGGTGTCGGGGAGGGCGCTACTCCTTTCACTAGATAGTTCCACTTTATCTTTGATACATACCTTATATTGCTGAGTGTTAAGCAAGGAGGTATCAAGTATCATTTTTTAAGTCTTTGGTATGACATGACCCGGGATTGAACCCCGGTCTCCCAGACCATTAACAAACACTCAACCCACAAGGCCAATGAGCCAGTTATTAAAACTAGCTCATTGTATATATATAAAGTAAAGTAATTAAAGTTAGTAACCATAGTACCCACTAGGCCAATCTATATATATATAATATATTAAAAAGAAAAACTAACTCAATAATCATAACTAAAATCATGACTTTTCATACATATTTACATCTACTCACATTAACATTTCTTTTTCATTTCAACATTTTCTTTCCAAACTACTTTCTGTGTATATGTTAAATTAATTTTTTGTTGTTTCTACAATGATTACCTCTCATTTACAAACTGCTCACTTTTATATTGCCTTCACACCTTTACAAAAATGGCTAACACCTCACATTTTTGGTAATCCTGATACACTTATAGTCAACCTCAACAAAGTTCAGGTAACCATTTTTCCAGAGACTCTTTTAAAATCTGTGTATGTAGATATCTGCATAAGTCTTTGGTATTTACATAAATATTCATATCTAGCAGCAATCCAATGTTCTTTCAAATTGGTCATCAATAAATACTTCACTGAGGGTTTTTTTTTCTTGAGTAGAATGAAAAAGCAAATTGTTAACTTTAGCTCAAGAGATCAAATCTCAAAGTTATCTACTTCTGATCTTTTCTTTGGATAAGGTACTTATGATTATTCTACTTTTAGCTTTCAGTTTTTTACAACAAAAACCAACATGTCTTCACAAAATATGGATTAAACTAAGCTGTATAAGTATCATAGGTCATTATCTTGTTCACTGAATGAAAATTCAGATCAGACTCATCTTTGAAACACATGACCTAATAAACCTATACATGGTAATACAAACATTACCTTAAACTGTCAATAGATGGTTTATTACTCTGATGTACTGCATAAATATTTGGTTTGGTTTCTTTGTTTAATAGCATATTAACCTTCATGAATTATTTAATGCCAAAATCATCCTTATAGAAGAACAGTAGTGGTACAATTTAACCCAAAGATGGGCAGATAAGAGTTCATATTTTTTCCCCACAGTATTAATTTGTAAGTGAACGTAATAGCATAACTGGAATTCAGTCCAGCACTTTAGTCATAATACCAGAGGGACCACCTACCTTTATTAATATTTGGTTTGTTTTGGTTTTATGGCATATCAACCATTGTAGGTTATTTAATGCCAAATCCTCTTTATATATATATATTGAATATATATGTTATAAACACATTCATATGATAACATTTTTAAGCAAACCTAAGCTCATTTTTTTGCACACAGTTAAAAGGTTTCAAGTATTATGATATAACAGTCACAGTTTTACATCAGTCATTTGTTTGCATACAGTTAAATGATCAAACAGTTCTATTTCTAATGATTCAATTTAGCATAAAACATTTGTTTGCACTCAGTGAGAATGTCAAACAATTCTATTTGACCCATAGATAAGACCCTATCAGTTGCTACCACTCCATGCCAGAGTGGCCCTAGTAGCAATGGCAATGAAGGGGAACTCTGCATTTCCAAAAGCTCCAGCATTAATCAAGCCTCACCATCGTATTCTTTAGTGTTATATCCAGGACATTCACAGGGGAGGGGTCTTAACCCTCAGCAAAGATGCAGCTTATTAATATTGTTTCATGAAAGAGTTATGTTGTGATCAATTAAATAAGATTGAAATAAATGTAGTACAAGTGTAGAGTATTATTTTTTTGTATATAAAGATTAACAGAAGTGAACATTGTCAGGATGTTCTGTGTAAACACCATTATTCATTTTTATCATTGTTGCTTCATAAGTAGTAAGTGTGGGTTTTCACTGAAGTCTGTGTGAGAACAAGTCTCCTCAGTTTTCCTGGACTTTTCTGAGTATCCCACAGTGTTGTGGACTGCATAGTCTTAATTCTTCTATGGATCTCTAATTCCTTAATCTGTTTTCCAGAGTCTTTGGGATTATTCCAAAAGCTTTAAATATGATTGGTATCCCTATCAACTTTATGTTCCATGACCTTTTCAGTTTTCTGGCAAGGTCCAGGTATATATTGTTTTTGTTTAGGTTTTTTTTCTTTTGCTTTTCTTTACTTTTATTCTATGATCTATTGGAATACTCTATCCACTACTTGACAATTTCTTTTCTTTTTGTTGTTGGATAAAACTAAGTAAGCTTTTCTGGCTGATATTACATGATCCATTTGTATCTCAAACTAACAGAGATCTTTGTGTCTTATTTTTTATTAGTATCAATTTTGACTAGTTTTTTTCTCTCATTTTCATTTTTAGTTGATTTTTATCATTATTCATTTGAGCCAACAATCCAGAAGAAAACAATGAGGATCAGAAATATTAAAGGATAAGCTTTTAGATTTAAATTAAGGTCCCTTTTTTGCCTTAAGGAAGTCTCATAAAGTGCACCAGATACTCTAACCATCTGAGGTACAAACTACCATTGGTTGACCAACTCCAGTCTTTGGGTATTCTTTTGTTTACATATGATATGATCAAAAGATGAATATAATATTCAACATATGGAAGAAGGAGATACAATCAGTTAACACTTTTTAAAGCTAAATTGATGACTGCCTAGAAAAAAAGAATTTGACAATTGGATTTCTGGTTGTGACCATTTTTGGACTCAGGTTATAGAAGAGCTAATAACTATTGATTGCACTTGGCATTGCAATTAACTTCTACTGATGCATTGTATAAATTAGGGTCAGGCTACCATGTATAGAGATGTACTGAGGCATTTCTCCTGATTTAGTTACATTTCTGATTGTTCATCATCAAACTTATCTTGAACATTTTACAAATAAATTCAGAAAGTAAGATGCAAATAATTTGATATTTGAAACTAAATAGTGAATATCTAGTATATATATATATATAATAAAAAATGTAGAAAAGTGGGTAAATCAAACACTTACAACAGGTTTAGTAGTAATATTTTGTTCTTCATTCATGGAAGAACTTCTTCAGACAAAAATCTTTTGAGTTTTCCTACATTTTAGCAATCAATGAAATAGATAAAATAATGGTGAAAATATAAAATAGGTATAAAGGGAGGGAAATGGGTCTAAAGACAAGAGACAGACAAGGAAAGAACATGGAGGGAAATAGACATAGACTTGAGTGATGGTGGTGTGACTTATTGGTTTTTTTGATTTTCACCATCTGGGTAGATGATCAAGGCTAGGCACCATAATGCTGGGCCAAATCCCTGCTGAAACCTGATACACCTTAGAGAACTTTAATAAAACGTTCTCTGAGGAAAGCCAGAGGTTGGAAAGAGGACTAAATAAATATTTTTTCAAAGAATATAAATTCTCTTTGTCAACATATTCATTTAATATATATATATATATATATATATATATATATATATCAATAAATAAGGTTTCTATAGGAGAGTCTGTGACTCCTCAGGCCAAATTTATCCATAGAGGCCCTGCTGCAAATGTTTCAAGCACAAGAACTATCCTTGGCATTTATATTAATTCTGTTCACTCTTATATGACTTCTTAGGCCTGCATACTAGCTTGCAAAATTAACATGATTTAACTGTTGGTTGCTGTGGAAGAATCTGAGTAAATTCAGTCCACAATTGTTTGTTGTCCTGAGATCTCTTATGACTCGCAAGTTTAGCTGTGGAAAAACACATCTAAATGCTGTTGTTCAGGCTGAAATGTATCCAGGACCAAGGTCAATTCCAGTTTCAATAGTGTTTAATTTTTTGTACTTTAAGTATACTAACATAGCAATACAGCCACTTATGGGTTTTTCAAAAATTAACCAACAAATAATAAAAATGTTTATAACATTCTTGTAATCTTTTTTAATTTCATATAATAAATTGATTATTAAATATTTCCCTGCAATTACAAGGATTGGCTGAAAAGTTAATTACCTGACCAAGATAGTCTCATAAAATGTGACCAAATGAGGTTTATTTTTTAACAGTCTCCCTTGCAGTCCACACACTTTTTCCATTGGTATTGCACTGCTTAAATCCCATTGGTCAAGAAGTCATCAACAGCAGATATGACAACATCATATGAACTTTTCAGTCTATGGACTTTTCATCCCACTCTCATATTCCATACATTTCTCAGACATGGTAATCGATTTTTGTTGCTGTTATGCTTTAGCCAATATATTCTTCAACCTTTCTCAATTGTATTTTGGGCCCAGTGGTCTTTAGGAGTTGTTGTATATTTTTCTTTTGTTCTTTTTCTTCAACTTGTCTGTCATACTAAGCAACTTCTAAAGATTAATAACTACACCATACACCTGAGTAAAAACTAGAAATATCTCCACTGAAACTTTGCACTAAAAAAAGTAAAAGTTGAGACAACAGTTTTTAAAAAATAATGAAAATTTTTCATCTCAGAACTTGAGATAGTAAAAGATGGCTGAAGAATATATTAGCTGAAACATTGTGCCAAAAAACAACAAAGCAAAGAACACAAGTTTTAAAAAAGTATATGCAATATTAAAACTATTTAATGTCAAGCCTTCAGAAAATAACATCCCATCAATATTTTGAATTCTTTGCTATTATATAATCTATCTAGTATATTTCAGTGAACAAACAAAATATTACACATTTCTCTCAAAAGGGGATTTTTATTTTCCGTTATAAATTTTTTAGTTCTGTTCAAAATTTCCATATTATACCCTTGTATACTTTTTCTGATTAAAGAAAGAGTAATGTTTTTTTCTTTTAATCATTTTTGTATTGAAATTACTGTGGTGGTTTTTTAATGTTGGTTTTTGATGTTGAAGTGTATTATTTTAGACAAGATCAACTTTAACACATAGCCACATTTTAAACCCCTAATTAGAGGAGCTCTATTTAATAATGGCCCATGGGATTAGGTTTATAATAACCTAGATCAGTTTATTGATTGTTGCTTTTCATTCTTTCTTATACAGATATTTCTACCTCTGTTTAATAATAGTTGTCAGATTTAATGTATAAAATTTATATGCAAATATAACAACTATTATGGAACAGAAATAGTAATATATTTCTAATATCTTTTATTTCTAGATCCATACTTACACAAATGCAAACAATCATGAAGAAACTAAATGTAAAGTATATATTGATATTCAAGGATCTTGTTACAGGAAAACCAGACATGAATCACTTCTACTGAAACTTGATTTTATGGCCAACCAGAGATGGCTACTTAAAAAAAGTCTATTTTGATGCTGCATTGTATACAAAGATAAGCATGTTTTGATCTTTCATCCCTTTTATGCTGAATCTAATCTCCTGATGGAGCCAATACCAATCAAGAGATCAAATACTATTTTTCATTTTGTTACAATTCAATCTTTTGGATCAAGTCAAACTCCAGTTTATTTCCCTGACAAAAAATCTGTTTCATTATTTTACAATAATCATAAATTACACTTATACAAATCTTGTTCCTGAATAGTATGTGTTATTTTTTAATGGGTTATGTTGTAAAAGTATAGAAAAAGTTCATTATTCCCTTCAAACTTTATTTTCATGCTCTGCAAAAAGAAATTTAAAAATTAACTTATTTTCAGTAAAAAATGGAGAAATTTGCTCATTTCCATTTACATAAAGTTTGAATAAAACAACATACAAATCAAAATTTACATACTCCAGTTATACCAAGATGAACAAATATATTTTGTTTGTTCTTGAAAATTCTCTGTCAGTTACTCAGCACTGAATCTACCTGAAATTTTCTGGAAAACGGATAAATTTGAAAATTTCATTACTCAAATCACAAAAGCAAAGTTTAAAGAGAGAAATAGATCTTTTACATTTACTTTAGGCTTAAGCAATTGGGAAATAACACTTTCTATTCAAGAGAAACAAAAATAAAATGTTTATTATATAATGTTATAACAAATAAAATTATTGATATGATATTTGATTCTTCAAAGAGAATACAGAGATAATATAATGAAATATATACTATTTATCTGAGATATATTCACTTGATTGAATCTTTTAAATACTTCATAATTATAATCAAGACCAATAAAGATAGAGCTGTTTCCATAAATTACAGAAATAGAATATCATTATCAACAAATATTGTATTCCCATTACCTGACTTAAACTCCAAGACTAGGTTGATTATAGGATTAAAATCCTGAACTTGTCCAATTCTAAGGTTAACACGGACCAGGTCAGCTCATTTGTTAATCATTGTGCACTGATCCTGTCAAGGTCAATGACACCAATAAATGCCAGCCCCATTCTGTAAATTGGCAGCAGGTAATCCATGTCTTTGACATTAACTGACCTGTGTCTTTGACCATTCCTCAATTTCATGCTTTGCTCCTTTCAGCCATCTGTCAAGAGAGAAATGCCAAGCAGAAAAAGAGATGGAAGAGGAATACTGACCATTTCCAATATTAAATACATAGATAAATATATAGAAGTTTCAGCAGGATAGCAAAATTCAGGAATCAAGAAATAACTTGTATTAATCTTATTTGTCTTCATTTGCATTCAAATAATCACTTTTAATTGTAACTTCATTTATTATTCTTTCTATATTTCAGATCTCTTTCTTTTCTTTTTTTTTTATTTCAGTTTGAATATTATCTCTTTATTTATCCTTCTTGTCTGTAAAGTTTTCTCCCCTTTTCCCCTTTTGATCTTAGATGGTCTCATAACCTGGAGACTTTTGGGAGAGACATGCTGAACTTTCGTTCTTCATGTCATCTCAAGGAGCATCCTTGGTAAATATTGTGACAGGTTGCACCAACTTTCTTTTATGAGATTAATAAACCAGTATATCTTTTGAATATAAAGATGGTTGCCTTTGGTAAATCATAATAATGACACTCAACTATGGCAGAGATGCTTCACTCAACTAATGGTATAGAATTTCTTATATGGCTGATTAGGCCAATGATCTAGCGAGTAATCAGTGTATCATACTGTATTGTTCATGGTGTTTCTATGGCAAATGAGTTATTTGAATAGCACAAGGGAAGCAGTATTGAATTGCATAGAGCCAGTACTAAGAAAGAATTCTTGACTTGACTGCACTCTTCTCCACCAACCTTGTAGTTCACCAGTAATAAAACCTTTGACAAGACATTTGGGGATAAACATAGAATACAGGGAAAATGGATTTATGCCTTTTCCAAGGATATTAATATGAAATAAACACAGCTGGAATTTGATCTCAATTCCTTGATTTTATTTTTTGAATCAATTTAAATTTCCTCTTCTATTAAATCTTTCTTTTTCAACTTTCTTTGATCCTATTTCTCAAGCATTTCGTCTTTTTTAGTTTCAAGTATTTTTATTATTTCTCTTTGATATATTAATTAAATGTCTCTAGATTTTTTATTATCAGATTATTCATTACACTATGCAATAGAATTTTCACTTATCTTGTTCATTGGCAAAAAATTATTATTTCCTAATTGCTTATGCCTAAAGTAAATAAAAAAATACTAATTTTCCTCTCCAAAATTTGCTTTTGTGACTTGAGCAATGAAATTTCCATATTTAGACATTTTCCATATTTTTCAAGGTAGATTCAATGCTGGCTAGCTGATAGAGAACTTTCTAAAACATTTTTGTTCATTTTTTTCATAAATTTAGTATAAAATCAAGTAAATGTGGATTCATATGTTGTTATATTTAGACCTTATGTAAATGAAAATAAGCAAATTTGCCTATTTTTACATAGAAAATAGGTTGATTTCTAAATTTCATTATTCAGGGCACAAAAGCAAAGTCTTTAGAGAATAATGACTTCTTTCTATACTTTTATAACATAAGCAATAAAGAAAGAACATATTCTATCCAGGATCAATATTTGTGTTACATAGTGTAATTTTGTAATATCTGTATTTTTATCATTAGACTATTTATTATCATTCAAATTTGGCTGGCAAAAATATCATATCTGTTTATTTGATAAAAATAAAGTCAAGTTAGTACTTTTAGGTTTGGTTTGACTTAGTTTGGTTTTATGGCATATCAACCATTTTAGGTTATTTAATGCCAAATCAATTTTATACATATAAACAGTTCTATTTCAAACAGTACACTTTAGCATAAGTACCATTTCCCTTCACATCAGTAAAATGTAAAAAGAGTTCTATTTCAAACAATTCAAGTTAACATAAGTACACATTTCAAGAGTCAAAAATAGGTCTTCATAAGATGGTTTCTTTTTATGCCATATCAAACATTGCAAATTGTTCAATGACAAACCCAATCTAAATTTATATATTAAATACACATGGTTTGTGATCATTTTTTTTAATAACATTTTAAACAGATCTGAGCTCATTTTCCTTTACAATTAAATGATTTCAAGTATTTCAATCCAGTAAAAATCATTCTATGAACTTTTCCTAATTTGTTTGCACACAGTTAAATTATTACGAGAGTTGTTATGTAACAGTAACAATTTAACATCAGTCATTTCTTTGCATACATTTAAATACATACGTAAGAGATTAACATTGAAAAAGGTGATTGAGTTTGCCCACAGTTAAGTGGTTTCAAGTATTGCATTTATTGATTATTTCTTCAAGATTAAGGTCAGCAACTACGTGGTCTGTATCGCTATCCATACTTTCGATACTATAGGTCTGTTGTAAAGGTTTTGTTGATCCCTGAGCATTGCACTGTTCGGTTCTTATAGGCAAGTTTGTTCTTGAGGGCATTTTGAATATGCTTCTTGGTCTTTCCTTATTCACTTTGGTGTTCATCTGTATTTTTGTAGCTTGGCTAATGGGAGCTAGTAATTTTTAGTTAAGTTGTTCAAGTCTTAGGGGAGACAAGGTTTTTAGTCTCTCTTTAATTGGTGACTTATGTAGTGGCTGTTTTGCTGGAGATTTTGCACTTTTAGGAGTAGTCCATGTTGAAGTGATAGATCATACATGTGTTTTTATTTGGATTACAACATTGGATCTCTTCCCATTCCCAACCTGTTGCTGAGCTGGTGCTTGGTAAAATTCAGCCGAGTGTAGTTTTTTTAAGGTGCTCCTGAAACTTTGGCCAATCTTTGGCTTCCAACTGGATTAATTTCTCCATGAGTGTACTATATTTCTTGTCTTGATTGGTTGAATCCACCCTCTGTGCAACAGAGGCATAGCTGTTTTCTCCCATGTAGCTCCCTACAATTTTCCTTGCTTCCAGGAAGGACACATTTCTCTTGTGTATCACCTCAATTATTTCCTTTTCTTTTTTGTAAAAAACGCAAGATCTTGCATAAGCCAAATAATCTTGTCAGTAGTTTGCACATCAAAATTCTTTCAAGCAAATTAAGTGGTCCGAGTCCTTTTCACTGCATTTCATGCATGTCTGTCGTTCTCTACAGGCTTCTCTGTGGTGTCCATATTTTTGGCATTTGAAGCACCTCAGGGAGCTGGGATGTACCGCTCAATTCTCTCAAGACAATAGCTGATTTTCACCTCCTTGAGAATAGGAGGCTGATTAAATGTCAGGATGTAAGTGCTGGTCTGGATTCATTCTTCACTTTTTCTGATAGAGATTCTTCTTATATTTGTAACTCCCTATTTTCATAGGGCTGATGCTATCTCCTCTTCATAGCCAATGCCAACTCTTGATAACTCCTTTGGAAGTGTTGAGATTCTCATGTGGGTAGGCTCTGCATTTCATCGTATGAAAGGGTTTTATTTTTAATATGCTTTCTGTCTGCCTCCAGGTGTCCATCTCGACTAGCAAGTTGTTTTCTTAACAGTTTTCAGACCAGCCCTTCTATGAGGAAAGGCTAGGCAGACCTCCTCCAAAGATTCAATAACAATGAATCTGGGGAAGTCTGCTGCCTCATTCTCCAAGTCTGATTCTGACAGGTTTCATTTATTTTTTTTATTTGAAGACACCATATGTGCAGTTTATTTTTTGCTGGCCCTATGCTCCACCCACCATGGAGTCCAACTTGTGTTGGGGGTGAACCAAGGGGGAAACCCATTCACCATTATTGAGACGGAGATATGCAACCAGTATACTTGAGTTGAGGGTAGATTTCCGAGCCGTTGCCAATTTTAAGTTCTCAGCTCTGGTCAAATTCCTATTCTCTTAATGCAATGGACCCTCCGCCACTGCCCTCTTTCACCAAACAGATTAGGGTTGGGAACATACTGCAAGTGCAGATTTAAAAGTATGGTTGGGATAAAACATATAGGTGCTCGGGCTTGACATGACCAGCCAATTGATTAGATCAAGCCTATCAGACCGCCTGTCAGACCAAGCAAGGGCCAAAGTGGTGTGTTACAAGACATTGACCACTCTCTCGCCGAATTAATGACTGCTCAACCATTAGGATCCCATCCTAGCTCCTTACCAGTTGCCAACCACAGCCAACAGGTGACCCCATTAGGGGGGCATCTTACTCCTCTGCAGAGGTGCAGTCGGCATATTCTACAGCCAAAGCTCACAGGGCATTTGTATTGTTAATTTTCCAAATTAACTTTATTAAACAATATATTCATCATCTGTTTCATTATCTTTTGCCATATTTTAGGCAACTTCTTAATCATATTCTCTGATAATAGCACTTTTATCTTTAAAAGGCATGTACCTGAAAGATACTGCTTATTTTCTTTCATTTTCAGTGTTAGAATTAATAAGTATGACAAAATTAGCATTTTTTTTTAATTGCACACAGATATGACAACTGTCAGAGTAAGAAGAAAAACAATCTTTTTTAATGAAGTTAGTGGAAACTAAATTCTCCTCATGCTATCTAATAATGAAAATAGAACAAAATTTTGGGACAGCTCAATAACCACTTGTTTTATATACCTTTTTATTTCAATCTGAAGTGAATTTTGTCAAACCTAACAGGTACAGATTTCCCTGTATTTAAATAAAAGATTTCGATCTGTGTTGGTTAACTATACTTGATTACAGCTTCCCAAGGAACAAAAATAAAGATAGGTTGTGAATGCACAAAAATACCTCATGATGAACAGTAAATACTTTGATGAGAACAGTGATGTTGTTAGTGATGCACTGTTTAACAGAATTTGATGAAGAAGAACAAAGCTGAAAAAAATTGCTTTACCAAAACTAAATGTATTTATCAATATACCACATTATTGCCACTTGATCAAGAATTATTGACATGAGGTAAAACACAAATTGATAAAGAAAAAAACATTGAACAAAGGCACTTTTAGAAATGAAAAGGTCAAGGAGCACTGAAAATATCAGCATCTTCAAATGACCTTAGGCAAGTTCTACTGTAGTGCTATATAAAAAAGAAACAGTGATATAAGAATTTGAAAGAGCTCTTTTTTCCCTCTTCTCATATGTTGTCCACTAGAAGGTGAAAACAATGATATTTGCCATCATCATTTTAGGAAAAACAGCAAAGATATGTTTAATGAATTGAAATATTCTAAATTCATGTTTTATTTCCTCTCAGCATGAGACAATGAATGAATATATACATTTTGTAAACTGTATAAAGTCAAGAAACTTATGATGAGACAGAATATAAAGGATAGAATAATTGAATTTGAAAGAAAATAAAAGGAAAAAAAAAAGAGAAAAACTGGAGTAAAAAGACAAGGAGTGATTGAGATCAGATGAAATAAAAGCTGAAACAGGTTGAAAGGAATAGATAGTATTGGAATAAAAGAGAGAAGGAGAAAGGAATAAGGAAAATGAAAATAGTTTAAAAAGAAACAAAAAGAAACTTTAAAAAATAAGCAAAGCATAGATAAAAAAGAAAAGAACATGAGAGCCCAAATAAAGAAAGTAAGGAAGCAGTGGTTGAATTTTCTGGGTGAAAGAACAAGTGATTGATTGAATTCTTTATACCACTGATAATAATGTTTGATGCCTTGTTGCTCTAAATTCCTGTTCTGAAATCCTCTCATTTTGGCTTGATCATATCAGAAACTTCAGCAAACATTTTTGAGAGGAAAAGTTACAATGAATAGAATAAAGGTTAGTGTTGATTTCTGGAGATTTCTTTTTCTTCTCATCCTTTTTTTCAACTTCAGACAATGTTATGAATTTTGATTCATCAAATTAAGAGGGACTTTTTTTTCTTTTTCATACATTCTTCTTTTTCAATAATGATTGACCAGGCATTACTGAATTGCAGAGAGGTTAAAAAAAAGAAAAGAAAACAATCATATTTCAATCCATATTGTATGTCAATCACAAAGAATGCAAAAGATTTCTCCTAATTCTCAAAAAATACATACATTTATATATACATATAAAGATAGATAGATAGATAGATAGATAGATCTGAAATTATTGGCACAGTCTTAGTTTCTTAAGTTGAAGGGTAAAATTTCATCATCATCATTATCATGAAGTCATACTAACAGCACACAATTCTCTGACTCTCTCTCTCTCTCTCTCTCTCTCTCTCTCTCTCTCTCTCTCTCTCATCATCATCATCAATTCCTATCATCCATCGCTCCTAGTAGGTCTTCTAGACTGCATCCAGTGTCCGCACAGAGTTGATACATGTTAGTCTTTGTTGGTTGACCAAGACTGGTGTGTCTACATGTAGGAATCCATAACAGAATGTCATCCTTACTTTACTAGCAGCCCTCTGCATTTCTTGTTCATCTTCCTTGGATGGTTTGTGAGATGGGAGGTTGGTGGCCGTACAACTACTGTTTTATGGGGTGTTGCTTCCAGGATTTCTTCAAAAGAGCAGGTAGCATTCTTGTGTAGTTCTCTTCTAGATTTTTCTCAATACATTTTGTTAGCGTCCACATGGATCATCTATATTGTAGTATTTCTTGGAAGAAAACTTATATTATTTTATCAGATAGATTAGATTTCTATATGATGAATAACCTGTCAAAAGTATTCCATGCCTTTACTAAGTGTAAGTTGAGATCACTTTCAGTAAATGAGATGTTTCTGCCAAGGTATGTGAACTGGTCAACCGATTTTAGAGGCTTGCCACTTAGAGTGGAGATGGTTCCTTCTGATGTTCCATCCAGCATCTGGTGGTCAACAGCCAGGATCAAATTGTTCAGTCAGGAAACTACTGCTACTCATCTATAAGGGTGGCATCTGTTTATCAGAAAAAAATTGCCATTGAAAGATTATCATGACTCTAATTTAATCCATACTGATAAGTTTTAAGATCATTGTTCTAGTGGGTAGAATGTTCGCCAATGGTCCAGGAGACCTGGATTCAATCCCACATCATGTCATACCAAAGACTTTAAAAATGGTACTTGATACCTCCTTGCTTCACACTCAGCAATATAAGGTACGTATTAAGGGTAAAGTGGAGCAATTCAGAGAAAGGAGTAGCACCCTCCCCTACACCTCAGTGTAGTAGCTATTGAAAAGGGAGCCTTCTGGTCACCCTCAACTATAGTTGCCAACTTTACTTTAGGAGGCAGAACAGGTTATAAGTGAGAAGTGGAATAATACACAGGAGGAACTTCTAGAATTTATATCAGACAACAAATTGGGAAAAAAATATACTTTCACAAATTAATAGCCTCCAAAATCTTTATCACTAAAAATATTTCGACCATTGTCTTCATATCTATTGTTACACTCACATGGTTTTGGCTGATATGCCCGTTGACCTTCTTAGATATATATTTTCTGAAACAATTCCAAACTTCTACCAAAGAATACACCATTTGTAACTTGAATTTGTTTTACTTATTCAATTAATGCTCCATAAAATCCATTTTGGAAAATAACTTTCTTTGAAAAAAATTTGATAAACAGTTACTGAATGTCATGTACTTAAAATCTGCACTTGTCTTTTCCAGAATTCTGACTAGATAATCCTTATTTAAGGTAATATTATCATTTATATGTTAGGTAAATAAATCAGGATGTTATTTCTTGTTGTAAACAACTATTATTTCTAAAATTATTAGGTTAAAAGATATATCATATTTTTTTACCTTAATTGCAGCAATCTGACCTGTTGATGGGGCTTAAGGGGTTAAGGTCCTTCCCCTAAAAAAGGGGTTTACTGGATATGAGACTAAACTGCACTTGATAGTGAAGCTCCATTCTGAAAATCTGGGGAATGAGGAGTACCCCTTCATTGATATTACTTCCTGGTTCACTCTGGCCTAGAGTGGTAGAGCCGGTTAGTATTTCAACTATGAGTTAAATAGATCTGCTTTAAAATACTCTTATTTGATAGGATCATGTGCAAAGATAAAATGTCTTAAGAAACAACTGGACAAAAAATGTAAATATGAAAATGCAAAAATCCTTTAACTCTTGGCATAAAATAACTCAAGACAGGTTGACATTCCACTTAAATGAATGGATCAATCAATCAATCAATTGCAGTAATAGACTTTTCTGGGGTGGGTTGTACTTTTGTTTACCAACAATGCAAAATGGCTTCAAAACTATTTTATATGATAACATGGATCTCCAGTTCTTTGTCAGGTGTAAATAGTGTTCATGTTATCCATCTTTTTATCTAACCAACAAATATTCCCAAGATTTCAGAAGAATATCTTGGGACTGATTTAGATGGATACAATTATGATGCATGCAAATAAAAGCAGTGTTCCTTGATGTCAGCAAACCTCATTATTCCAATGGAAAATAATCAAAAATTCAGGAAAGTATATCTATACCCATGAGATGCATTAACCATGGAACATTCAAAGTAAACTATAGCTTCGATTACACACACACACACACTTACACACACACACACACACACACACACACACACACACACACATATATATATATATATATATATAGATATATATGATGGAATCTCCTATGAATCATGAGGTATAGGTACCCAACAGTTCAGTTCAAGATCTGAACCACTGGATTACCGACTTAAGAACAGTGTGTATATGTGTTGCACTCTCTCTCTCTCTCTCTCTCTCTCTCTCTGTATATACATATATATAATGAGCATATATATATATATATATATATACATAATGTTCAATTATATATATATATATATATATAAATATAAATATAAATATATATATATACAAGGCTCATTAAATAAGTTTCCAGACTTTTTTTGTATGGGCACTTTTATTGATAGTACACACATGAAACTCTAGTCCCCTTTGAAGTAATCTCCTCCGGCTGCAATGCACTTGTTGTACTGTTCCAATAAATTCTCAAAGGCTCCATGGAAGTCCTCTTGTGTGGGCATGTCAATGACCTTCATCTCAGCCTCTTTCATCTGCTCTAATTGTCTCATAACAACAGCCTCTGAACTTAGGGAATAAGCAAAAGTCACAGGGAGCAAGGTCTGGACTATTGGGAGGCTGAGGAACTGTCTTGATGTCCATCTTGGTCAAATAGTCTGTGACAAGTATGGGGTTGCAGACTGGTGCATTGTCCTGGTGGAAATGCCACTGAGCCGATTTGAAGAGTGCTGGCCTCTTCCAACGGAATCTCTTCCTGAACTCCCTTAAAAACTCAACATAGTCTTCCTTGTTGACAGTCTATCCAGTGGGAACCCAGTGCATGTAGATCATGCCAGTGCTGTCAAAAAAAGGGATCATCAAAAGTTGGTGGGTGGATTTACTCAGTCCTGCCTTCTTGGGTCTGGGAGAGCCAGCATGCTTCCACTGGGAACTCTTGGTCTCTGGGTAATAGCAGTAGATCCAGCTTTCATCACAGGTCACCAGAGCATCAAGAACAGCAGGATCTGAATTGATCTCACTGCTGTCATGACAATGTCTTTCTTTCTGGTCTTTTCTAAGCCACCTTCGGACAAACTTTGCTCAAATCTTCCGCATCTTCAGTTCCTCGCGAATAATTCTGTGTACAGTTCCCACACTGACATCAGACTGTGTACTTATTGTCTCTATAGACACATGACAGTCCTTATCTATGAAATTCTTTATTTGGCCAATCAACTCTGGTATTCTGACTTCCTTACTCCTCCCACACCTCTCATCATCCTTCACAGACTCCCTGCCTTCCTTGAATCCCTTATGCCACTCAAAAACTGATGCTCAATTCATGCAAGATGCTCCAAAAGCAGTTTGAAGCATTCCATACATTTCTGTGGCACTTTTTCCAAGTTTAAGACAGAATTTTAGTGCATATCATTCTTCTAAAGTGTCCTCACGTCCAGATTGCGTTTTTGAAATTCACCAGCTGTGACAATCAGTCTTTAGTAGGGTGTATTCCAATTGCTGCTGTAGCTGTTCATTTGAACCTGAAATCATAAAAATTGGTCAGTCATCTCATAAGATGTATAGCAATAACAGTGAATTTTCAAGAGTCTATGACAATTTTAAATACCTGTACATAAAAGGTCTGGAAACCTATTGAAGGCACCATGTATATATATATATATATATATATATATATATATATATATATATATATATATATATAAAAAGTTGTGTTGATTGCACGGAGTTCCCTGACTTTCTCTCACTAAACATATATATATATAAGATATAAAGAGAAGACGTTCTTTATTGTATATATATATATATATATATATATAATGTTCAAGTATATATATATAATGGCCATAAAGTGATACAGTGGTTTTAGAATTTAATAATTCATGTTGTACAAATGATAGAATCATTCAATAAAAAAAATATGAAAGTATTTTTAATTCTCTGAAAAAGATATCCGAATATTTTTAAAACATGTAAATCATACTTTTAGTAATATCAATAGATCAATTATCAAATGTATTCAAGGAATATGAGAATCAGCTGGAAAAATGTCATCTCATTGGCCGAGCTGGTAGAGTATTTGCCAATGGTCCAGGAGACTGGGGTTTAATCCCAAGTCAAGTTGTACCAAAGATTTAAAAAATGGTACTTGATACCTCCTTGCTTAACCCTCAGCATTATAAGGTACATATGAAGGGTAAAGTGGAGCAATCCAGGGTAAGCAGTAGTGCAATCCCCAACACCTCGGAGTAGTAGCTAAGGAAAAGGGAGCCTTCAGATCACCCTTGACTAAGGTTGCCAACTTTACTTACTTATGGGTCAAATAGATCTGTTCAATCATTTACTAAGGATCATTATTAATTACTCATAACCATACAACTGTATGCAAATCATTAGTATTGGATAGGAATACTTGATATCATATAATCTCTTGAAAAAGAAAAAAAAACTTCTTTAGAAAAAACTATACAAAAAATAGGAATATGAATGTACAATGAATACAATTCCCTACAATCTCAGCATAAAATAACTCTGAACAAGTTGAAATGTTGTTAAAATCAATCAATCAATCAATCCACATGAAAAAACAGCCTATCTCAGTAGATTGAACAAGTTTTTAAACAAATTTAGAATTTTTTGGGAAAACAAATGAAAACTCTTGGATCAATGTTAACTATATCAATACAAGCACAGGACAGGAAATAAACCCAACTCTCACATAAATATTAACTATGCCACATCTTCCAAATAACAAAATTGAGTAGATAAAAATAAATTTCACTGTTTACTTATTCCCTTAAAAACTTTATTGTTTTGTCTCAGTAAATGTCAAAGCAGTGCATCACTGACTAGAACTGTAATTTGCTGTCATGGTTGAACAAGTTTTGTTATGGTTCAGTGAACTATCATTGAAGCAAGTTATAACACTATCACCAAGTTTACCAATGAATAAATTCAGAGCTGATTAGAATCCAATGCCAGAATGGATTCTGGATTAGCTATCTGCAGCTGAATATATCAGTTTAATCTATGATTGGTTTAGTTTGGTTTCTTTGTTTAATGGAATATCAACCTTAATGGGTTATTTAAGGCCAAAGCCAACCTTCTAGAAGAACAGCTGTTGTACTATTTAACTCATAGTTGGGAGGATAAGGGGGTTAATATCTTTCCCAAGACTATTTGTCTGAAAATAAATGCAACAGCAAGACTGGAGTTTGAACTCACTTACTATGATGTCACAGTCCAGCACATTAGCCTCTACACCATGGGCCTATTCACTTTAATCTATGAGGATTTCCAAGTGACTGGGTCATATTTTGTTGATAGAGGAAGCAATATAATAAGCTTTGTTACCAAATTTAAGTCTCATTCTTCTGAAATTAAAAAAAAAGGCTTTGATACAAGCATACTGTAATTAACCTGTTATCACTGGGAATTGAGAGATTATAGGTTGTTTCTTTTCTTCTTTTTTTTTTTATTTTTATTGACTAATTTTTTCTTTATGATGAAAGTTGTTGGTTAAGGTAATTTTTTCTAATGGCCCTGTATCTGCAAACTAGAAGTAAAGTAAAAAGTAATTATTTTCACTCGTTGGAGTTGATCATTTCCTGTTCTTAAATAGAGAATTAAAAGTTACAACTGAACACAAAGACAAATAAAAATGGTTGGTCTTTGGGGGAGAAGGGAGCTTGGGGGTGTACCAGCAGCTAACAATTCTACTGGTACTACTCAAAATCTTTGCCTACATCTCAGGAAAATTGAAATTAAATTGCCCAAAATTATGTCTGATTAGTCAGTGGAACCAGATTATAGGTGGTTGGTTGATTGGTTGTTTGGGTTTTATGGCATATCAACCTTTGTAGGATATTTAATGCCAAATCTGTTTTATACAAATGCTCAGTTCTACTTCAAACAATTCAGTTTAGCATGAGTACACAGTTCACTTGTCAAAAATATTTCTATTTCAAGCAATTCAGTTTAGTCAAACATTTCTAATTCTAACAATTCAGTTTACCATAAGTACAGTTTCAATGTCAAAAACAGTTCCATTTCATACAATTTAGTTTTGCATAAATGCACAGTTTAGATGTCCAAACAGTTCTATTTTGAGCAATTCAGTTAAGCATAAGTATGCAGTTTAGTTCTATTTGACCTATAGATATGGCCCTATCAGGTCTTACCACTCCAGGCCAGAGTGGACCAAGAAGTGATGGCAATGAAGAGGTACTCCGCATTCCCCAAAGATCCAGCATTACTGGATCCACACCATCAGATTGTTTAGTGTTAAATCCAGGACATTCATTGGGGGGAGACTTACCCCTCGGCAGAGATGCAATCGGTGTTTCCTCCCACCCCAGCCAACTGGGCAAGATCATAGGTGGTCATATAAAGAAATAACATGTGGGTACATAACAAAGACAGCTAAAAAAATGTCTATATTCTCTTGGTAGAGGTATGTATTCAAAACAAAATAATGAAAAACAATTTTAGTTCAGCTTTAGCAAATTCACTGCAAATGTTTCAGCAAAACTGAAAAGTAGAGAATGAACAGATTACAACATTTGATTGGCAATAGCAATGTAGAAGTGGGGATTCTCCAACTGGAGCTTAAGCCATCTGGATATATATGAAATCACTGGGTTCCTTTTTTAATAGATGGCCATGGTGATATTCGTGCTTCTGTTTAATAAGAAATGACAGATACTAATTTCACATTTCATAATTATCTCCATCATATCAAGAATTTGAATGATGAAAAAATGACATTCAGCTTGAATTTAGACTACACAAAATTATTATTCAGTTACATATTTAACAGAAATCACTTTATTCTCTACGTTAGAACATTTCTAAGTGTATTGCTCAAATAAAATGCTTCCTATGATGTACCATTTTTGCTGGTTACTTTTAAATACATGGATACATACATGAGACTATGTGATGTAATGGTTAGCAACCTTGATTAACAGACCATTGTTAATGAATTTAATTCTCACTGGGTACCCCTTACTTCTGGCATTGTGTCAAAACTAAGCTAAACTTAGCAAATAGCTACTAGATAAGCTATTCAGTTCTCACTGTTACAGCAGTCTATAATGATACTGATACTGCTGTTTAAGAAGAAGTAAAAAATTCTAATTAGCATTTCATAGTTATCTGTGTTAAGTAATTTAGATGATTAAAATATGACAATAAATATGACAATAAATATAACTATAAAAATATAATTCACTTGGATATTGGACTGGAAATTGCTTTATTCTCTAAGTTTGTGAATTTTAAGTCCATTGCTTTTTATAAAACTCTCAATATATGCTGTTTTTGTTAGACTATGGTTACATACACATATATATATCATAATTATCATCACCATAAAGGCATGCTGATAGCATGGTTTCTCTTAACTCTATCTCATCATTTATCCCTATCAACCAATACTCATGACAAGTCTTCTAGATGGTATCTAGTATCTGGATACAGCTGATGAATGTATGTTTTTGCTGCTTGGCCAACACTGGTGTGTCCATGATTAGGAGTCCATTGGAAAATGTCACTTATGAATACATCCTTACTTCCCTAACAGTGCCTAGCATGTCTTACTCATCTTACTTGAATGGTTTGGGAGATGGGAGGTAAGTGGCCGTACAGCTGCTATTTTGTGGAATACTGCTTCCAGGATTTATTTAAAACACTATGAAGTATCCTTGAATAGTTCTCATCTAACTTTTTCTCTTGGTGTTTCATTAAAGTCCCAAGTGGCACAACCATACAAGAGAACTGATTAATTAAAATAAAACTAAACATGATCGAAACACTACAAGTATATTACTGAATATGTATAACTGTACAAAAATTTAAAAATGCAGCCTTCATAATCTTTCAGTCATCATGCCCCAGTTTGTCACTGGATATCAGATTCTGGTAGAGAGGGTGTTATAGGAATCATATAAATATGCAGCATTGGAAACCATGTGATGCAGCATGGTGGATCTGAAGCAAGGTAGACGGATCTAAAAGCAGGTCAATGGCATTCTTCACCTGATACTGGTTGAAAGAGCCTCATAGGTCTGTGACCTTGACCAGCTATTCATCTATAAGATCAGCTTCTATTGATGAGAAATATAGTCATAGAAAGATAACCATGACTCAAATGACCATTATTTGCATATATATATATATATATATATGTATGGGTGTATATATATACATTTGTATATATATATTTATGGGTGTATATATATATATATATATATATATATAAATATATATATATATATATATATATGTATGCATGTGGGTGTGTATATATATATATATATACACACACCCACATGCATATATATATATATATATATATATATATATATACACCCATACATATAAATTCTCATTATGCTTGTATATATATATATATATAAGCATAATGAGAATTTTGGGTTTGTTGGTCGGTTGGTTGGTTGGTTGGTTGGGTTTTATGGCATATCAACCCTTGTAAGTTATTTAGAGTCAAATCGTGTTTATACATATTGATTTTTAAACCAATATTTTGTACATAATATATTTAAATGAGCCAAAGTTCATTTGTTAGCTCATAGTTAAATGGTTTCAAGTTTTGATATTTGATACAAACAATTCGATTTAACATTAGTCATTTGTTTGCATAGTGTTCAGTGGATATGCATATATGATTTGTAAGTAAATTATTTGAAGATGATTTAATTTCTATAAAACTGTTATCTGTTGGCACACAATTACATATCATTATTGTTTGAACATAGTTTGATAGCTTTAACTATAGCACACAGTGATGTGGTTATGAATATTGCTCTTTCATACTAATAATTCTATTCAATACTATTCATTCATTTGCATACAGTTAAATAGTTCCAAGTATTGTTGTTGTAATGGAATATCCCACACTCCCTCTCAGTCATGTGGAGTGACTATATATAGTGTGCATGGCATTATACCTGTCCTTGCTTAGGGAATGAATAGCATGCCTCCCTTTTCCTTGTCTGTCTTATTATATCTCTCTTGCAATAAAAACCTTTCTTTATTCTACAAACATGTTGACTACTCATTTCTAGTCAAGTACCACCTTGTCTGTTTGTATCCCTTTTAAAAATACAAGAATTGTCATTCAGCAGCAATGATTTTTTTCAACATTGTTCATTTTTTTGCTCACAGTTAAATGGTTCTAAGTATTGCTATTTAATTCTAACAATTCAATTTAACATCAGCCATTTGTTTGCATACAGTTAAATGGTCAAACAGTTCTATTTGACCCATAGATGAGATCCTGTCAGGTGACTTTCTGAATCCCTTATGTTGGTTAAAGCTAAATGGCAGTTACCTGTTCTGGTTAAAACTAAATGGTAGTGATTTATGTTGGTTAAAGCTAAATATGAATCACTTTTAGTGAGTTGAACTGGGAGTAATGGCAATGAAGGGATACACCAGATTCCCTAAAGCTCCAGGACTGGAGCCTCACCATCAGATGCAGTTTAGTGTCATACCTAGGACACTAGTTCCATTTGATCCATAGATGGGACCCTAACAAGTACTACCACTCTGGGTTAAAGTGAACCTGAGATTAATGGCAATGAACAGGTACTCCACATTCCCCAAAGCTTCAGGACTTGAGCTGTACCATCAGATAATTTATTGTCATATCAAGAACACTTGTTGCAAGTGGGGGTCTTATCCCTCTGCTGAAATGCAGTTAGTGTATTCTCAGGCCCCAGTTACATGAGCTAAAGAATTTTAGTAAAATATATATATATAGAAAGATAAATTCATTAAAAATAAAAAGTGTTATGGCAGTCTTCACTTCTTATATAATGGTGCTTAGTAAAACTTTGGAACCAGAAAAGATTTCTAATGAAAAACTTTTAAAAAACAATAAAAGATTGTAGTATTTTTGTAGTCCTCTTTAGCAGGTAAAAAATATACTCACAAGCATTTTTTTAAAATAAGTTTTGACTGGCTTCTAATCTCCTCAAAACGTATGAGTATCGTTAGAACTATCACCAGGTCATGAACGATAAAAATTCAGATAAAAGAGACAGAGACTGAAAGACTACAGGTGAGAACCTTTCTTGATAATGGCAGCTTTGGTTGCTGATTTGGTTAAGGTGTAATCAATAAATAATGATGCACCAAGATATTGGAGGAAAATTTGCATTCTGTCCAAAGTAACTTTTTTTTTATTTAGATTTTCTGCAGTTTAATTTTATGGTTGAAGAATGCATCAGCTAAAAGTGTTATGATAAAAAGTAACAAAAAAAAATTTAAAAACTTATCAAATATCTGCATAATAAAACAGTATCACCTTTATAAATTTTATAAATATATACATGCACACATATGATTGTGTGCATGTGTGTGTGTGTGTGCTTATGTGTGTATATGGATATGCACATAGGTGTGTATGTACATGTGTATGTGAGCCACTACATATATATATATATATATATATATATATATATATATATATATATATATGTATTTGAGTGTGTGTGCATATGTGCATATATTTCTGAGTATGTATGTGTATATATATCTTTATGTGTGTTGAAATATGCATATATATGTGTGTATATATATATATATATATATATATATATATATATATATATATATATATATATGTGTGTGTGTGTGTGGGAATGTGTGCATATATATGTTTATGTGTATGTGTGTGCCTGTGCGTACATATATATATATATGTATGTGTATGCTTACAAGTGTATATGTATACAAGAGTATAAGTATATCTATAAGTGTATATTTGTATATATATATATATATATATAAGTATGTATGTATGTGTGTGTATATATATTTTATACATATGCGCATATATATATATATATATATATATATATATATGCTTGTGTGTGTATATATATATATATATATATATATTGTTACGAGTTTCCACCCGTATTTTTAATTTTTCGAGATATGGACGGAGTCCTATCTGTGGGTTACTAAGACCACGGACGAATGAGGGTTTGAAGGTTAAAGAGGTCAACGTGATGTGAATGGATACGTGGGGAATTCTGAACCGGACAAACAATATAACGCAGAGTTGTTTTTTTTCCTTTTCTTTATATATGTATCATTCATACATTTTTTTCATTTAAAAGAAAGCACAACTGTGACAACAGACAAACAAAGAACAAAACGAATACAACAAAAAATGTACAGAAATGTGGAGGACAAGTCGCTCCCAATAGTATCTGACTAGGTCCTTCCAATAAGACAAAGTATTTTTTTTTTTCTTCTTTCACCGAAGAACAAGAGTCTCTCCTCTTCGTCTTTATGGATATACAAATTTTAACCAAATAGGTTTTCCGCTGAAACTAGCTGCTGATGAACAGCCTCAAAAAATGTTTCTTTGGAATAGTCTTGATACGGACCTTTATTTAGGTTACGTATATTATTCTTGATAAAAATTTTGACTAACCTTTTTTTTTTATCTTTCCCTTCTTTTGTTAATTTTTTTCTTTTTTTTTCTTACATTCATTAATCTCCTATTAACGAGTTGCAAGGCACCAGTTTTTCCTTTTCTTTTACGTTGAGCCTCAGGTTCTTACCTAACGGAGCTAAATGCTTCTATATGCCATTTTGGGACTAGGATTTCCCCATTCACCAGACCCAGTGAAAAAGCGACCTTTCTCTTCCTTGGTGAAGCTCAAAACTAACTTTTTGGGTTTCGTTTCTTTTTGGCGGTAAAGCGCCCTCCCTGTCTCGACCCATGGCATGTCTTCTCCTTATCCGGGTCAAGACATTTGCCCCTTCTCGGCTGCTTCTGCCCCTGTTGCTAGGGCTCGAAGACTCGCCAATCGCCTTCCCCCACTTCTGGTCCACATAGTAGTTCTTGCACTATAATCTTACCGTGGCCGGTGGCCGTAACAATATATATATATATATATATATATGGTTTGGTTTGGTTTCTTTGTTTAATGGCATACCAACCTTTGTAGGTTATTTAATGCCAAAGCCATTGTCCTAGAACAGTGGTGATACTATTTAACCCATAGCTGTGAGGATAAGGGGTTCATACCTTTTCCAAGGGTGTTTGCCCGAAAGTGAACATAATAGCATGACTGAAATACGAACTCGCTTACTACAATCCCACATTCCATCACTTTAACCATTACACCATGAGGACAACCCCTATATATATATATATATATATATATATATATATTTAATGATATATATATTTAATGATATATATATATATATACATGTATATATATATATATATATATATGTATGTATGTATGTATGAATATATATATATATATATATGTATATATATATATATATGTATAAATATATATATATTGGACTAGTGGGTAGAGTGTTCACCAATGGCCTGGGAGACTGGGATTCAATCCCAGGTCAAGTCATACCAAAGACTCAAAAAATGGTACAATGCCTCCTGGCTTAATACTCAACATTATCAAGGGTAAAGTCGAGCAATCCAGGGAAAGAAGTAGCGCCCTATCCTACACCTCAGTGAAGTAGCTAAGGAAAAGGGAATCTTTGGGTCACACTAAACTACAGTTGCCGACTTTACTTTTACTTACAAAATATTGACAGTTGACATGGTGTATGTTAATGTTGACAACTTTCCCTCAGGGGTGTACTCACTTTTGTTGGCAGGGGTTTAGCTTTTAATGGTTCTATTTTGCGTTATTTTGAGGGGAAAATAAATTAATTATGTTATATAAGCTGCACACAGACTACTTTTCATTGTGTCAAAGTATCATTTTGCCAGTGTTGTCCCATGTAGAGATATACTTAAATATCTGCAGAAATATGAGGGGTGTTCTCACTTTTGTGATTCACTGTATATATTAGACAAGTTTTCACACCAGTCATTACTCATGCCCATCACTAAATTCCAAATGACAAGTCCTTCTCATATCTCCAGCTCTGTTCTCAGTATTCTTACATATCTCAATATTGCTGCCATCTTCTTAATTGTTTCACTTTTTTCCCAGTTTCTCTAATTTCCTCAGTCTGTTTTTTCAAATTTCTTCGGATTGTTCCTATGACTGACATTCCTGTCACTTTCATATTTTTTTACTCCTTTCAAGTTTTTCACACCAGTAATAATATGTTTTCACTAAAGTCCATGTAACAACAAGTCTCCTCAGAACTTGAAGATTCATCTAAGTATTCTGGCTGACTAGCAACAATACTTCCTTGGATTTCTAGTTCTCCTAGTTTATCTTCAGGATTTTTCCAAGAGCTCCGACTATAATTGGGATTACAGTGGCTTTTATGTTACAAGTTTTCTTTTCATGCCCTGGCAAAGTCGAGGTATTTTTCTAGCTTTTTCTTTTTCTTTTAATTCCCTCAATGAGTAAAATGTGCCATAAGGTCTTTTCTTGAAGTGGAGTACAGCTGATTTCAATTCAAAGTTTTTATTCTTCTAGACCAGTTGCTCTATTAAAGTAAAAGAGTCCAATCTCTCCTATTATTTACCTATCACTGATGAGAAAGGAGAAATGGATTCATGCCTTTCCTAAGGATGTTAGCACAAAGTAAAATGCAAACAGCCTCATATCTGATTTGAACTTATCTCTGCCAATTCCATTTCCCATAACAATAACTGTTATAGCAAGTGTATAACCATTTGCAAGAAATTCTTTTGTTTTGTAATTATAGAGGAATTTTCTTGTTTGCCGAGTCTTGAATTTTTCATATTAAACATCTGTTTATCTTTCTGCAAGACTAGAAATATTTATCATCTAAAATAAATTAAAATCAAAGTTCCTGATATTTGGTTTAAATCCTGAATAACTACTTTAATGCATTCACCTGCTGCTGTGTTCATTTGATTTGGGAGAGTTAAACTTTTGACATTTAGAAAATCTGTTTGCTACATTTTTTTTCCATCAAACTTGGATCAAACTTAAACTTAGCTCTTCTTTTCTGAAAGAGATTAAAACCAGATAAACCAAATACACAGAAAGAATAAAAATTTTAAATTACTAAAGACTTCAGATTTTGCTTTTACAAGACACTAAATTTATATTAACTTCAAATAATTCATTCTCTTCTTTTTTAATTTCATTTTTCATTTAGTTTTAACCTTTTCACTTAAGAATGAAGGTCACTCATTTTCTAGGCTCTTTTTTCTTTCTGTTTTGTTTTCTGTTTACTGAATTTCAAGTAATTTTTAATGAAAAATCTTGGAAATAACAATTTGCTGTGAGGATTAAGTTTGAAATTAAACATCTTTTCTTTCTTTTCTTATTTTATTTATTTATTTATCTTCAAGGTGGGCAGAAAAATCTGCTTTCTGAGTTCCATTTAAATGCTGATAAGGACAAAAATGTTCTCCAGATAAGTCTCAGTTTTAGTTATCATGCTTGATAGAAAATAAAATGAGAGTTGAATGCAAAGAAGAAGTTGGAAAATTACAAAATCTACATATTTTCTTTTTCTTCCAGAAAATTCTAAACTGTTGTGAAGAGTGTAGCTTGTATCACATAAAGCAAAAGGTATCTGCTCATATTGCATAAAAATGAAGGGTGTCCCAACATTGACAGATAATTTTTATATCAGTAATAACAATATTGATCCTTAAAAAATTAGTAATATTTCTTTGGAAAAAGTAATGTTAAATCAGTTTAAGTGCAAAGGAAAAGTGTATTTAAACATGAGAAGACTAACTGAACAATTTTGTTCATTTAAACAAAATAAAATGTTTATTTTGGCAAAAATACACATTGGATTTTACTTATGTTTCTGCTAGGGAAAAATGTGCTTAAATTTTAAGCATGAATGTTTTATTTGATCTTTTTTTTAATGAGAAAATATTAAGAGTTCAATTTTCTTTATCTGGTTTCATAATAAAATGTCCCTGTAGTGAATTACCTTTTATTTGAAAATGAAAATACATTCAGGAAAAGTTCAACGAATATTTATGTTCTTGTAACAAATAAATGTCATTTTTCATCAAAACAAAATATTTAAATGTTAGGAAAAATTATGCTCTTTAAAGATGTAAATTAAGCAGTTCATGTTAGACTTATTTAGAGTGTGTGTGCTTATAAGTATAAAAAAATAAGGTTTACCTTACAGTGAAAGATCAAAGCTTGATTCTCTTTACATGTTGAAATGAGAATGAATGATTTTTAGGCAACTTTAATGTTTTTATATCAAGCTCATGAAGGTCATAGTAAACATGTTTAACTTTTTTGTCTCTTAGTAAAATTTGTTTCTTTCAAGTTTTAAATTGGTTAGTATTTATATGATACTTAAAGAATTGTAATTTTAACTGAAACTTCCTTAATGTTGTTTTTACACACTGTGAAATTTTTAATTTTGCTAATGAAGTAGGTAAGATGTAATTTACATTTTATCCAATGAAAATAATTGTATTTCAGTTTTAACCAACATAAACTGACAGCCATTTAGCTATAACCACTACAAGTGATTAATATTTAGCTTTAACCAACATAAATCACTACCATTTAGTTTTAACCAGCACAGGTAACTGCCATTTAGCTTTAACCAACAAAAGGGATCCCCATCCAGCAATAATCACTACAAATGACTGCCATTTAGCTTTAACCATCACAAGTGATTGCCATTTAGCCTTAACTGAAGAAATGGCTGCTGTTTGTTTTAACCACCATAAGTGATCACCGTTTAACCATCACAAATGACTGCCATTTAGTTTTAACCAACACAAGTAACTGCATTTCAGCTTTAAGCACCATACGTGATCACTATTTCGCTTTAGCCAACACAAATGACTGTCATTTAGTTTTAACTCCTACAAATGATGGGCATTTAGCTTTAACCATTACAAGTGATTAACATTTAACTTTAACCAACACAAATGACTGTCATTTATCTTCAACCATTACAAGTGACTGCCATTTAGCTTTAACTGATACAAATGACTATTTTTGCTTTAACTAACCCAACTAACTGCAGTTTAGTTTTAATCATTACAAGTGAGCACAATTTAGCCTCAATCAACACAAGTGACTGTCTTTTTGCTTAAACCAACACAAATGACTGCCACTTAGTTTTAACCAAACACAAGTGACTGCCTTTTAGCTGAGCCATGATTTTATTTTGTTTGAACTATCTCCAAAATTTCCAAAATTTTACTATCTATCAATATCTTAATATTCAGCTTATTTTTGCCTTGTGATAAATCTTTAACTCAAATAATTTTTCAAAACATCTACATATACAGCTGCAATATTCTCACCAGCTGCATGAATCAGTATCATTATTAAAAAGCAAGTCAACTAAAAATATCTAAATTTATTGCGACAATACTGCAAAAATAAGCACACATAGTAACAAAACAGGAATAGTTGCCCAAGTTAATCTCTATCTTTGGTCAACTGACTTCACTCCAGCTGGAGATGACCCAAAGAGATTATACTGTGAATTAAATTTGCTGATCTTTTTATATAGATAAAGGTTTGAGGCAATTTCAGTGAGCAGCTTAAAAGTAAACAGGGAAATATACAGATAATCATTTTTTTATCTTTTTTTAAGCTATTGTTATTAATAAAGTGCAAAACCTATACAGTCTGTAAAATGCCAAGTCATTCAAGAGAATGCCTAGTATTTTTATTGCAAAATATGTAATAAGATTATTTAATTCTGACCTTATAGACTTTATGTAGAGTTTTAAAAGAATGCCTAGGACGTTTTGGAAAAGTGTAATAAACAGCATTTTTTTTAGCAATTTTTTAGATTGAATTTTGTCAAACCTAAAATAATACAAAAGATATACTACATAACAGCAATGACAGAATTTTATTATTGAATAATTTATTTGAAACCTAAATGAAATAAAAATATTGTTTTATATCTTGCATCACCTTAGTTTCTATTTATTGTAGCAGTTTTAGAAGTTCAGCATAAAAATTTACAGTTTTACTAGATGTAATTGTGTCCATCTTGAATGATTAGGAAAGCACAAAATAGAAAGGTCCATTTTGTGAGGCGAACTAATTATTCTATAAAATGTCTAGTATTTTTTACAAAAATATGTAATAAAAGTAAAAGTAAAGTTGGTAACCTTAGTTGCCAACTTTAGTTGTAACCCGAAGGCTCCCTTTTCAATAGCTACTACACCGAGATGTAGGGGAGGGTGCTACTTCATTCCTTGGATTGCTCCACTTTCCCCTTGATCCTTACCTTATAATGCTGAGAGTTAAGTTAGGTGGTATCAAGTACCATTTTTCAAGTCTTAGTTATGATTGAGCTGTGATTGAAACTAGTCTCCCAAACATTGGCAAACACTCTACTCATAAAGCCAAATTCTGATTCTATATACATTACTAAGGAATTTAAAAGAATACCTAAGATGTTTTAACAGCCTGGTCAACAAGGCTTAGAATACACCAACTGTATCCTCTGCAGAAGGGTAAAAACTCCCCACAAAAAAAGGGGTGTCTTAGGTATGGCATTAAACTGCATCCAGCAGGGAGGATCCAGTTCTATTCTTTATAGTTTTCCTGGGTATTAACTTAGGATTCCAGTAGAATGACTGAGTTTTTTATAAAATGCCTAGCATACTTTTTGGTATAATAGGCAACAAGAATTGTTCACTTCATTTGCAAATTGAAAACTCTGAAATCTAAACCAAGTAAAGATATTTTGATGAACATAATATCATTTTAGTCTTGTATTTATAGCAACACTCAGTGTTAGCAGTTCTACATAAAAATGTCTTTTTATTAAATATTCAAATTCACAAGATGCCCCTGTCTCTATCCAGAAGGAAAGATGAATCACAAAATAGAAAAGTCCAAGGCAACCTTGAATCAAAATGGCAAAGGGGAAGGGCAGTATGCATTCACACTATACGTTCACAAAGACAATAAATATTTTGCAACAAACAAGTCAACAAATAATAGTAAGGTTCATTATTTGCTGCATTCACATATTGCCTAAAAAACACTTGATATCTACCATATGCCTAGGTTATTTAAAGATATCTATTTTATACTTTGCTTTGAACTTTAAGGTATTTTTTTATAAAACATTAATCTCACAATTTGCAGATAACAATATTAACAAATTCAAAGTTTTTTCCACTTTTTGGAATTTTTTTTTTACATTTTTAAAAAATTTTTTTTTTACATTTTTTAAAAATTTTTTACTTTTTTAAGTTTTTACTTTTTAAAAAGTTTTATACTTAAAAAAGTTTTTTCCCTTTTTTAGAATTTTTCCTGTTTTTAAAAAAAATTTAACTTTTTAAGTTTTGAACTTTGTTTAAAGTTTTTTACGGTTATTCTTTTTTTACTTTTTTAGAATGCTTTTTACTCAAAATAATTTTCATTTTACATTTTTAATCTTTTTTGTAAACTAAATTTTTATAAAGCTCCTAGTTAATTTTTTCTTTTCATCTTTAATATATTACATTTATTTCATTCATTTTGATACAAAACACTTACTTTCACACTGAAAGTACTAACTTTAAGTAATAATGAGCTTCTTCAGAACTGTTGGCTCAAGTAAGCTTTGTGAATAACTAAGAGTAGTTATTTATTAAGGTTACCTCAGTCAGATGCAAAGATTTAATAGATGGTCATCCACCGAACATTAAACTGACCACATAAACAAGATATGTTACAGACAGCACTTTCAGTTAATTGAAAGTAAAAGTATGCAAGTCAAACCTTCTTATTAGAAATATGTTTTATTAAATCCAAAGATTTACACACAGTTTTCTACTTTTACAGATTTCTTTGACCTTTTAGTGTTAGTATTTTGGCACAATCTTTGGTGAGTTAATCACCTTCGATATTTGATAAATTCATAGAATGTGTACATTTTTAGCACTAAAAACTCATTTCTAAAGGCAATTCAAAGTCCTCTTTATCAGTGTTAAATTTGAACTGATTTTTCAGCACTAGATAATGTCATGATATTTTTATAAGTCAAGATATTATACTAACAGAATCCCTTCACATAGACTCACTTTAGCTATTTTGGTAATAATGATTGTACCATTAACCCTCTGTAGTTTGTAGCAACATTTTGATTAACTGTAAAGTATTTACATAATATATGACAATTTTTTTTTTCATCAGAATCTTGGAATTAAAATAATTTAACCTGGTGCTAAAATTTAAGCAGAAATCAGTTAGAAATTTTGTGGATTGGCTCAGTTGATAAGAGAAAATATAAAACTTACCAATCTGTCAGGAGACTTAACCATTAGAACCAATAGTTGATCTATTTTTAGGACTGTACAAATGTATCAACATATATGGTTAGGTTTCCTTTTTTAAAGCCATATCAAACTTTGTGGGTTATTTAATGCCAAAGTCATCCTTGTGAAGAACAGCAGGGATTCTATTGAACCCATAGTTTGGGGGATAAGAGGGTTCATACCTTTCTCAATGGTATTAGTCTGAAAGTAAATTCACTTTGACACCAATATATATATGTATATAACTATATATATATGGAAGATGTAATTTATGTCTGGAAGTAAAGATACAAATCATGTTGTACATTGATCCTGTTAACCTATTAAATCAGAAATGTGATTTTTTTTGCTAAATGTAGGCATAGGAATAAACTTAGACTGTTTTGAAAAATTATTGAATGAATAAATGAATTATAAATAACTATGATTTATTAAATTGATAAATGAATTAAAATTTGAATTAATATTAGTAATTTTTGCTCTATTATTGTAATTTGGGTGGGATTTTACCATGAATAATATTAGTTTTAGATTGTTTTATTTTAATTTATTGATTAAAATTTGATGTACTTAAATAAGATATGTCTGGATTATAATTTTTTGAAAATGTTTGACTGTTTAGACATGTTCTTTTATAGCTGTAACGTTTTCCTCAGTTGAATTCGAAGTATGATGAAACCAGTTCTGTCTTTAAATGCTAAAATAAGTTGATATTTATTGCTACTTGAATTGGAAGGTTTACTTTTATATAGGAGAAATAATTTTTTTTTGTTTTTTGTTTTTTTTTAAATCTGGTTGTAAATGTGAAAGAGAATTTTAATCCATTTTCTTGTTTGATCTGAAGAAGTCCTGTTAATTTTTTTAGAGCAGTGATTTATATCAATGCTTTTTAACAGGATGGAAATAAGTTTATTATCTCAATGTGACTGATTGTTGTTTTTTTTTTTAATAATTTGCTCTGTGGATTTTATTTGCATTGAGTTTTTGACCGGGATTACTTAAATTTAATATTCTATTTTTAGATATTTTAATTGTCCTGCATGGAATTGTTCCCAACTCCAGATTTACTGGATTAAATACTGTCTTATATATATATATATATATATATATATATATATATATGTTTCAAAACAAGAAATTTAGAAATAGTATTCCATTTCAATAATAGATCTATTTCACTTATTCAAGCTCATTAGATGGAATTCATAAGAAAGCAATATACATATATATATATATATATATAAATTATCCAGTTAGTGTCCAAGGACAGTAGGTGTGGATTATCGTTTTACATAGAATATATGAGGTTCATCATATAAATCTATGAGAGTGCTCAATGTATGGCTATTGTTAGTTCCCTATTTATTCTCTAGGGTATAACAAAATTCACATTCAGAGCGTATATAGTGCAATTAAATTGAGACTCAAACTCGGTTAAGCCGTCATAATAAATTTATTTTGGCGGAGAACATTGTTGGTATGTTCTCCGTCTCATCAGATGACTCTTTTACATGCTGGGACAATACAGAGCATGTAAAAGAGTCATCCGATGAGACGGAGAACATACCAACAATGTTCTCCGCCGAAATAAATTTATTATGACGGCTTAACCAAGTTTGAGTCTCCATTTAATTGCACTATATATATATATATATATATATATATATATATATATATATATATATATATCCTTGCTTTTTGAAAGTTTGCTTCATGCAATACCGGTATTAGTAAAAATTTCTCCTACTCACTAAAGTGATGTACTGTGAAGAATCAAATATTATTAATTTATAGAGGAAAAAAATTTAAGAGTTACTAGGCCCACCTTCAAATAACCTTCTATGTTTGACTGCCTCAATGAGGAAGATTGATATTTGTCATTGCCAAGTCTCTTTCCAATGATAATAACTGTCACATCATATGCATCTCTATTGGCTTATAGGTAATCAATAATTAACAACAATCACAGATGATTTTGTTAATATGTCAATATTCTTCATACATCCTCAAGAAAATCATCTGTAACTACTTTGCAAATCAAATATTGTTCAGCCACCAGCTTATTTTTTTTTTTGGTGTTCTTTTTTTGTTTTCGTTTCTTTTTCTTTTTTGTCTGAGTTACCTTTTTAGAAATTCGAGTTTTATATCATGATATCAGGACCAAAATTATTGCGGTGATATCATATCAGGACCAGTTAAAAGAATTACTGTGAAATTTGTGAAATGTGCTGATAATGTTCAAAAACTACTGTGTTGGTTTATTAAGATTGGGGAAGGAATCTGTTATCAGTCACACACAATGGCAAAAGGTGCACCTGTTAAAAAAAAGTCTGTGACTGCCTAAAAATTCCAGAAGAAATCCAATCTTTAAGGGTCATTTCCTGGGGTGGCCAAGCAGGGTGGAATGGAACCAGAATAGAATCTTTTTATACACATACACACATCACACACAGACAGAACTTACATGTTGAAATCAACTTGAGTTAGGTTCTTAGATAATGTAAGGCAATGAAATAATAGATAAGATGATAGATCTTGTTCAAACATTATCCCTGTATCTTTAAGCAGTTCATTCAGTTGACAATTTTCAGTGCCTAAAAAAACAGAGAATTTTATCCTGGTTAATCACAAAACCAGTAACTAGTACATCTCTACTCTACGTGCATTTCTATTTTTAGACTTTTACCATGATCAGTACAGTTTTTCAGGAAGTTATATTTTAACTATCAGGTTTTTTATATCATTTCTTTGTTTGAAAACTATTTATAAGTTTGTGAAAAAACAATCAGTTAAAGTAAACTATCCTAACTGAAGTAAAATTTTAAATACTAATATCACTGTTTTAGGCAAAAGCAGATATTAACAATTTAAACATTTGCATCAGAATGGAATGAAATTTAATTACAACATTTGATTGGATATTTTGTAAAAAAAGAGAAAAAACTTTGAGAAGATTCCAACCAAAGTTGAACAAATTTGTTGCTAAAAAATATTTTGGATATCTGTGACATCACAAAAATAGAATATCTTTGGAATGAACCTTAATAACATATTTAACACTCATACTTCATTCTGAGATTTTTAAAAATATGTATAAAAAGAAAATTAGATTTATGTTTAATTTTCAGTGAAAATGTTATGAACAAAATTAAAGTTTCATTAATAAAACTTATTTTAGACTATAAATGATTCCTAAAATATCAGCAGTTCCCAACAAAATATTTATATAGAAAAAGAGAGATGATTAAAAATTGTTTTATCAAGAGTCAAATTTCTCAAAGAGTTTGTTGCATTATTTTTAAATCAAAAAGAATATTTGACATGAATATTTTGGATGGCACGGAACTTTTAGTTGGACACCTGGTTTTTTAGTAACAAAAATGGAAAAAATGATTTACAGTGAGATCAGTAGTATAGTATTCCTAGAAAGTAAGTCAATTCACCACATAAATATATTGGAAAACTTTTTGGCTCTTGGGCAAATGTTTTTTCCAATAAATACATTGGTGGAATGGTTGTTTTAGGGGCATGTAGTACGACTTTTCTGATAATGCCATCATTTCTTTCAATAACCATATTGGTAAAATATTTCGCTTCCAGGCATGTGGCATTGCTCTTCAAGTCAGTTCTTTTAATAACCCTATTGTTAGAATGGCTGATTTTAGTTTGAGTCTCAGAGTAGCTATCAATACTTTGCACCAGTTGTTCATGACATCAGGTCAATGGTCAATATCTTCATGAAGTCATGAAATCTGCAATGCCCTTAAGGCATCTATTTAAACATAGGATATGTGAATAAGCACTTTATTTCCAGAATCTTGATTAATTTGAAAATATTCTGGTATAAAGGTAAGGAAACTACCTTGCACAGTTCCAAGTCATTCCAAGGCAACTGTTTACTTTTTTCTATGCTCAAGTTTATAACATTGCTTCCTAAATTCCATATGATTTTGGATTCTTAACTCCCCTTTATTTGGATTCTTAACTCAACTTTATGCCATAAAGAATTCTTCTGCATACACACTTTCAGTCATTTTTGTTTTGTATCTCATTTCTTTGCATCTTCTCTTTTCAATTTAGTTTTGATCTAGCAATAGATTTTATTCATTCCTAGAGGAAACTACATTTCTCCAAAAAGTGACACATAACTGTTGTCTTCATTGGAAATGGAATCAGCAACCAAAGTTCAATTACTGAATGAGGCTGATAGCATTTCACTTCATTCTTGGGAATGAAAAGCATGAATCCATGAGTAAATAGTAAGGCAGACTAGGTTCTTTAGCCTTGATTAGGTAACCAGACTAAGTGAAGGAAAACTCTGAATTCAAATCAACTTTACTCTGTTTAAAAATTTATCTTCTCTCATATCCTGATCCTGCCCTTGGGGTAAAGGTGATTTAAATACCTACGTTTCTCCAACTATATTCCTCTACAGGTGCATTATCTTTGTTGAAAATCCTTCTGAAGATATAGATATAGCCAAGAAAAGAACATTGAGCACCAAAGTAATTTTTTTACCTCAACTGGAATATGAAAAGTGAACAGAAAGATATCCATTCTCCATATCTCAGCATGAAACCTTTATTTCAAAAGACGAGTGAATTCCATGGATAAGAAAATGAAATTGTCTGAAAAGAAAGATCATAAGTCTTTCCATATCTATGATGTCACTTTGCTCAGGGAAAAAAGGAAAAAAACAATCCCTAAACTTGTTTTTCTCTATCTCTGTCTATCTCTCTCATTTGCTGCTCAAACATGTATGGTAATTTTTTCTTCTTTTTTTATGTTAGTCTTACACAAGTCAGATATCTTCAGAGCCACACATCAGAAAAAGCCAAACCCCATATTTATTTTGAAATATTCAAACATGAAGAATTCAGTACGGAAACTTGATGATCTTCTAAGTCATAGGACCAACCAAGAACCAAATCTATTTTGAATATTTTAACTTGGTTTCAAAAGAAATGGTAGATTTAAAGTAAAATAGAATATAACATTGTTTAAAATGTAGTAATTTTCAAAAATCAAATTTTGGTCTGGTTTATTAAGAAAATATATCATCTTTATAAACTTTTTAATATTTAGAGACAAGAAAGTCTTCAGAAGCTAAAATAAAGTACTCAACAATGAGAGGATTATTATTTCCAATAAAAATCTGACAGTTTGAAAATGGGATCTGGCTGCTAATACAGACCATTTCTATTGCCCACTAGAACCTATACTTTATGAATCAGAATAACAAAGCTCTGATATTAGAAATACAAAGTTTTAGAGTATCTTCCAAACTCATCTGACCTTTCTGCCATTTTTTCTTTGTGAAATTGAGAGGAAAACAAGAGGGTGAAGAAAAGATGGTGAAAAAGGGATAGAAAAACATAGATAAATAAGAAATTTATCCTCTATTTCATCTTTAAAAAAAGTTAATAAAAAAGATTGGTTTTTTTTTTTTACACAAACCTGACATGACATGAGTGTTTACCAATTTTTAATGTACATGAGAATCATTCTGAAGCATACGAACAGTACTTTTCAAACAAGATCAATAATCACAGTAACTACTAATACAAATATTTGAAGAATGATTGTGAATACAGAAGAAGAAGAAGAAGAAGAAGAAGAAGAAGATAATAGGGTGAGTAGAGGCATTCTAACTTGGGGGCTTCTTTTTCCACAAGGTGTCATCAAGTGGAAATAAATTCTTTGTATTTTTTCTAACCTTAATTAATGAAAACTATTGTCATAGAATTTTCTTTTTATAAAGAAATTTTGCCACAGGTTGTAATAAGAAAAGAGAGGAAGAACAAAAAGTTGATCATTGAAGAAAATTGGACCCTCAATCACAGTGACAGAAATGTGCTAAGGGGCAGACAATTGTACTGAACATCATGGGTGCTCTGTGAAGCTTACACTCTATGATTTGGAATAAAACAAATATTATTCAAAAGTGAATGCATACACAAGAGCATGTGTGTATGTATACACCAACAAATCAAAAGAATATGACCATCTCATAATGCGGTGGTCCTCCACGTGCCTGTAAAACTGCTATTACCCAATTTGGCATAAATTCAAAGTCTACAAAAGGTTTCTTTGTGGTCGGATGCCAGGATGGTAATATCAAATCCTTTACACCTTGAAGATTCAGCAGAACAGACTATTCGATAAAACACATCACATGAGTGCTAGATGGGATTGAGATTGAAGATTCAGGGGGATTTGAACAGTTCAGAAATGTTTTGGAACTCTTTATCTGTATTATTCATCTATAGCAGTTGATTATCCCCACACAGAAGACTACAGCAGACCACAATTGTGTCTTATATAAGATTCCAGATTTACACTCCAAGCCATACTAGATTCCAGACTTACACTCCAAGTCTCTCTAGACACATCTAACATAACTTGAAATGAACACTGCAATGAACTCTGCATAATCTCCTTCTCCTTAAAACCTTTATGACAATGGTTTTCAAATTAAGCAATTCCATTATGGTAAGCAGATTAAAATTTCACACTTTTTAAAGATCCCCTGAAGCACATTATAACAATAGAGAGAAGTCTATAGATTTAATGAAAAAAAATGGTTTCAAGTTAGCAAAGGAAAGAAGCAGAAGATACCTTGCACAAACTATTACAGACACGGACTGCGCTGATGACATAGCACTTCTAGCAAATTTACCTGCCCAAGCTGAATCCCTGCTATATACCCTGGAATGGGCAGCAGGTGGCATAGGCCTCCATGTCAATGCAAACAAAACAGAATACATGTGCTTTAATTAAAGAGACGACATCTCCCCTCTAAAGGATGGACCGTTGAAACTAGTGAACAAGTTCACCTACCTCGAAAGCAGCATCACATCAACCAAAAATGACATCAACACACAACTAGCAAAGGCATGGACAGCTATCAATAGGCTATCAGTGATATGGAAGTCAGACCAGACCGATAAAATAAATTGCCATTTTTTCCAAGCAGCGGCTATGTCCATACTGCTATATGGATGCACCACATGGACACTAACTAATTGTATGGAGAAAAAACGTGACAGCAATTACACAAGAATTCTATGAGCTGTATTGAACAAGTCCTGGAGGCAACACCCTACAAAGCAGCAACTGTACAGCCACCTACCACTCATCATGAAAACTATTCAAATTAGACAAACCAGACATGCGGGACAATGCTGAAGAAGTAAGGACAAACTCATAAGTGATGTACTCCTGTGGACCCCTTCACATGGATGAGTAAAGTTTAGACAACCAGCTACAACCTATATACAGCAGCTCTGAAGACTTCCTGGGAATGATGGACGATAGAGACAGGTGATGAGAGAAGGTCAGGGAGATCTGTGCTACCAGCATGACATGATGATGATGATGACAGTGCAAATAGGACAAGAGCCATGATGAATCTTTGATGGTATCATTGGTTGTATTAAATGAGTCAAAAGAACCTCCACCAGACACAATAGATGCTTTTATTGGTAGAAAAAATTATCAGATCCAATGTATCTGCTCAACCAATTTTTTTGTGGCAAGAGTTGGAGGGTCTTCATAAAGCATTTATATCAACCATGTAAATATATTAGATCAGATAAACTAACAGCATTTCTTAAAGTTTCTTAACCACCAAGCAAAGCAAAATCCTGTCTACAGAAAAACCTTGCTTGTAGTAAAAAGAAAATACCCAGGGATTCTGTGTAGATTACGTTAAATAGATGGGTAATTATTTTATAAAGAATAAGATGAATGAGGATTTTCTCTGCAATCTTCAAAAGGGAGATAATTCTTAAATTATTAAATGTTTCCTTTTTACTTGTATTGTCAAATAGATGTACAATGGAAGCATCTTCGAAGTCCTGGGAAACCCTGCCATATCTCAAGCTGATAATATTTAACTCAAGCAGTTTACAAACAAGTTTTTTTGCACCACACTTGTAAATTCCAGGTATTGATTATACCTATTTATTTTGTAAGAACAAAAAAATCATGTATTCTCAGTTAAGTTTATATCTGATAATTGGTAATATATATAAAACATTTTTTGTAATTCAGGTTTTCATGGCTTTAGCAGAAGGCAAAAGAACATTGACCACATGGAAGAAATTTTCATAATAATAAATTTACTGAGGAGCAATTAACAAAGCAGAAAACTTCAGTGTTTTCCAATAACTAAAAATTACCCCTACAAAGTTTGGAACCAATTATTTTTTGGCGGTTACTCTTTTACCAACAGAATATATATGAAGAAATAGCTATAAGCAAGTAATAAATGAATGCATCAGTTGATCTTTTTTTTTTAATGTGTGCCAAAGTTGACTTTATTTGTCACAAATTTGCAAATGCTGCATGCAAATGATACACATGCATAAAAGGAATAAAGATGTATCAGCTCATAGTGGCACAGTATCTTCTTTGCTGGGCTTTAGTCACATCACACCTCAACTAAAACAAACATAGTAATCTACAGAATGCTTATTTTATTTTATACATTGGCTGTAAGTTTTCAGTATTCCATTGGAATGGCCAGGTATAATAGTTCACCGGTAACATTGGCACCAACAGAGATAAGAAGGTCTATTAAACTAACTATCTAGATATTAATCAAATAAATCACCAATAACCTCTTTGCATCCAAAAAGTAAGTCAATTCAGTCATAATACTGACAGGATACAAATTCTGATTTCAGGACCTTACAAAAACATGTTAGAGTCATTGTTTCAACTTTGGTTTCTTTTTTTAATAGCATATCAACCTTTGTGAGTCACTAAAGGTGAAAACCATCTTTGTGAAAGGGCAATAGTTAAAGTCATGGTATAATAAGAAAAGATAAATGATAAATTGAAAGGAAATACATTGTAATTGAATGAACAAACAGATAAATTAGAAATTCAAAGTTAAATTGACAATGTCTTTATTTATAAAATCCAACAGAAGAGTCTCTGTGGCATAATGGCTTGAGTGCTGGACTGTAGCCTCAAAGTAAGCGAGTTCAAATGCCAGTCATGCTATTACATTCAGTTTTGAACTAACAATCTAACGAAAAGTATGACCCCAACCCTTATCCCCCAGCTATGAGTTAAATAGTATCACTGCTATTCTTCTATGAGAATGGCTTTGGCATTAAATAAATTATGGAGGTTGCTATGCCATTAAACAAAAAATCAAACCATAAAATCCATTTACTGAGTGTCTCAAAATAGATGTAACCCATTTATATGATAATGATTTATTACTGAGACAAGCGCAATGGTGGCCATTTGGAACACACCCTGTAAAAAATGCATCCTTTGAGCTAGAGAAATCAAATCAATGTTTGTTTCTAAAACATGCAACTTTTTTTGAGTTTCTTGTCTTAACGATAAATCCTTAACATATTAATGGGTTGCATCTATGTTGAAACAGTTTTGAATGATTTTGTCTCCGAATAAGTAGTGATGCAATTTTTTTTTCTCTTGTACGAGGCATTTTGATCAAGTTGTTATAGTTTACTATTTTCAAATCTGAAATAAAAAAAGAACACAACTTTATTATTTGTAGAGTTATTAGCAGTCACATTGGTCCCAATATATATTGAAACACCCAATAAATCAATAAATTTCCTAGTTTGATTTTAACAGTAATAGTAATATCATTTTCATTTTTATTGCACAAAGCATTGTCAACTATTATTAATTTCTGACTTGTATCTCCTTCATTTTAAGTTCAGTTACTTTTCATTACAACTACTCAGATCAGTATCCTTTGACAATCAGTAAATAGTGCAGATCAAAAATAAAAAATATATTTCTGCTCATAAAATGACAGTCAAAGTAGTTGTAATCAAAAGCAACTGACATTAAGGTTAAAGAGATTAATAATACAATGTAAGAAAAATGTGGTATGGATTAGTCTATATGTCTATGCATTTTTCTCATACACTATTTGTCTCACACCTGTCTTCTTTGAAACGTCTGAATGTAAACAAATAGATAATAAAGAATATACTTGATACCTAAGCTTCATTCATAGGTCTAATATTAACATGCCAAAGAATTAGTCTGTACCTGTCACCAGACCCAATGCCTTTTAAATCACCATAGCATAGATAAAGCATATAGGATATGATGTTTCTGAACTTCCTCCATTCTTACCTGACCTATCTATGACTGATTATAATCTTTGCAAATTTTAAACTATTCATCCAAGATAAAAGATTTAACAATCAGCAGGTTACTATTATGGCTTGCAATGATTTTCAAGCCTCTAAAAGTAGAGAGTTTCATGAAGACAGAGAATTTTCATCAGAAAACAATTTAGAAAGCATCATAAAATCAACTGGATCATACTCAGTTTTGAAGATATTACATGTCCTATTTTATTTTCCCATTCATAATCAACTTTTTCATTTAAAACAACCTAATGTGTGTGTGTTTATTTACATATGTATAGGTACACATGTTTTAATCTGATACCAAATAAAATGTAATTTATGCAAATATCTGATGCTTTGTACATTGAAACCACAATACAGATATAGCTATCAATATAGGGCTATATAAATTTCATTTTCAAGTAAAGATATCTTAAAGTTATTTATGTCTTTTCATGTTAAACTTATATACCAATATTTATATTCTTATTCAGATATTTGCACACTCATTTGCATTTTATTAAATCTTACACATTTATCTATGTATTGTTATATACATACATTGTTCAAGCATCTTGTATATATCTACATAGACCTTCTGTACACATCAACATACATATATATATAACTGTATATTATATAGGCAAATGTATACATATATAGACAATTACATACACACACATACATATATATAGCCTAGTAGAAATAAAACTGATAGGAAATATTCAAGGAAAGATGCTCCTTCTTTGCCTCTGGAGATGAGAGCTTTTCATTCATTAGTCTCTTTGCCACAGGATATATACGGCTTTCTATTTTTCTTTTTTCACAAAAGAATATGACAAATTCTTCATCTTATTTGTGAAGCTCAAGCAGCCCATTTAGCACTGAAGAGAAGAAATCAAAACTGAAAATAAATAAAACAATGTAATCATATTACTCTTCAACTGGATCTGCTTTGAGAATTCCAAATGATACTTGTGTAGTGTTGCCAAAGAGACACTAGAAAAAATCTCTTTGTTTCTTGTTTTATCAAAAGTGTGCAGTCCAAAATGGATTGTTTTATCAACACTTATTTTCCAAGGAGAAGGAATATTTACTTAATACGTCTGTAGATATATACCCCAGCAAGATTACCAATGTCTTTTGCAAATGTCAGGTCATCTAAAACTGATACAATTTAAAATACAACTATAAAATTTAGATCTGACAGGCAATAAGATGCACATTTTTATCTGATAAGAGAGGCATAACCATTAAAACATGATATTTATTGATAGGTGCTAGAAGAGGTAACAATATTTTCTGTTCAATCATTGATGTTCAACAGACCCAGGAAAATAAAAACTAGTTTCAAATGATTACAAAAGTCTTCCAGTTTTGTAATAAATTTTTGTGCTTGTGATGCAGATGTATGGAGACAATAAATCTCCTATAGAGCATGAGCATGTCAGTTGGGTTTCTAGTGGTGTGTTACATGACAATCTCAAAATCCCATTCTCGACCTCTTTTGCCTCTGTTCATTGAACTAGAGAGATATTGTCTCAGACTCTACCAGGGAACAGTAAAGCCATGTAGCAAATTTACTATCAAGTAAAAATCATCAAGTAAGCCTTTTTCTATTTTTGCACTCCTTACACATATTGCTTATTCATGAAACAATGTGTGTATATTTCTAACTGTTGAGACACATTTGTGTATTCTTTCTTTTTAATAACAGTGGTATGTACATTATATATATAAAAGGTAAATAATCTTGCATGCATAAATGTATTTATCTTGATTTTCCTTCTGTTGTGTTCAGTGTTATCATATCATGGATATATTAGGGTTAATATTGATCCTTGGTGAGTGGACTACAACTAGATGTCTTGTCTACTTCCAACATTCCAGAAGAGATATTAAATTTAAAGCCCATATCATTGTTTGCCAAGCATTTTTTTTTAAATAATTCTTACCATATCTTCTTTTGGGTTTTTTTTACATTTTATTAGACAATTTTTGATTTGACAAAAAGCAAATTTGTGGTTCTTTTAAATGTTTCTAAGAAAATTAATGCCTTTAAGGATGTTCAGGAAGTTTTGTGACATATGCGATGTTATCTGATTTTTGCTTGGATGAATAATCATATATGACAGCTTTGATTGAGAAAGATGCATCCCTATTTTGACGTATGGAATTTTGGCAAATTCTTGCAATTTTCTTTCTTGATTATTCTGGAACACATTTTTTTTCTCATTCCAAACTGACATTAGACCTGGGAATATGAGATATTTTCTGTCAGTAAGATAATGACAGTACACAGAATGATATGAGGTCATTTAAATTCGAAAAACTAATGAATAAAAATTATGCAAAAAACTTAATAGGTAAATATTTGCTCAAGTTTCTAGAAGAATAACCATGATGAGTTGACAGTGGGAAGAGGGAAGAGTTATGAGAGGAAAAATTAGAAAGGTGACAGTAATATGAGTCTTAGGATGAAGAAATCAATACTCATCATTATAATGATGTTCGAGAAAATTTAAAATTAAAAAAAAAACTGAGGATGACATCCTAATGAAAAATAAGAAAATAGAGCTTCACATGATGATGATAATGTTCAGATAAAACTATTGAATAAGAAGATATTAATCTAAGAATTTTTAAAGTGTGATATATACAGTTAACCAGTAAATAAAGGAAAAAGTAAAAAAATAAGTAGAATTTCTTGCATTTTTAAAAATTTTGACATGACTTACTTGTTTTGATGTAGGTCATTCAATAAATAAGGCAAATTTAGCCTAAGTAGTGGGCAATAAGAAGCACTGTTAACAGTTGCACTTTTTTCAAGGAAACCAATAGTGATGGGTCTTTTTATATCCCAGAACACAATCAGTATGACCTTCTTTACTGACTTCTATGCTCAGAACTATCCTTATACCAGAGAGTCAGTGTATTATCACTCCATGGACTGTCTTTTTGACTCTGACTCATAGTGGCAAACACATGTCTAGCTGATTTGTAAACATTTTTCTGATTAAAACATGCTTCTTTGTAAACATCTCACATTCTTCAGTAAATTTCACATGGTTTGCACTCCTCAGCCACAAAAGATTTGATGACAGACTTCTATTCAAGCTTGGAGCACCTTGTTTGATTTGCTGCCTCTTTGAATTGCCTCAAAACAAAAATTTTTGCAAGAATAAAATAATAAAAAAATTGAAAAAAAAAGATCATTTTGCTTTTTTCAAAAAAGTCTGCTTATTTATTGAATGACCCATGCATAACAAGTGGATGATTAGGACAGTATTTGACCTGCATTTGCCAATATAGATGTTTCCTGTGATTCCTTGAAATATACATTGATATTCTTTTACAAATAGGAAATGTTTATTCTATTTTCAGAATTTGGACTATTGTCTTTATCTTTGTTTCAACCATTGTGCTTCTTCAGCCTTCTTCAGGTGTCCTTTTCATCCAATCAGTGAGGCTTAGAATGCATCTTTGCTGAAGAGTAGTTAGTTGGCGACCGTAGTTGAGGGCGACCTGAAGGCTCCCTTTTCAATAGCTACTACACCGAGGTGTAGGGGAGGGCGCTACTCGTTTCCCTGGATTGCTCCACTTTACCCTTGATATGTACCTTATAATGCTGAGTGTTAAGCAAGGAGGTATCAAGTACTATTTTTAAAGTCTTTGGTATGATGTGACCTGGGATTGAACCAAGGTCTCCCAGATAATTGGCGAACACTCTACCCTCTAGGCCAGAAGAGTACGACCCCACAAAAAGTGCTGTCTCATGTATGATACTAAACTGCATCTGATGGTGAGGCTCCAGTTCTGGAGATTTGCCATTACTCCCAGGTCCACTCTGACCCAAAATGGTAGTTTCTATTTGGGTCCAATCTATGGCTCAAATAGATCTGTTTAAAGATTATTCTTATTGGGATAGGATCAAATGCAAAAAATCTTAAGAAATAACAAAAAAGATATAAATATGAATGTATGAAGAATACAATTTTCTAATCTCTAGGCATAAAATAACCCTTGACAGGTTGACATGCCATAAAAATCAATCAATTAGTCATTGAATCTGCTTGATGTTATATGCAAATTCTTGTTTTGATATTACAATCCGTGAATAATCAGAACAAAATATTTGACTTGGATTCGCCAATATTGATGTTTCATGTAATTCCTTGAAATATATATTTACCATTCTTTGACAAATAGGAAATATTTATATTATTTTAATGACTTAGACCATTGTCTTTATTGTTGTTATCATACTGATAATGTTTCAACAGCTGTACTTTCCAGCCTTCTTCAAGTGTCTTTTGTTATTCTGAATACAAGAACTAAAATGAGTACAATTATCTGAACTAGGTAAATAATGGAAATTGTAACGACTTCTCATCTCAAGAAATTTAAACAGCAAATAATTTGACATATCTGAAATGTCTTAATTGTCAATTCATTTGATTAGATTAAAAACAAATTCAGCAAACTAGAATTTGAAAAAAAAACAATTTCTTTTATTCATTTTGTTTTGATAACAAAAGAAATATTACCAATCAGGAATGTAATGCATCTAATTTCAAAAGGAAACATTTCTCTCTAATGACATCAAAATTTCAAAAATTCTTACACTTGTTTTAATAGAAATCTGAGACAAATAGAACAGATTGTTATTAAAAGATATATTAACCTACATAATATTTCATTTTCCTATTTATTTTTCGCATCAAGCAACGTAATAAATCTATATAAATATATTCTGGTGAGTTATAACAAGATGTCTGCTGACACATAGCAAGAACGACTGGTACTGTCTCATAACAGCTTATATGTAAGAGTCAGATATATGTAAGCAGGTAAGCCAGCCTTGAGTATATGATTGTAATGTGTTGAATGCTATAATTATGAATGGGAAGAAATATATGACTGATTGATAAAAGCAAAATTATGGCTAGAAGTCTTGATCAGTGAAATTTCTGAAATGTCATGGCTTGAGGGATATTGTTCTGAATAGTTTTTGGCAGTTGTCCAAGAAAGGAAAAATTACCAACAACCAACAAGGCATTGGGCGGCCAAGACTTAATGATGCAAAAAGTGAGAATGTTTTAGCTAATCTGTTTGTGTGTGCACTTCATTAATGTTATGACACCACATCCTTTTAATCAGTTGTATTTGAAGTGGCTTTGAACAGGAAATTGTCATTTTTATGCAATATTGTTTAGATGCTGGTCAAAACTTATATATGTCTATCTTTTGAAGGATTTTTACTGATCATCATGACTAGTTATAAATGTTCAATCAAGCTTTCTTTATGAGAAAGTGTAAGTAATACAAGTTCTTTTAATATTTACTAACACTTTGATGTTTGAAAAAATGCCCAAAATAAAACAAATCAGAAAAGATATAGTTATTGCCTTTTTAATCAAATGCACTTAAAAATGTTATTGCAATGCATTAATATATCCATACAAACATATATAGATGCATTATTATGACCTAAACTCAAACATAGAAACCTATAAAATTCATGGCTGTAATGAAATTTTGCATTTTTTTTTTTTCTATTTCTCCTTTCATGAAGGAGACTTTTATACATAGCATCTTCTAGTTGTGCACTCTCATTAGAGTCATCGAAAGCCTATAAGTAGCCTTACATAAGAGAATATGTTTCAATTAAGAGTAGGGAAGAACAAACAATGTAAAACAAACAAAAAAATTAATGAAGATGATATTAAAAGCAAGTAAAAAATTCCAAATGCAAAAAAAAAAAAAAAAAAAAATGCCAATACAAACACATTTGATCCTTATGGGAAGTATTTGGGTGAGTCAAAAGTATTGCATTATTTTGGTAAGGTGAGGCACAATTCAGCAGCTCCAGGTGATTTTACAGACATCTTTAAGGGGACAAATCACACGGGACTGTGAGATGCTGAGCTTGCCTAAAACTCTCCGATTGCTACTTGCCAGAATTGCTTCTATGACTCGGAACATGGCCTCAGAATTAACATATTTAGGCTGGATTGACAAGGTTCTTGTAACTCGAGCAAAGTTTCTCCAACCATCTGTTTACTGTACTGTGATTACAGTACCTTCACATAAATACTTCAGTTGTTTACAATTGCTTCCACAGTGCTATCACTCATAAAGAATAAGTTTCTGTGTAGCATTCAAATCATGAATGGAATGAAGCAATGTATAATTTTTCCATGCACCCACTATCACAAGAGTTCCAACAGTAGTGGATAACTTCTCAGGTTTGAACATGCACTAATATCCATGAAAATAGAGCAAAACTTTTCACTCACTCTTGTCATATTATTATAATCTTATGTAAAAATTGATTATTTTCATTCATTTAGTATATAAATAAGAAGTGTTTGTGTTTACTATTGATAATCTCCAATTAAAACAAAATATAACAGATTTAACTAATTTTTTAGGTTAATGTGATCATTCAAGAACTATAATAATGAATAAGAAGTTTGACTGAAATGAAATTTTTTAAAAATATATTTACAGAGGGCAAAAAAATGTCGAAAATCATAATGCATATTGACTCATTTTCTCTTTCCCAGAATCAGCAGCAGCTAAACACGATGTATACAACCTAACTGTAGTTTTTCTAGAAGTCACTTCATGTTTCTTCAGGAAGTCTCTTATCATTTTATTGTGGAAAGAGATTACTGCAAATTGAATTTTCCCTATCAGAAGTATAGATTTCCATAGGCAAAAGTCTACTTACAAGTTTCAAGTGTTCATTATAATAGGTATAAATTCAGAGTCTCTCTCAAGTGCTTTATGATACAATTGAAATAAATAATATGTTATACTTACTAAAGAAAGATATTTTAAATCTTTCACTGAATAATTTTGTTGGTTAAATAATGCATACCTTGGTAATACATGCCACTTCACTAATGGCCTGGGAGACTGGGGTTCAATCTCAGGTCAAGTCATACCAAAGACTCAAAGAGTGGTACTTGATGCCGCCTTTCCTAATACTCAGCATTATAAGATACAGATCAAGGGTAAAGTGGAGCAATCCAGGAAAAAGAGTAGTGCCCTCCCCTACTCCTCAGTGTAGTAGCTATTGAAAAGGGAGCCTTCGATTCACCCTCAACTATGCTTGCCAACTTTTACTTACGTTATATATATATATAAAAGGTACTGTTGGTGTAGCATATCCATTGGTTGAATAAAGAATGTTGTCTAACTTGGATCAGACAACTTTCCCCACGAGACCAAAGGATAGGCTATGCCAAACTGGACATTTTATATTGCTTTTTGTTTAGTATATCAACTCCTTTAATAAAAAACAATTGAATCTTTTTAAAATTTTCTTAAAGAACTTATTTTTTCCCTGAAAAGTTTTTCTCCTGATGATGTCCCAGGTTTGAAACTAGTTAAAAACAATCAAAAAATAAACAACATTCCTATTTGTCTTATCACTTTTGAAACTATGCATATACAATACCCACCACTTCTATATCTGCTTTTTTTTTTTCTTGTATCAGTGTGTTTAAGGTTGTAGATATATTTGGTTGGAGCCATGTTTAAATGAAATGCATATTAGCTTACATGTCGTAAATCAATTTTCATATTATACCTTTTTGAATATAATTAATAAGTATGTACCAATTCAAGACAAATTATTTGCATTTTTCTTTTTTCTTGGTGTTGAATTATCAATGATGTCTTTTTTGTGTGTTGTCTCCTTTTCCTCAATCACATCAATATCAAATATAACCTTAATGCATTTAAATTTTTTCTTCTTAACCACAATTCAATGAATACCAGAGGGGCTACTCAGTATATTACTGTACAGTTTTTCTTTTTTTTGTGGGGAAGGGTTAAAAAAATCAAATTAAATTTTTCTTTAGACATATGTTTCCACATTTTTTTCTTTTCACAAAAAATAAAACTTTTCGAATAAAAATATAGTTTTTAATGCATTTTTCATTCTACAATTAAGGAAAAATTTTCTACAAAATGTGTTGCTTTCAAGATCTTTTTAAGGATGCAAACTATATCAAAAAAGTGACACTACTGTCCTTCTAGGAGAATGGCTTTGGCATTAAATTACCTACAAAGGTTGATATGCCATTAAACAAAGAAACCAAATCAAAAAAGTGAAAGACAAGGGAGATAATTGTAGTAGTTTGTATAAATTTGGAAAATTTCCCAAACAGGAATACCAAAAAATGAGAGACAAGGGAGATAATTGTAGTGGTTTGTATTTTTTTAAGTACTTCATCAGGTGGAGTCCCCTTGGTTTAGTAGTTAATGTGCTGGACTGCATCATCTTAGTAAGTGAGTTTAAACTGCAATCACATTATTAGGTTCACTTTTGAACTAATACTCTTGGGAAAGGTATAAACCAACCTTATTCCCTCCAGTTATAGGTTGAATACTGCCACAACTCTTCTTCTACATGAATGAATTTGGCATTAAATAACCCACAAATAATGATATGCCATTAAACAAAAAAAATAACAAAGTAAAGTACTTCATCATTAAAATATATTTGTCGTCTGTGTTTAAACAAGAGAAATTACTCTTGGTAAGCAAATGTAAAAAATCACCCAAAACATGAGTAATGGACAAATTTCTTGAACAATTTCTCAAGGTTTGCTTTTGAAATATTACAATACTGTCATCAATGACTGCAGTATTGATGATGATGATGATGATGATGAACTGATTGTCTTGTGGGTAAAAGAAAATACAAAACACAATTAGCCTGAAATATAGGACATTCTATGGTTTATTTTTTTTATGTCACTCAGTTACGGAAACCATAGAAATATGGTGAAATGAGAGTGGGATTTATAAATCTTTTTTGGTGGTGTAAGAACCAACTATTCTTCCATCTTTGGAAGTTCATTCTCTCTCTGTCTTCCTTCCAGCTTCTGTCAGTCTGTTCTCCAGCAACAAAAAGAGGCCAACTTAAAAAGGAGTAGGAAACCTCAGCTTCTATCTGTGTGGATGGAATGCTTGACCCACTCCAAAAAATTTTGGATGACTGATGGAGTCTTGGTGATTTCAGCAAACCTGTCAATTGCTGTTTTCATGCCAAGGTGTCAGATATTGAATATTTTAGCCTACTGGTCGGCTTTTTATCCTTAACTTGTCTCTTTTCTAGCTGTTGGTTTGTTTTTTATTAATTACTTATCTAATTTTACTTCACAACCACTTTACTTTATAATATAATAAAACAGTACACTGAATTTCAAAGAGTTCATTAAAGATCTCAATAATTTTCACAAGAATAAACCTAAACTTGACTCAACAAAATGAAAAGGTTTGCAAAATTATATCTTTCTGCTGAGATTTATCCCTGAAGAGGATTTACATAAATCCATACATATTGCAGAGAAGCTCACTTGTATTGAGATATTTTTGATATTCGATCCAATTAAAGATGACTAAAGCCATAGCAAGAGTCCCTCTAAAGTGTATAGACAAATGATAGCTGTTCTTCCTATTAGTCCAGGCATTTGTCAGTTTGGCATCAGAAATCAATAGTACATGAATTTATAATCAGAGCAAAGTGAGCAAAAACAGAATTCCATAATCAAAGTACAAACATCTGCCCAAGTTATGAAAACTATTGCAGGAAGCAATGATCATTATCTTAGCAACCAGATTTCTTTGTTTTTATTTGAGTCAACAATTAGTGAATATATTTCTTTCATACAGGAGAATTCAAAATCAAGAATAAAACTTAGATTATCTCACTATCAGTTTTACAGGTTTATTTTATCATAGTGAAACCATTTTTACTATATTGAGTACAATCCTCATTGCAGGCTCCACATGTGACCTCAAGATTTACTAAGATAGTCTCAGTAAAAAATAGGGTGAGTCAATAGTTTTGTACTATTTTTATATATGCTAGTTTGCAGCATGTATATATCATGATCAAAGCAATTCAAGCAATGGGAGGTACCCACTGTGGTAGTTAGGGTGTTGAAAATTTGTGCATTCCTACACTCCATGCGTGATTTGAAAGCCACACAGATGAACTTACAATGTAGTCTAATTCCGGAACAATTTTACCGAATTAAACAAGGCCATAGCACTGTGGAGGCAACCAGAAACATTTGTTGTGGGAAAAGTGAAGGTGCTAAAACCAGATAGTTCAAGAAATTTCACTTGGGTTGTTAAGAATCTTGATGATCAAAGTAAAGATAGGCCTAAAAGTGTGGATTCTGAGAATCCACACTTTCTAAGAAGCCATAGAGGCAAAACCAGTTAGTAGAAGTATCAGGCAACCTCGGTATGTCACAGCTTAGTGTGGTTTGTCTCCTTCATTACCTCCACAAAACCATCTGGAACTGCTGAATTGTTCGTCAGGTTGCTAAAATATTGCAAAACTAGAATTTGCATTAATTTGGTAGGCAATATAGTTATATTGGTTATTAGAATTTAGACCGCAATCCTTAATCTAAAGGACAAAATTTAAGACTAACAAATCTGTATATCCGATGTAACAGAATATTAGTCTACCCAATACTCTTACCATGATTTAACTTAAGGTTTGACAAACATCAAAAATACAAGAATAAAACATCTCTATAGTTATATTTTAAAAAACTACATCAGTAAAATATTTGGTTAAAAGTCTCAGAAACCAATGTATTTGGTGGGGGGTGCTTTATAAATATTATATTGCATCAAAGTTGTGTAAGTGCAACAAATATCTCTATAGCCATTGCCTTGACAGATTGGCAGGCATAAAACTCTGAGTAATTGAAAAATATACCTAAAATAAAAGTATCTTTAGTTAAACAAATAAATTCTTTATTCTGACAAAAAACTTTCTGATGTCTGTCTAAATTTCTGAAGTGAGGTGTGGCCATCATTTACAGGATTCTTCAGACTAATATCCTCATCTTGGTTGTTATTATCACAACATTTTGGCCTTTATACCCTCCGGCCTTTTAAGGCATTAGTCTTTCTACATTATTATTACTTTTGATATAGCCAGGTTTATATATAAATGTATGGATACGAATATAGCTACATATGAACAGACTAAGATGTATACATCTGCCAGGGTAAATATCTATCATCCTGCCTTTTGGCTAACCTGACTTCTGTTGTTGATATCAAATAAAGATAATTAACTGATGACAGGTGCCTCAGATTAATTGCAATAAATTCATAATCCATAATCTTCACCTTCCTTACTAACAAGCCTGAACTTGCCGTGCCCTACAGCAGTTAATTTTGATGATGCAATATGAATAGGTGAGGTGTTTCCCATAACTTATAACAGGCCTCAAGGATTTATATGTGTAAAGGACATGCAGAGGGTTAGAGACCAAAGGAGTAATGCAGTTGGCCAACCTCATTCAAACAATTTTGATACATGAAATTTCCAAGAAATTGTCAGGGAAGGTTATTGCCTGCAATGCATAGGCATTAAGGGTATAGAAGAATGAACCATAATGCAGTTTTCTCTCTAGAAAATTAAGATTACATATATATATATATATATATATATATATATATATATATATATATATATATATAAGCATGTATATATATATATATGTGTGCGTGTATCAGTAATTTTTCTGATTTCTCTAAAGCCAAGGAAAAAGTAATTTCTGATCTGTTCTCTTTGATTCTGCTTGATATTATTCAAACAAAAAAAATAATCTACTTATGTATAAAACACAATGAGATTTTATATTAGTCCAGCAACCTCGTCTCATTAAAGAAAAAGAGAAACTCATTGTTATGAACACCTTGTCAGCTGGGTATAGAATATGTTAATTGTATCCTTTGTTGAAGGGTTGGACCACCCCCAAAAAGAGAGTTACCAGTGTTATATTTTGACCTTCGACCCGGCCCAAAAATGCTATTCCAAGGTGATACACCGGAAAGAAGTGACATATTCCAATGGCCAGTAATCGAAAGAGATCACGTGGGTGGATTAAGGCTTATGATATGGGACAAGGTGAAGGTCCCATTGTGCCACTACAGTGATGCACCGGAAGAGAGTAACCTCTGAACTGCATGACAGTTATTTCCGCTTGATGACGATTAAACATTCGATTTCAAAGATCCAGTGGGCGATCGTGTGGGCGTTGAATTATTATATAATTGAGTTGAGTTGGGTGCCAAAGCAGTTGCCAGCAGAATTCCAGAGAGTTAGAGACCAGATGTGGTAGGGAAAGCCACACCCGACCGAGGGGGTCCTCGGAAAACCCTGATGGAGTCGACCCCAGCATCAGGAGAACAAAAAAGACACAACGTGACGGTCATAATAGTGGGGTCAAAATAAGAAGTTTATGTTCGGTCTCCAGCACCTTCTCACATGCAAACCTTGAACAACCCTTTCGAACCCTTGCAATAAAGTGAGAGGTGAATTTTTGAAAAGAAGTCTTCTTGCGTCGTTTGTTCCTGCGTCTATCTTTCTGCGTGCGTCTGTCTTTATTATTATTGAGTCGTTATGATACGGCAAATGAGTATATAACACCAGGGTACAACACTAGACTGCATCAGGCAATGAGGCTCTAGTTCTGGAGCTCTGATGAGTGTGGAATACCCCTTCATTACCATTACTTCCAGGTCCTCTATGAATCTGTGGGTCACATAGATTTGTTAAAAATTATTTGTATTTAATTGGAATACTTGATATCATATAACAAAAATCTGTGCAAAAAAAAAACACAAAAAGAAACTACACAAAAAGGTAAATATAAACATACAGTGTATGCATTTAACTAACCTCTAAGAATAAAATAACCCCAGACAAGTTGACATGCCATTAAAAATCATTGACCAATTAATTAATCATAGTTTTGATAATACAATGAAAAACCTTATGTAACCATAATAATTGAATCTAACATTACAGATTTACAAAAATTCTTATTTTCTGCTTCAAAAATTAAGTGATGAAATGCATATATGAGGTGCATACAATAAATTTCCAGACTTTTTTCGTATGGGTACTTTTATTGATAGTACACATATGAAACTCTAGTCCCCTTTGATGTAATCTCCTCTGGCTGCAATGCACTTGTTGTACCATTCCAACAACTTCTTCAAGGCCCCATGGAAGTCCTCTTGTGTGAGCGTGTCAATGACCTTTATCACAGCCTCTTTCATCAGCTCAATTGTCTCATAACGACAGCCTCTGAGCTTAGGGAATAAACAAAATCACAGGGAGCAAGGTCTAGACGATAGGGAGGCTGAGGAACTGTCTTGATGCCCATCTTGGTCAAATAGTCAGTGACAAGGATGGAGTTATGGATTGGTGCATTGTCCTGGTTGAAATGCCACTGACCTGATTCGAAGAGTGCTGGCCTCTTCCGACAGAATCTCTTCCTGAACTCCCTTAAAACCTCAACATAGTAACCCCAAGCCTTTGGCCAATCAACTCTGGTGTATTGACTTCCTTACTCCCCCCAAACCTCGCATCATCCCTCTCAGACTCCCTGCCTTCCTTGAATCTCTTATGCCACTCAGAAACTGATGCTCGATTCAGATAAAATGATCAAAATCAGTCTGAAGCATTCTATACGTTTCTGTGGCATTTTTTCCAAGTTTAAAACAGAACTTTATTGCATATCGTTCTTCTAAAGTGTCAGATTGCATTTTTGAAATTCACCAGCTGTGACAATCAGGCTTTAATAGGGTGTATTCCAATTGCTACTGTAGCTGTTCATTTGAAGCTGAAATCATAAAAATTAGTCAGTTATCTCATAAGATGTATAGCTATAACATACTGAATTTTCAAGAGTCTACAACAATTTTAAATGCCCATATGAAAAAAGTCTGAAAACTTATCGTATGCACCTTGGATGTTTTATGCCACTTTCTCAATTTTTTTAATTTGAAAGTCTATATACAATGTGTGTTCAGAAACAAAGTACCATTTTAAAACTTTACACCAATGAGACTATTTGGCATGCTCTTGACTGAAATGTTGTGTACCAATAACCTTGATCTTTTGCATTAAAAAATTGCTTCATGCCACATTGGTTAGTATTGGAGTTAGACTGTGTGCAGCTGTGGTATGCTTGTCATTTTTTCTCTGCTTGAACAATGAAGAATATTTCTGTGAAGCCCTTTTATTAAGATTGTTTTCATGTTGCAGCAGGCCTAGGGAAAGGAATGCTGGAGCCATATACAATGTCACACATATTTAGAATCAGGAAGAACACCCACAAAAGACAATCCCTAATCTGTGTTGAGAAATTCTGGCCACCCTACTCTTCAGATTTGGCTTCTGCAAACTATTTTTTTTTCTTTTTTCTTTTTTTTTTTTTTTTATTGTTCCCACAGCTAAAATCTAGCATAAAAGGTTTTCAATCTTAGAGAATACAAGATACGATATAAGATAATATGCTGCAATATTTGTGTCCTATCTTTCTAAATGATTTCAGAACACATTCCAAGACATTCTTGACTTGAGGGAATGCTTCGTGTAACAATCATTGTCATAGGAAATGGAGTAAGTGACTTGAGTTCAATCCTGGACGAGACTGTTTGTATTTGACTAATTCCCTTAGCTATGGGTAAATAGTAGAGCAGACTGGTTCTTTAGCCTCTGTTAGGCAACCAGTCTTGGAAAAGATAAACCCTGAATTTAAATCAGCTTTACTCTGCTTAAAAAGTGACCTTGTGTCCCATCCTGCCAAGGATTTCGGTAAATACACACATTTCTGACCTGGATATAAAAACAGTATCAAATGTAGAAAGATCAATTGAAGAAAACAAGTGTCATTAAGTTGTAATAAAGCAGTAAATTTCTTTTTGAGCACATCTTTAATATAATTTTTGAAAAAATTAAAAACTTAGATAAGGTTGAGTAAACCTGTAATTTATTGCTTCATAAAGTTGGGAAATATCTTTATATAAACTCTCTCTCTCTCTCTCTCTCTCTCTCTCTCTCTCTCTCTCTCTCTCTCTCTCTCTCTCTCTTAAGTCATGAAAAAACAGGTGGGATATATCAGTATCACCAATATCAAAGGATGCTGCAAACAGACTTCTCATTGTATGAAAGAGAATTGCCCAAATGGGAAAAGCTTCATCAACAAGGAGATACAATTTCCTTTGTTGTTTATGAAAGGAAATTCAACACTAAGGAAACAAGTCAGCTCATCTCTCTGATATTAATAAGTTTAGAAACAGATGATGGCATTGTGCAAACAAAAGTAAACATCACACATTGCCAGAATCACAAATCTAGTGTTTTACATCAACTGAAAATAGGTGTTTGACTTGTTAGGTTTGTTCTGATTGTGTGATTCCCTATTGGTTCTATAATCTTAATACACAGTTCACACCTCTGGGGAAAACAAGTGACTGATGCCAACCCTATCAATCTTACAGTCTAGAGTTAATAGACAAAAGAGTATAGTTGGCTATTTCAGCTCATTCTACCCCCTTCAAGTTCCCCTCTCATGTGCAACCCTCTGTTTTGATTCTCACTGGTAAATAAGTGACAATGCATCCACACTATTCTGCTCTTTGCCTATACAGATTTTCTTATTCAGCCTTTTAAGTGTAGCATAGATAACATCCCTCTCCTCTTGGAATTTTATTTTGTTTACTTATTATTCTAATAAGGCCTAATAGAACATAAAAACTTGTTTAATAAAGAAATTCCCAAAAGCTTCAATAGAATTCCTCAGAGCAAAATCTGAAACTAATCAATGCAAATAATTTTAAAATATAAGACGAGCAGATATATGAGTAGTTTTTTTCTTCTTTTTAGATTTTTAAAACCATAATTACCTTTTGAAAATGTAATTATTTTATCATGAAAATAGACTGTAATTAGATGGTTTAGGGCAATATTCAAACAGATGAGACTTTTTTGTAATAATCGATTGTCAACAGAAATCACAGAAAGTAATCTAGAAATAATATTGACCTGTTGAACCCAAGTTCATTCAAATGTCTGTCAATCTAGTATAAGTGCCTAAACTATTCAGCATATATTTAAAGGATGTCAGCTTTTTATATCAATTATAGATTCTATATTATGAAGTTTTCAATTATTAATTGTATTATAAAGAGAGATGCAACTAACAAAGAGTCATCTACTGCATTTGTTAATCCAATGTGTGTGTATTTTAGATGTTTACAAAGTGAGGAAGAAAAATCATTTTATAAGAATTTAATCCAGTAGTGATGGTTTAGTGGTTAGAATGTTGGACAGTGAGTAATGAAACTGAAGGTTCAACAACTGGAATGGGAATCATATTCTCAGTTTCATAGTCTTATAATCATAATGGAAAGAGAAAAAAGGAAAAAAAAATAGAAAAAAGAAAAGAGAAATAGGATAGGAACAAGAGGTAGTAAACATAAAGAGACAAATGAAGAAAAAAGGGAACTGGCAAAAAACAATACAATTAATTTTTTTAATTACCATGATGCAAGTACAAAGATAACAATAGGAAGCAAAAAAAGGAGGATGAAGAGAGGGCAAAAGAGAAAGCGATAAAAGTGATTAACAAAATTATGAAAAATAGATACAATTGATAAAGAGAAAGATTGAGTCAAGAAGAATTGAGATCGAGAAGGAAGGAAAGAAAGATGGAAGAGAGAAGAAAGAGAAAAACAAGGAAGAGAAGGAAGGATAGAAGGAGGGATTAGATAAAAAAAGGGAAGAAAATGAGGAAGAGAAGAAAAGATAGGAAGATGAAGCAGAGAAGGAAGGAAAAGGGTGAAGTACAGAAGAAAAGGGAGAAAAATCAGGTAGAGAAGAAAGGAGGGAAAACAAGATAATGAAGGAAGAGGAGGCAGATGGAATTTTTAAAAAAAGAGAGGAGGATTTGTTAGAGAAGGACAGAGAAATGGATAGGGTGAAAAATGCCAGAAAAAAGATAAATATGTAAGAAAGATACAAAATGGATATAAGGGGGGAAAATAAGCACAAAAACTAAAAGGCTAAGTGGGAAAAAAACAAATAAAAAAAGAATGTAAAAAAGATGCAACAGAAAAGGACACTGAAAACAAGAATTCATTTTATTAGACCCCAATCTGGATGTTATGTGCCACATGGCTACAGCAGCAGAAATGGTGGCAATGAATTGCAAATACATAAAGATGGGGTATTTTCTTTTTCTATTAGTCTAAGCCAAACACAAAGAAGCCTGCATCAGGGTAGCATTTTCTTGGCCAACAAGCACAGCCAAAGATCAGTCGGCCATCTCTCAATTCTGCTGCTCACCCATGTGTTTGCAGTCAATCACAAATCTTTTAACCTGGGAAAAGTAAACCAATTCCACGTTATTAAGAAAACTTCAAACGTGATGAGTTTCTGTGATATCAGGAAAGGGAAACCACGTCCTGTGTTTGGTTATGATAAATTGCATATGAGAGATTCTGCTGGCTGAGTGAACCTTCAGCCAATATTTGGGTTGCCATGGAGTTTGGACTTCAAAACACTGCCAAAAATCAATTTGTGTCTTTGTAAAGGCCTGGCGTTTGCATCAGTACAGCAGCTTTGAAATACACATTTATGGCTTGCAAATGAGCCGCAAGTAATAATAAAAAGATGGAGGAATTTGCTAGATTATCAATTTTTAGGGCTGCCTTTGAAATAGAGAATGGCCACTTATTATAATGATTATTATTATTATCATTGTTATTACTGTCATCATCTAACTAAAGTTCAACATCATCTGGGTAATCTTCCTTTTAGTTGTTATTGCAGTTGAAATTATAATCATGACTATCAAAGCACAAAGTCTAGCATACTTATCTTGAAATCTAGTATACTAATGAATTTGATCCTCAGTGGGTCACCCCATTCAGTGATCTTATGCTAAACTTAGTGAATAACTGTTAAGACATCTGCCAGAGTGCAATGGTTAGCAAGATTGTCTCACAGACCATTTCACTATCATATTGTAGATTCAGTCCTTACTAGAAGCTTGACAACACTGGCCTTTTGCCAGAGTAAGCAAAGTACAGTATACAGATATAATTATGACTTATTTATTGTAATTACTTTAATATATGATTCTGAGATGAAGTACAGAATAATGGATCTTAAGATCTAATTCTAACACTGGCTTGGGATTTTTTTTAATAGAAAAATATTCAATACAAAGCTTTCTCATAAACTATGACTTTAGTGTACAAAAAGATAAATATAAACAGTTTCTGAAGCCAACAAAGCATGTCAATTTTAAATATACTTCATAGGGATATTTACTTAGCTTAGTCTAATATAATAGTGGAAGATCAAACTTACTACTGAATGGGTTGACAGATTAATTTTTTGAGTAAATATATTGTATATTTTCATAATATTGGTATTTCTTAAGAGATAAGCTGATTTTGATGTAATTTATATTGCAGAAATCAGTTTTTTTACCCATCACTCAGAAGCTTGAAGATTATAATGTATCATTGAATGGGACACAAGACATGAAAAATAATTGCATGACTTAAACTATTAGAAATGTTCTGACATAATTTATTATTAGTTTCTATTTCTAATTCAAAATTTGGTGAATTCAATAACAACATATAATAAAAACTGCAAATGAAACATAGCCATACACTGACAACAACAAAAACTTGAAAATGAAAAATTAAAGATGTAGTTTCGGGAAGTAAGTAGCTCTCTTTTTTTATGTGAAAAATCTACATTTTTAGGTAAGGGTTTTATTTACAATAAAATTAACATTGCCTTTTTCCCCAAAAGATAAAACTTGATGACAAATTTTATAGCATTCAAAAATCATCATAAAAGATAGCAAACGAATAATAAAACTATTCATTTTCAATCTTATTTTTTTAAGAGGCTTCTTTCTTTATGATTTTTAAAGCAAATTATGCAAATTGGCAAATTCCATGAGGAAATAATTGTTACCTTTGTCAAGTTATGTAGTAGTCTTTTCATAAACTTGTTTGATATTGTGAACTTCACTTCCAGCTGGCCTTTTCATTGATAGTCTTAGCTTCAGCTGGTCATTCCTCTAGGTAGTACCTGCTTTAATCTAATTGGGCAAAGGTCAGATTCATTGTTTGATGGTTGGGGCACCTCCTAATGAATGGAATGCCATTGGAACCAAGCAATCTTTAATACTGCCCTCAACCATGTATCCAGGCACGGGAGGTCTTCTACCAAAAAATTTGACTTTGTGTCACATCCTGTCTGTGGTTCTATGGTGGAGGTATAAGTTTGTTCCTGACCAAGCCATACAAGGAAGAGCCATCACACCAAGCAGTACCTGTTTCCTTGTCTAAAAGGATCAAAAGTCATATTCATTGCATGATGCCTCAGGTGCAACCCAAAGTGTTCTTGGAAGTAATTCCCAAGAGTTCCAGAACTGGAGCCTCATTACTGGATGCAGTTGAGTGTCATTCTATGTACATTCGTTTTTTTTATCTTACCCCTATACAGGGGATACTGTTGGTGTATTCTTAGTCCAACAAACAGGGCATAATAATATTTTAGACACCATACCTTTAATAATGGTTTTAAAAACACCACAAATTTATCATTTACTTATGATATCTGATTGCTCATACATCCCATGCAGTCCAACAAAAGTGTGGAGATATGATTGACAGGTAATAGGTCAGGGTTTAATCTCAGCTGGAATAACCATGGGAATGTAGCCCAGTCAGCAGTAGCTGTAGAATACACTGCATCTCTGCAGAGAGATAAGACTCCTACCTATGAGTTTTCCAAATATGACAATAAACTTTCTGATGATGAACCTTCAATCATGGAGCTTTGGAGAGTGTGCAGTATTCCTTCATTGCCATTATTGCCAGGTCCACTTTGATCCAAAGTGGTAGTACCAGTTGAAGTCCCATCTATTGGTCAAATAGAATTGTTTAATCATTTACTATGCTTGAAATCATTTAACTGTGTGAAAATAGAACTATGTTAAATAGCAATACTTGGAATTCTCTGTATAAAAACAATTAATAGCAATACTTGAAGCCATTTAACTGTGTGCAAACAAACAATCTCTGCCTCATTTTAAAATACTGTTACCTATAAGCTATTCACTTAAAAATCATATATAATGAATATGTATAAACAAGACTGGTCATTAAATATCCCAGAAGGGTTTATATGCCATAAAACATGACCAACCAACATGTGAAAGTAAAAATCACATGGGTTTTCATTCAAAAGTTAGAGGTGGTTACATTTTATTTGATTATTTTTGTTAGATTCAAAAACCAAGTTGAGTTCAAAACACAAAAAGAAACAGTTAACTAACATGGGGCATAAAAAGATAATAATGAAACAAACAAGTATATTTTCAAGACATAATATTTTTTGGTTATTTTCTTCCTGCAGTCAAGGTCAAGTGACAACCTTTTAGACCTTCACTATGTAACATTTATGCTAGGGATAAATGTTTTGTTAGTAAGTGATGGTAAAATAGTCAATTTAAAAATATTGTTCTCTCAAATTTTATTATTGGAAACATTGTTAATTGTCATTACTAAAGTTAATCAATATTTTGCTACATGTTAATCTTTGGCATGTATATCATGTGATCAAAGCAGTTCAAACTGATTTAGGTATTAGTTATGGTTGTTAGTATCATGATAGTTGGTGTGTTGACATGTCGCTTCATAAATGAGTATGCAATGTTGTCTAATTTAGGAACTTTTTCTTTACATTTTGAACTCGGCCATAATGCCATGGAATCAACTAAAAATATGTGTTGTATAAAGTGATAGCACAGTTGATTACAGTACAGTAACCAGATGGCTCAAGAAATTTCACCTCAACAAACAGGCAAGGTCAGGTAGTCTGAAAAGAAGGATTCTGAGGCCATGCTCTAAACCATAGTTGCAAACCCAATGAGTAGCAATTGGAGAATATTAGCATCTCACAGTCTAGTGGGGTTCATCACCTTCACAACCTTCGCATCTAAAGCTGCCTAACATTATGAAAATATTGCAAAACTTTTGACTCCCCCTAGTAATTTTTTACTTGATAAAAGATCTATGATCAAAAATTCATTTTAAGTAATCAAATCAACATAGTTAAAAATAGGATACAAAACATTTACCAACAACAACATATATTATAGATAATATATTTGAAGTTTTACTAAAAAAAAAGAAAATGTATTGACCTGTTTTCATTTTTTCTTTTATTTCTTTATTCTATTTTTATTCTTGATAATGTCACTTCCTTAAATAATGTTCTGAGAGTGATATGAATGAATTTCAAAATGCAAACTAAATCACAACTAACTCTAGTCTTTTAGTCATATATTGATTATCTATCATCAATTTGTTTAGACTTAACTTCCTTCTATGCAACATTTGATATTTCCTTAACTATTTCAACTGCCATGCAAAACCACGGTTGTGAATATTGCTTCACTAATTTATAGTATAATCTTTTATTCTAACAACAAATATGATGTTTATAACAATCTGTATGCTGTATTTATATAAAGTGCAATTTTTCCATGAAAATTTTGCTGCTAGAATCACTGTTGTAGACTCTTACTTTATCTGACAGGCTTTGACTAAAAACAATTTCACAGAAAGTCAAGCTGATGTTTCTGAACAAAATGGAGGCTGCTACAGGAAATATATCCAGTTGTGTCTGTCTTCAAAACACAGCCATGAACTAATGACACTTTTATGCTGTCTTAGAGGATGTGTCCCTCTGTAAGAAGTGATGCAGCCTCCTCCCAAATTGGAATGCTCCAGTGGTATAGACAAGTGTAATTCAAATTACAGCTTCTAAACAGGGGGCTATAAGATCACAAAATACTATAACAATCCTCCTATGTATTTGACCCAAAAAGGTTCTGCTTTGTAGTAGATATATGAGCTGAAATGATAATTTCATAAATGTATTTTTTAATATGTTTATATATACTATTTAGTTTTATTGTAAAGAACAGAAATATACATTGTATCCTTTAAACTGTAACCAAAACCTTGTTGAGGTGTGGTTTAAGAATGGAAAAAAAAATAATGTCTTTCTCTTAATAATCTTTGCCAAATCCTAAGTGCATAGTATACACCAATGTGCATTATATGACAAAAAACACAAACACTAAATATTTCTGTAATAAACATGTGATATAGTTTTTTTTGTCACTCTTCTCATCATCCCTTTTGTTTAAATTTTCTATTTAATTTTATTTTTTTATTAAATCAACATGGAATTTTTTTATCTTAAGAGTAATATCATCAATGATTTTTATCAAATATGTTAAACATTATCAAACATTATAAATTATTTTCCAAGTATTTATTTTATCTTAATTTTAGTTGCTTTACACAGCTACTAATTCAAATATTATTGGCTGTCAAGTCACACCAAAACACTTGGTCACAAAAGTCCAGCAGAACTGGGCTTGTTTCATTCTTAGGTGGGTGATCTCTTAAGAACAAAAGTTAATGTAAGCAATCTGAGGCTTGTCTGCCTAACTAAGCAAAGCTTAGTAAATTCCAATTAGACAGACTGGCTCCTGCCAGTCACCCAGCTTTAACCAGATACACTTTAAATTTCTTGAAGTGAAAATAGTTTTTGTCCACCAAAATCATAACAACATCACCATGACCTTTGTGACATGTTGTTTTTATTAATTCAAAATTGCAAACTGGTCCCTACAATATTCTTCTCTTGAATCACATGTAAATAATAATCTACTGACACTATAACTGTAATGAGAAGGTACTCACAACTTTGCCTGTTATATAAAACTATGAAAGGAAACTAAAATTAACCCATTATAACTCAATGTCCTTATTTGAGGACAGTTCAAATAAATAGGAAAAAATCTTTAAATACTTACACTCTCATTAATTTAATGTATTCTTTCCATTCATAAAACTTATATCTATATTTACAGTAATGAAAGTTAAATGGATGCTTCAGTGTATTTATGTGTTTCCTTATAATAAACTGATGATAAATCAGAAAATCAAAAATTTGGGTTATAATGGGTTAAGAAGGAAACTGAAGAAAGAAAAATTAGTCAAAAATTAATAATTTCCACTACGTTTAGGAGTTCCTTTGAAGTATATCACAAAATGCTTATTACTTTATAAAGTGATTCAAAGTTCTTCATTCTCCCAAAATAGAAGTGATATAAAGTGAGCCATAGATTCAATTAATGGCCTTCATAGTCTATTAAAAGGTCAAAACTTGGTTTGTTTTTCAGTGACACTTGTGCACTGGAGTTCAAAACTATTCTCTCTTTACATGTCAGTCATGTGTCACTAATGTCTCTCCCTCCAACCAATACTGTGTCAGATCTTCTATCCCAATTTGTCAACATAAATCTGACATACAAAGCAGACGAGCAAGTTGTAATGTTATCAGAGGTCCAATAATGGCTGGATACAGAGTTGGATGGTGAACATTGGTGTCTGGCAGAAGTAAAATTGACTTGAAGAATTAATAAAATTTGCAGAAACTTGGAATTCAGCTTTACTGCTAAAGACATACTATTAAGCTTTCCAACAAAGTTATAAATTGACAATCAAAATTTGTGATGTCTTCTAAAATCAGCAAAATATTCAGAATGAAGTTCTTTAAAATTTGAGATATCTTCTAAGACCAGCAAAATATAAAGAATGAAGATCTATGAAATTTGTGATATCTTCTAAGGCTAGCAAAATATAGAGAATGAAGATCTATGAAATTTGGGATATCTTCTAAGACTAGCAAAATATAGAGAATGAAGATCTATGAAATTTGTGATATCTTCTAAGACTAGCAAAATATAGAGAATGAAGATCTATGAAATTTGTGATATCTTCTAAGACTAGCAAAATATAGAGAATGAAGATCTATGAAATTTCTGATATCTTCTAAGACTAGCAAAATATAGAGAATGAAGATCTATGAAATTTGTGATATCTTCTAAGGCTAGGAAAATATAGAGAATGAAGATCTATGAAATTTGTGATATCTTCTAAGACTAGCAAAATATAGAGAATGAAGATCTACCATGAGGAGGGAAGTTTGACCATTTAAGGTTTATTGTCTTGATTAAAATTAAAAATAAATTTTAAAAGTTGTAATGAAAAGAGAGATTCTGCTTATTAATGATATACTTTTAATTAATTAGAACCAGATCTCTCACTCTTACTAGTCCTGTAACCTGGTTTAGTCATGGAAGCATATTCATGTAATATGTCTAGGGAAGGAATAACTTGGTAGAGTCCATCCCTCACCAGGTCTACCATGCGTCTGAATTCAGAGTTCTCCTTTTCCTAGACTGGTTGCCTTCCCAATGATAAAAAGCAGTCTTCCTTGCTATTTCCTCATAGCTGGAGGGAGAAAAGTTATTTGCCTTGGTTTCTTTGTTTGTTGGTATATCAGCTTATTTTATGCTGATGCCATCCTTGTAGATCAACAGTGATACTATTTATCTCATTGCTCAGAGGATAAGGAGGTTCATGCCTTTCCCAAGGGTATTGGCCCAAAAGTAAACATAATAACATAACTGGAGTTTGAACTTGTTTGGTTTGAGGCTGCAGTGCAGAACCTTAGCCATTACGCCATGTGGACACCCCCAAAAGAATAGTTAGATTCATATCTTTCCCATGGGCACTAGCACTATGTGAAATGCAAAAAGCTTTGACTAGGATTTGAACTCGGTTAGCTGGGTACATTTCCTACAACAATAACCTTTATGCCCTGAGAGCCACATAATGTTGGTGAAAATGTTCCCACCCAAAAAAGATAAAATTATATCATATTATTCCTGAAAATGAATAAAGTTTTAATTCAAACAATATAGCATATTTTATAGAAGATAAGACCCCCACCTCACCATTTATAGTTAACATTATTATATTATGAAAGTACCCTTAACATTATTGTAAAGGTACCCATGACATAAGTGAAATATCAACTGCCTTACCCAAGATTTGAGCTTGATTCTCAAAGTCCATTTACTGCAGTATCATATTATATTGAAATTCATTGGAAATATTTTTTAATAGAGACAATAATTGATATCTGCAAAAATTATCATGATAATAATTGGTTTATGCAAGATGTGATGAAAAAGTATCGAGATTGAAGCTTTAATTTTTTTTTTTATTTTAAAATTGAAATCAAGACATACACAGCTGAGCAACTTATCAAATAAAATGATGATATCTAGACTGTCAGTTAGATGAGTCAGAGATATTTTGGAGAAAATAAAATGTTTTGGTGAAACACAGGGTTGTGCAATGGCAGCACCTACCATACTCAACAGACCTAGCTCTATTTTAACTTCTTCTTTATTATAAGAATTAATATAAAAAAGAGAAGAATTTTCAATTTCTAAATACCAAAAGGTAGCAGACATTAGAATAATTTTATGGTACATATCAAGAGAGAAGTTTCAGAGGTGCTTCAATACATGGAAAACTCACTGGAATTAGCTGACCAGTAAGCTGGGGTAGTAGAATATGCCAACTGTGCCACTGTGGAGAGGTAAGACCCCCATAACAAGTGTTCTGGATATGACACCGAACTGCATTTGATGATGAACCTTCAGTCCAGGAGCTCTGGGGAATATTGAGCACCCTCTGTCATTACCATTACTCCCAGGTACACTCTGAATCCAAGTGGTAGGACCTATTAGGGATCCATCTATGGGTCAAAAAGAATTTTTTTATCATTTACTATACTTTGTTTGTTTGTTTTAATTTAACAATGTTCAAACAAATAACTGTTCAATTGAATAATAAGTATAACACATTGATACTTGGAACCATTTAACTGTGAGCAAACAAATGAGCCCTGGCTTGTTTAAAAATTATTACCAACAAACTAAATATTTATAAATCATATATCTAATATATCTATAAAAACAGGATTTGGTATTAAATAATCTACAAGAGTTGGTATGCTGTAAACTCCAACCAACCAACCTGAAATGAATATACTGAATGCTTAAGAGACTATTTTGAAGGAAATGAATGCTTCATTCATTGTTCATTTCTGCTTCCATCAATATAAGCTATTATGATACGTTTTGAAAACATCTTTGTAGGAGTTATCCCCTTAGTTTTCTAAAAATATGCAAATACTGAAGCTCTGGATATAAAATAACAAAGATGGCTGCCAACTGTTATTCATTGCCAAAATGATATTAAGTCTAGTATCATCTCTATCCTGTCTATATTGCTACACCGTGCTGCGAACAAGATAATAAATGGCAACGCAAATCCCCAAGGGTCTCTTTAGATAAGAACAACACAGTCTAGTCCATCCTGCAATACCACAAAACTCCCATCCAAAGCATTGGTCTATCCCCAGTGCCACTCCTACTCTACTGTCGACTTTGCCATTCCATTCCTTCTCAACCCCTCCTTTACAAGCCACACCTTGAATAGATTGCTGCTGCACAATGCCATGAAAAAACCCTCAACTAATGCAATGTACATCGAAGAAGAGATATAACAGGTGTACACATAACTCCTGCCCTCTTTTGAATGGTGATATAGTAGCTATCCAAAATCAACTCAACCACTAGTCAAACACTATGGACAAAGTCATCACAGTCTTTACAGATCATTAATATTGAATCATTGTTTATGGATCAGGCAGTATTATTCCTGGGATCTGCAGTTTCTCAAAAAAGTTGGCAGTCAGTTCCTGGACCACTCCCATACCAAGTGCAATGCTGGAACTCACAAATCCTGTCTGTAACATCCTGCTCATACATCCCAATTCTCCAATCTCTTCCAGTGATGATGCTCATGTAGCAATTAGGCTCCCTATAAGGAATACATCAGCATAGCTTTGGCACTCACAGCACAGGCTAACAAAAATTCCTCTGGCTCTGCCCAAGTTATTCTCATATAAGAGGACAGGCCTTAAAGAGTTGTTCACTCCTTATAGAGCCTTACCTGCATGCAAGGGAGGGAGAGGGGAGATGCAAGAGTTGTACCCCTTGTCCTTTATAGATATGCTGTTAACAAGGCTCTGGTGGGAAGTAAAACAACAAAGATGGCTACCAACTGCTATTCATTACCAAAGGGATATTAAATCTAGTATCATTTTCTATTCATACAAGTAATGTAACCTGATTGTTGTTCATCATCTGTCAGGTGTGAGTCCCTGTGGTGTGGTGGCTATCATCCTAAACTGCAACATTGTAGTAAATATGTTCAAACCCCAGTTGTGCTATTATGTTCATTTTCAGACTAAAAACCTGATAAAAGTATTAACTCCCTTATCTCCCCAAATATGGGTTGAATAGTTACAACTATTTCCTTCAACAAGGATGGCTTTGGCATTGAATAATTCACAAAGGTTGATATACAATTAAATAAAGAAACCAGACCAAACCAAATCATCATAAACCTTAACTTCTTTTATTAATATTTCACAATTTATCAAATAAATTTCAAATGTGTAAGAGGGTGAATCAATAAGTCTGTAACCTGACACAGTTAATAACTGGATATTTATCTAGAATTTTCACTTTTTTAATTATTGTCACTAAATTGACAAGGAAGCAGATGATGTTGAAAAATCCTCTTGTGAAAGGCATCCTTGTAGAAAAACACGAGTGGTACTATTTAACCCATATCTGAGGGGAAGAAGGGGGTTCACACCAATCTCAAGAGAATTAATCTGAAAGTGAATATGTAATAGTGCAACTGGAGTTTGAATTCACTTACTACAATATCAGAGTTCAGCACATTAACCACAACATCACGGATTCTGTCCTCTCCCTATTTTCATTATTATCAAATTGATCACATCACCCAACATGAGGTGAATTACACAATTGTTTATTATTAACAGTCAGCTTCACTGTTTTGATATCTCTTGAATTTACAAAGGAACAATTTTTTTCAGATACTTACTTCACCTATTCAAAATAGCTTTGTCTTTTGTAAACAATAATTTTGAAAATCCCTCTTCTTAACTGCCAGAAAACATAATAAAAACAATACTTTTAAAATCTATAATACCCTATTATATGATAGTACACCAAGGACTAAATAGAATTTTAACACAGACACTGCATAGCAGAAGGTTTTCATAATAAATTTTTATTTATGGTGCAAAGTATTTACTAAGCTTTGTATGAAACATGAAAGCTTAAGAGTATCTTTTTACACACAGATACCAGATAATGTCCAAATCTTTCTTTCTATATTCTTGGTGGATGTACAGTCTGAATAATAGAGCCCCAGTACCAAAGAATAACTGCTGGCATCTTCACTTGTTATTTAATGCGTGTGGATACATGATGTGGAGTAAGAATTATTATCATAAAAGAACTGAACAATATGAGCCATGTTGAAATTAAGTTGATCACCTGGTCTCAGGGGACCATCCTCCAATTACTACCTGAGAAGCAAAACTAAGTTTATTGCTTAGTGCTTGAGGCACCCCAAAAGGTGAATCCTGAGTAATCAATTTGTGTGCCCTAACCCCACTCCCAACATTAAAATGATCTTGTGTTGAATTTGGCCAGGTGGGAGGTCAGATAATTCCTTTATGCTAATGCACATGGGAAATGTATGAATCTACTTCTTTCTTCAGCCATAAGTTAATAATAGGACAGATTGAGCTCTTTTGCCTGGGTAGAGTAACTGGTCAAGGAGCCGAAAAAAATTCTGAACCCAAGCCCGGGAACTGTACTTCACTTAAAAATTGATGGGGTGCTGCATCCTGCTTGTGTTACGGGGGAAGGTAAATAATTACATTATGTGGTGTAATATTTAACAAGCAAGGCTAGCAGACCATTTTTTATGAGTTCTTTTCCCACTGAGTGCTTTTCTAGCTTTGTGCCATACTAAGCTAAGCTTAGTAAATGGTTACATCAGTGCTTCTGACCATATTGCAATGGTTAATAAGTTAGCATCACAAACAAACTGCTTCTGAGTAGCATGTTAAGTCATTACTAGAACTGTACTTCACTTAAAAATTGATGGGGTGCTGCATCCTGCTTGTGTTACGGGGGAAGGTAAATAATTACATTATGTGGTGTAATATTTAACAAGCAAGGCTAGCAGACCATTTTTTATGAGTTCTTTTCCCACTGAGTGCTTTTCTAGCTTTGTGCCATACTAAGCTAAGCTTAGTAAATGGTTACATCCGTGCTTCTTACCATATTGCAATGGTTAATAAGTTAGCATCACAAACAAACTGCTTCTGAGTAGCATGTTAAGTCATTACTAGATGCCCAATACTTTCAGCCTTGTACCAAATCTAAGCTACACTTTGTTTTTTTCTGACCTTGTGCCAGACTAAGCTGAATCTAGCAAATGGCTACAATTCAAGGAATGTAGTTGATAACTGTGTTATTTGCAATATAATTCATACCAAGCACTTTATGAAGATAAAAATTCAGCTGAATCAAAATTACTAAACTTCAGAATTAATGCACAAGTACAAATTATAGTACACAAAATGAAATCTTTTGTTTTGCTGTTTTGTTTTTTATTTTTATTCTTTTCATTTTGAAGTATTTGTTTTATTGATATTTCTCTCAGCTGTAGGTTCATTATCTTGTTTTAAAATACTTTTAATGCAATTTTGGTTTGTTTTAATTCGATTCTACAAGAGCAGATAACAACAATCAATATTGCTACATTTGTCAAAACAACTCCTTTACATTATTCCACAATTCATTCAGAAAAGTATTCTCATTTTTGTTGTTCTTTATCAGCTGATAAGGTTTTTGTTTTTCTTGGAGATGGTTGTAGATCTAAAATGTTAAGGATTCCTTCTACTAGCAGGAATCCACAATACTTATTCTGCAAAAACAAGACATCATTCAAGAATTCCTCATTGATCTTTTGTGAAAATCACTGACACTTCAATATTGACCTGGATCAGTTGATGCTTGATCTGGGTCTGGTAGGGATAAAGTATGAATGAAAGTTTGAGATCTTTAATCAGAATATATTGAACAGAACATACAGAGATTTCAAGTTCTTAGCTCTTCTCTTACAAAGGTCTGGATATACTCTGGTCAACTGACTTTTGAACCCTGATGATATTCTTGGGTGTATGGATTGTTATTGGAAACCCAAATGGTGAGGAACCCATTGCGCTCCAATCTTCACAAGTGTCGTGAGCTTCAAAGTTCTTAACCAACATGAAAATCGTACTCCTGTTAGAAAATATGTTGAAATCGAACAACCTTCTATATCTTGCTTGAACAGTCTTAAAAGGCTTATTTTGAAATATGAGGTTCCCACAAAAGAACTTCTACTGCATTATCAAAGGTATGATTTTGCTATATTTGTTTAAATTATCCAGAATGTTAACTATTTCCTGACAATAGTTTGAAAAGAGAAAGAAAATAAAGACAACTGAGAAGTTCTGAGAAGGCTCAAAACACACACACACACACATATATATATATATATATATATAGTCATCCACAGACAGATCTGTTTCATTCTATCAGAACTCATCAGTGTGGCTAGACAGTAGCTTCCCGTAGCTAGGATCGAAACCCGGTTGACTCAAGCGTCAAGCCAAAGCCTCTAACCATTCAGCCATGAGGAGCCATTAGCTGCGAAGTAAATTTTAAACAGTTATGAATCACAATTACTATTGTTTACATACATCCATTCAATGGCTGCTATCTATATATATATATATATATATATATGTGTGTGTGTGTGTGTGTGTGTGTGTGTGTGTGTGAATATATAAGATCAATAATAAAGTCAAGAACAAGCTTGTAAAAGTGAGTTGTGCATTTGGCAAACTATATAAACATGTGTGGTACAACAAACACCTAAAGAAAAGCAGAAAGACCAGTGTGTATAGAGCCATTATCATTAGCACCCTCTTATATGGCAAAGAGTTGTGGGTCACTTATTAGCACCACCTATGATTCCTCCAATAGTTTCATCAGTGCTGCCAATGCAATATCCTTAACATCCCCTGAAGTGATTTCATCACCAATATTAAAGTCCTGGAAAAGGCAAAGTTCATCAGTATCAAGGCCATGCAACTGAAGTCTCAACTGCACTCAGCTGGACACATCTACAGGATGAGGAATCATCACTTGTCTAGAAAAAGACAATCCTGTATTCTCATGCTCTGCAACATATCATTGTTGATGGTCCACCCAAGCTGAGAACTGTGACATCTAGCATCTCACCACCATGATAACTCCTTGGAAAACACTGCAGGGTTATTCTTAAGGGCAAATGACACAAGAAGAGGAACCACAATACTATACCATTAAGCCCTGACCAGACCTTCAAGTATGGCCGCTGCAACTATGCCTGCTTGTCCATCACAAAAATGCCCACGATTGGTATGGAACAGTTCTTTCTTGATCTTTGTTTTACAAAGCCAAACCATGATGACATTTATATATTTATATCTTTGGGAAAGAGAGTAATAGGTCTTCCCATGCCATGCTTGCTAATCCTGTGTAAGCAGGACATTTAAATTCATTATTTTCTTTCTCTAAGAATAATTACCCTACCAAGGTAACAGAGCCTAATCTGAATGACAAGTTCCTCATTGCTGGGATTAAAAGTAGATTCATGCAAGGAAATTAGTGCAAAGTGAACACAAGCAGTATCAGGTATATTTTTAACAAAGCTTACTGATTCCATTTTTCATGTGGATAACTATTACATAAGTTATACATTTACATATATATATATATATGTGTGTGTGGGTTGTTCAAAAAATTCTCATCCTCACTCAGTAAGAAGAGTAGAGCTGAATATTTTTGTCATGGCATCACACTACTACATCTTATAGAATTATAAAAATCAAAATTATTTTTTCTAGTTTTATAAAAAGAGGTTGTGTGTTGCTATAATAAAAATGTTTAGCTATGCTCTAGGCAAGGCTCTAAGCTTTTTGAATGATTTTCACATTAATATATATATACATATATAAAGTAAAAAAAAAAGTTAAGTTGGCGACCTTAGTCGAGGGTGACATGAAGGCTCCCTCTTCAATAGCTACTACACCAAGGTGTAGGGTAGGGTATTACTCCCTCCTTGGATTGCTCCACTTTACCCTTAATGCTTACCTTATAATGCTGAGTGTTAAGCAAGGCAGCATCAAGTACCATTTTTTGTGTCTTTGGTATAACTTGACCTAGGATTGAACATCAGTCTTCCAGACCATTAGTGAACACTCTACTCATTAGGCCGAGTTTCACATGTTAAAGAAATATTTGAAAATTTATAGAACCTAATGTGATCTATTTGTATCATACAATCAAACAACAACCTGGATCATATAATGTAACCTCTTTTTCTGGCAAGATTAATATTATGACAATACAATATTCCACTTAATTTGACAGACGGTAGAATAACAAAAACTTATCTACAATATTAACTAATCTAATTTTGTACTTTATAAAACTTTATTAACAATATTTTGCTTCATACTTTCAAATCCCTTAATTCATTGCTTAAATAAGTCATAAATACAATTTTGGATTGTTGTTTTTATTGTTTTTCCACATATTAAAGTTTTATAATAATTGTTGTTCCTAATGACATTGCTATGACAACATCACAGACAGTTTTATATTCCCAAATATTTTTCCTCCCAGCGATGGGTTAAATAGTACCATGACTGCTCTTCAAGAAGGATGGCTTTGGCATTAAATAACCTACAAGGGTTGATATGCCATTAAACAACAAAGAAACCTAATATTTTTCTGTAAATAATTTTTTTTCCAAATCTTCATCTATAAAAACCAATATAAGGAGAAAAATCACAATAAACAAATAAATAAATTTACACGCACACACACACACACACACATATATATATATATATATATGTCATGCTGCTAGCACAGATTTCCCTGACTCTCTTACCTTTTGCCTCAATCTTCTATCAGTTCTGGCAGGTCTTCAAGAATACATCCTGTGTCCATACAGAGCTGTTGTGGATAAGTTCTTGCTGGTCTACCAACACTTGCATGTCAATATGAAGAGGTCCATAGGAGAACGTCACTTATGAGTTCGTCCCTATATGCAGGACACTGCTGGAGAAGTAAGAACAAACTCATATATATATATATATATATATATATATATATGTAAACTTGTGGTATAATGGTTGCCATCATTAGAGATGGACACAGCAACCCAAGTTCAAATACTAGATGAGGGTGTTTGCTTTCCACATAGTGCTAATACTCTAGGGAAAGATATGAATCCAATTATTCTCTCTCCAGCTATGAGTAAACAGTTGGGCAGACTGGGCTCTTTAACCTTAGAATGACTACTGGTATATGGGAAGGAAAACTCTGAATTCAAACTTATTACTCTGTGAAAAATGGACCTTGTGTCACATCCTGTTTGTGTGGAGGGTTTGGGTCTATATATATATATATATATATATATACTTACATAGGTACAAAACATATAAGGACCGTTGTTATACAATTAATACCTAATATAGATGTATATGTGTATTTTTTGTGTGTGTGTGAGAGAGAGAGAGAGAGAGAAGAAGAGTTTGTTCATAGAATAATAGATATCAGTTTGAGTAGTGTTCATTGTTAAGCATACCTAAGTCATATATTGTTACAAAATATCCTTTATTGAAGACTAATAAAGAAATATAAAAAGCCTCGTTTTTATGAGACATTTGGCAAACACTTTATGGAGTATTTCATGTCTTTTTCATTGTACATACATAAAGAATCTAGAAAATGATCTGCTCTAATAAAATTTCTTGGCATTCACTTTCAGGAACAAGACATAAATAGATGTTTTATACATAGGTGTTTTTTTTTTCCTTCAGACATGAAAATGTTCTTATATATATATATATATATATATGTGTGTGTGTTCTTTTCTCTCCTTCACACACACACACACACACACACACACACACATATATATATATTTGATAACTGTACAATTACTGTATAACTCTTGTATCTTTGATACAGTTGTACCAATATTTACATTTTATCAAGTAACAACACATTTTTGTCAATACTTATCACTTCTCATTCGTCACAATGCTTAACAATTTTTTTCCAAACTGATAAAACTACAAATATTTTGAGAATGAGTTATATAAATTAAAATGACTTATCTACTTCAGAATCCTTTACAAATTCTATAAAACAAGGATTTTTATCTGGTTATTTATCAACTATGTCAGACAACTTTCAAACATGAACAAAGTCATCATCATCATCATCATTAGCTGCAGCAGCATTAGAACATACTGACAACATGGGTTCCCTTAACTCTCAGTCATCATCCATCTTTATTTGATATCTCTTTTAGCAAGTCCTCAAGATGGCATCCAGTGTCCATATAGAGCTGATGAATGTAAGTTTTTACTGATCAACCAATACAAATGTAACCATGTGTAGGGCTTATAAAAGAACACTGCTCATGAGTTATGTCCTTTCCTCCCTTGCAGTGAACTTTGAGGTCAAAGGTAAGTAGCCATTCAGTTGCTGTTTTGTAGTATGTTACCTCCAAGATTTGTTCAAAACAACATGCAGTATCCTTGTGTAGTTTCCATCTAGCTTTTTCTCCAGGCATTTCATCAAAGCTCAAGCGGTGCAACCATACAATAGTACTGATATGACTACAGCTGTGAAGAATTTTCAATTTATTTTATCTGAGAGATCTGATTTTCAAAAAAAATTAGATACTTCTAAAATCACTTTTGTAACTGATACTAGATTAACAAAACTGAATACATTGACTTTATGACTACTAAGATCATTATCAGTATTAAAGTTAGTATGAAAGTAACTTTACAGTGAGGAAGTCCCTGTAGCATACTGGCTGAAATATTATAGTTTGAACTCCAGTCACACTATTACATTTATTTTCAGACTAATATCATTGGAAAAGGTATAAACCCCCTTATCATCCCACCTATGAGTTAAATAGTACCACTGCTGTTCTTCTATAAGGATGACTTTGACATTGAATAACCAACCCACAAAGGTTGGTGTGCCATTAAAACTAAAAAGGAAAAACAAGAAACCTTCATCCTTTACAAATTTTCAATGTTTAATGTATTGACTGATATGATCTCATTGAAATTTTTTTTATTTTCCAGAACATTTTATGATATAGCTAACTTTTGAAATATGTCAACATTCTAAATCATGTAAAATGAAAATATTAGACATCATAAGCCTTTTTGTGGGTGGGCAGGTTCCAATCAACTTTTCATTTATCATTATATATTAGTCTTTTCTTTTCAAAAAATCGAAGCCATTACTTCATCTGCCATCATTACCATTAGAATCAAAACAAGTTCTACTACTTCATCAGACATATTTTTGCTCCTGGGCATAGCCAGTTTATTTTAAAGACATTGCTTCTTGAAGTAAAATTCTAGTTTGCAGAATCATTTGCCTCTTAAGTCATTTTTTTCTTCAGGCCATTAAGTCTGGAAAAGAATAAACTTTTCCTGCAATAAAGTGCACATTATCAAAAAGAAAAGAGAGAGTTGGTTGGCTTAGTAGAGGAAGCAGTTTCTTATTTTCATCCAGTACCAATAGCCTGTGTTCAAGTTCAGGTAAAAATTAGAATTTCAAATGCTGATTTTCCATGGACACTTCCTGACGGAAAGCAGCGCATGACACTTAAATGTGTGGTTTACCTTTTACCAAACTAAGGTAAGTTTAGTTAACATGTGTAAAAGAAATCATATCACCACTTTCAAGAGTTGCAAGTCAGGTCTTTTTTATATGGAAGAGAAATAAGATATGAAAACCAACTAAGTGTAATGTATATATATCTATAATTACATTTTATTCCATATTATGTTCCTTATATAATAATTTGGAAAAAACTTTCAACTTTAGAAAAAGTATATTAGAGAATGTCAAAAGTGCACAGGAAGTTGTCATGACAACATTATTAGGAATGCTGATCTTTATGAATCTTTAAGAATTGAAAAGCAAAAAATGTACTAAATTTTGATTATGACCACAAGCTATGAATTAATTAAAGTATTGAAAATTATTTCTGTTGTGTGAAATTAAATACTGCTTGTAATAAAATACAATTAAATAGTATATAAAATTTGTGAATTTTGGGTATAAGTTTTTGCAATTCTAATCTAGGTCAAATTAAATGGGATATTGTTTTAATATTGCCAAAAAATGTAATATGTAGCAAAGTCCAGGTTGTTGTATGTTTGTTTGACACAGAGAGAATACAGCTGATTCTTTAAGTTTTTACTATTCTTATTTTGCTTATGAAATGACATTTGAACATCTTTTGAATTACGAGAAAATCATGGTCTGTTTAAACTGATTAGTCCCAAGTATGTTTAAATCTTCTTCCGATTTTAAAGTACTTGTATGTATTTACTCAACTCCTCCACCAAAGGCAGGATTTGACACAAAGTCAATTTTTAAGTAGAGTAAAGCTGGTTTGAACTCAGTGTTTTGATTCTACTAGATCGGTTACTTTACCAAGGCTAAAGAACACAGTCTTCCCTCGTATTTACCTATAGCAGAACAAAAGGACTCATACCTTTCCCAAGGGCATTAATGCAAAGTGAAAAGCAAACTGTCTGATACAGAATTTGAACTGAAACCACTGAGACTATTTCTTATAACAATAACCATGCATCTCCTACTTTTTAAAAGTACAGCTATGTTCATGTAGATACTTTCTAAGACATCTCAGAATTCACTGATATAAACTATTTTATAGTTCTTATAAGGGATAATATAAATACCTGTTTCCGAAAAAGTTTTCCTATTTGATTTATTGGTTATGTCCCTTAATGTTTTGGATGTGTTTATGATGAGTTGAATGCCAATCTTTTAAAACTTTCTGTCTGTTACATTTAATATTGAATTAATTGATTAAATTACATATCTACTGAAGTTGGTTTTACCAAGATCATCTTTTTGGATGTTAATATCTTGATCTTTATTAGTGAGAATTTTTTATACCTTTCTTTTGGCATTGTGTATAAAAGAAATGGGGCATTGGAGGGGGTTTTAAGAAATTTTAATATAAGTAAGTTGGTCAACCCTCATTGAGGGCAACCTGAAGGCTCCTTTTCAATAGCTATTACACTGAGATGTAGGGGAGGGCACTACTCTTTTCCCTGGATTGCTTTATAATGCTGCCTTATAATGCTGAGTGTTAAGCAAGGAGGCATCAAGTACCATTTTTTGAGTCTTTGGTATGACTTGAGTTGGGATTGAGCCCCAGTCTCTCGAGCCATTGGCAAACACTCTAATTATTATACTAATGTTGGGGCTGCATATCCTAGTCTCTTAAACAATAACTTTTTATAATACCATTTTTGATTCTCTTGCTGTCACATGAGTAGAAATATACATGGTCATTGTTGTTGATTTCTTTTCAGTATACATTTAATTCTAATTCATCAATAATTTTAATTAGTATAAAAAAAAGTAAGCAATTTTGAGTTGCTCTTTTATAGAGAGAAATCTGTGTTTTTTTAATTGTTTAGTTTGTCATTGACACTAAATTATATCCAGTAGTAATGCTCCAGTCCTGGTTTGATTCAGTTCAGTTTGGTTGTTTAATGGCATATCAACCTTTGTGGGTTATTTAATGCCAGAGCCATCCTTCTAGAAGAATACCAGTGATGCTATTTAACCCATAGCTGAGAGGGTTCATACCTTTCCCAAGGGTATTTGTCTGAAAGTGAATGTAATAGCACGAATGGAGTTTGAACTTGCTTACAGCATTTCTGCAGTCCAGTGCTTTAACTGTTACACCACGAGGACACCCACTTCCATTTCTGGAGAATTCTGGAGTCATCTCTTCATTGTGATTAAACCCACACTGATTCAAAGTGGTTGTACCCATTAGAATCCTTTCTATGGATCAAATAGCTCTTTCTGAGATTACATTTAAAATAATTATGAACTACATTTATATATTGACTCTTAAGGCATTGATATTGCAATTAGGTGTTTACCTACTTAAAACAATAGTAAAGTACATTTAATTACTCAAAAATTATATTAGAAAGGAATACTTGAAAACATAACTGTGGACAATCTATTTGTATTAGATTAGAAAAATTGCTGAAAACCTTATAAAGACTGATGAATTATTAGTATTAGATAAGAATTATTAATTAAAGATGTATAATTGTAAGTAAGTTATTGTTATTGTTATGAATAGAAAATTATTTATATTAAGACTTGTTACTTTAATTGTTTACAAATTATTATTATTATTTAAATCTATACAATTTCTGGTAAATAAACATTGACTTCAGCATTAACACATTAGTGAAATCTATGATTGGTTCTACTCTGTTTAATCTGTCATTGCTGTCTGATATTTGGAGGGTATCAGATTAATGCATTGTCATACTATTACAGACATATTATGTCTTTTGGTAAGATGTACAGGAAAGGACCAGATTCTTGGAATTCAAAAAAGAGACAAGCTAAGTTATTAAATTGAATTTTTGTTTGCAAAAATTATTGCCAAATTTAAAATATAAAAAATTTAAAACAGGGTCAAAACTCATGACTCAGAGTTTCACAGCAATGATCATAAGGAGAGCAGGTAATCCACATGTTTGACTTATTGAATTGAACCACAGTAAAATTTTATACTATTGCTCTGATTATATATATATATATATATATATATATATATATATAATCCAAGGAGACAATCCTGGGTGTAGGAGTATCTAATATATATATATATATATATATATATATATATATATATATATATATATTCTGATATTTACCAAGCTTAAATAATTTAATTTCTTCAGGATAACATGATATGATACAGAAATGGTTCAAGGTGGAAATATTCCACTGTACCAATCAGGCAAGAAAGGAGATTTTGTTTGGTGTGGTTGTTTGGTTTTATGGCATGTAAACCCTTGATGGGTTATTTGATTTTTTCCAACAATCATATGGTTTTAAGTCAATAACTATCCTTAATACAAATAATTTGACTATTTGTATGGTTTCAAGTATTTCTATCTTATCTTAATAATTTCCAAACATATCTATATGACTCATACATCAGACACTAACAGGTACTACCTCTGAATGGGGTCTCTGTCAATCGAGTGGTAGCCTGCATGAAAAAATTCTATTGTGTTTTCCCTGTAAGTAAATGGATTATATAATATTAAATGAATTATAAGATGCATGGACTTATAAAGCACCCCTCAATTTGTGCAGGCTTTAGAAAAGATATATTTAGATTAATAGGTGAAAAGTTTTTGCCTGACATTCATAGTCCTACCCATAATCATGTCATTTTTTAAGTTTTGTATGTGTTCAGGTCTTTATTAAATCCTAATACTTACATTCAAAAACTTCATTAGCTTTGTTTATGTACATGCATGGTTATGCACAGTCACTTAATTTTCTTCTTAACTGGTGATATTTTATTGGAAATACCTGTAAGTACTACTGTCATACATTTTTACCTTAGAAAAGAGTTGCTTTGTTGGTCTTGAAGTGATTGTCACCAGGGACATTTTTAGGGAAAAAAGTCTGTCATATAACCAGCCAAATACAGTACTTTTTGAAATCTGCATTTTATAAAATGTTACCCAAAGATTTGTTTTTTTATTTTAGGTACTTCCAAGAATGCCATTGTCATTTCACAAATCACAGACCTCAGGGAATTCTCATTTTATTATAACAGCTTATTCAAAGTTTCAAATCAAATATATTATCTTGTAACTCCCTTTTAGTTTTTTGTGACTAAATGAAAGGATGTTATTGTATTTAAAGGAAATCTCAGTCAGGCTATGGCAAGAGTTAATCTTAGTAAATTATTATTGTTTTTGAATAATTTTTTTTTTAATGTCAGAATATTCACTATAGCCCTTAGCATGTATGTGCCATAAACTGTCGGGAGATTTGCCATGAATATATTTTTTTTTATTCCTCCCCAGGCATTTATCGTTTGTTATGCCACAATAAATTATCATAACAATAACTGGCGGACATGTTGACACAGAGCCAAGAGAGAGAGTAACAGGCCAACAACAATAATGACAAAAAGAAAGAAATAAGAAAGAAAATCCCAAGAGAAATTATTGTGGTCATGATTGGAAGGAAGTCCTCTGTAGAAAAGGAAAAAATATTCCAAAAAATATTTTTTAAAGATTTCAACGAAAAAAAAAAAAAAAGATGGTTGGCAAAAACAAAAAAAAAGTTTGTAAATTTGATTACTCTAGTAGTCAGACACTTTGGAAAACAAATTCAGTAATCCAGTTTAAAGTCTAAGATTAAACCAGAATGTTTATACTCATCTAGGTTTAGTTAGAGGGATCATTATCAGTTTCCACCCCCACCTACACCATTTTTATTATGACTTGTTTGCATTTACTGTACAATAATATGCAACAGATGAACTCTGGTCAGCAAAAAATTTAAAAATAACAGACTGGAAAAGTCAAAATCAATGTTTTGGCATCTGTTTCCTCTATTCTGATGAAGATGTCATATTAATGTTATTATAAAACTAATGTTTATGTGATAGGCAAGGCTATCAAATTCTGGTTGTACATTTGCCGCCTGTTTATATTACAGATAAGTCACACATAATGCTATCATATCTGTAATATCAAATTTATTATGTTTTATAAACACACACACACACACACACACACACACACACACACACACACACACACACACACACACACACACAGAGTCATCCAGTATTCAATATAAATTAAAATAGTATATTTCTGCCATGAGTAATATTATCATATTTATGTCAGAGAAAAATTGTTTATTATGCTCAATTACTGTGAACATTATAACTGTGTAAATTCTCTGATAATTATCTTGCTATGGTATATATATATATATATATATATATATATATATATATATATATATATATATATACTCTTGTAGGGTCTAAAGATTACTTGGCGGCTGAGGTAGCTATATATTTTCCTCTAGTGTTTATGTCAGTGCCCAAACCTAAATAAAATCAGAGCTCCAATGCAAATATTTCACAAAAAGTGGAAGGACTATTTTCATATAAATCAGCAATTCTGCAGCTGATTGAAATCAGAAATGTAAATTACCAATTTAGAATATTTTCCTTTAAAAACCTGCGACTATTTTCTTTTAATTAAATTCATGGCAACTTCTTTCTCAGTTTATGACTTTATGATCATAAAAAAACTATCTATCTCATATATAGACAGAACTTTTAATTTCTCCGTAGATATGACAGGAAGTATTATTCAATCAAATGAAATAATTTCTTCTTTTTCATTCTTGGCTTTAATGAGCCTAGAGGAAAAGAAGATTTCCTGAATATAATATGCAGAAAGAAGAAATTTGTTTTCAAGATTGAAATCCATCAAATAAGAAACTTTTGAAGAAACTCTCACAACTTAAGAAAATGCAATACTCATCTTTTGCTGTAACATCAGTGTTAATATTTTTTATATACAGGATATATATATATAGAAATTAAATATCGACAAATCTGAAAATGGTGAACATCTAAGCAGCTGAATTTATATAATAATCAAAACAAGTTCATTTCCATTTTGTAAATTTTCTTCTCATATAAAAATAATCATAAATAATTAACAAACAGAAATGCTATTTAATTTCTAAATCCTAAAATGACTTTTAGGACCATGTCTATTAGATTTTTTGGAAAATGATAGCCAATTTTATTACATAAAAAATAGCCTTTATTTTTTTGACTAATATAAAGTGGATAGCTTTGAATTTGATAATGGTAAATCTGAGTATTTCCAGAATAAGTGATTGTCTACTAGAATATAATTTATACCATAGTTGTCACAATGATAATAGAACAGTCAAATAGATTCATACTTCTTATCAAAGTGGATTTTGAAGATCCAACTGAAGGTGATATAGGACTAAACAATGAAATGATTATGATTCTTTTAGATAAACATGACAGCAGAAACACGACAATTAAAGGAAAAAGATGAAGATGTTAGACTGGCAACAATCATTGAATAATAATACCTCATCTAAGAATCTAAACAGAAACAAAGATGAGTTTTTATATGTATTGAAATAGGCTTAAGCGTAAGATGATAGTTTTAGCATTACCAAATGGAATTAAAAACTTAACTTTAATAAGTAGATAAAGAGTAACTCAAAAGTATACTTCTTAATTTTAATCATGATGTTTGAAAAAGAATGAAGAAAGATGAAAGCATCTTTATCTTTTTTTGGCAAATACTTTCTTTTTCACCAATTTCTTAACTAAGAGCTTCTTGATATTCCCTTCATTTCATTTATCAATATGATGTTTTCCACCCAAAATTAAAGTTGGCTAAGGTAATCAAATACATGAGACAAGATTATTACTGTTCTTCAAATATGTCTTTGATAAACATACATCATTTGTCATTGATAGATTCATTTAAGGTATCTCAAAACAATATTTTCTGGCAGATAAATTTGATAAATTTCTTTCACAATTGTAACATTCAATTTAGAATTATTGCAAATATACTACATTTTCTGTCAGATAAATTTCCATGTTTAGAGATTGGATTATCATATTTCTGTTATAGATCACAAAAATATTTATCATTTTTATAAATCTACCAAATATCATATATTTTCTTATAATTAAATGTATTTCTTTTTTGTCAAAAACAGCATGTTTATGTCAGTGTTGAAATTAAAAGTATTTTTTTCAGTAAATCAGCCATATTTGTACATTGTACTTTTGTTGTAATTAAGATAGCCAAATTAATGTTATAAATTAACTTTTTATGTTTAGATTCTTTTGAGGAATAAGAAGCTTATCATCATCATCATCATCATCATCATCATCATCATCACCATCATCATCATCAAGGTGTACCAACAGTAAGAATTCTCTTGACTCTCTTTTGCCATTTTTCTCTGTTAGTCATCTCTATAGGTTAGTCTTTTAGAAGGCATCTAGCGTCTGCACAGAACTGATGAATGTACGTTTTCACTGGCTGGCCAACACTGGTTGCCCAGTGTGCTAGGGCTGTAGAATATATTGACTGCACCTCTGCAGAGGGGTAAGAGCCCCCCCCCCAATGAATGTCCTGGATACGAAACTAAACAGCCTGATGGTGAGGTCCCAGTAATGCTGGGGCTTTGGGCAATACAGAACACCCCTTCATTACCATCGCTCCCAGGTCCATTCTGGCCCGGCAAGGTAGCACCTGATAGGGCACTATCTATGGGTTAAATAGAACTAACGGCATACTTATGCTAAACTGAATTGTTTGATTAAAGTGAATAGCTTGAAATAGAAATGTTTTTCACAATTAAACTGTACTTACATTTAAACTTCATGCTTATGATAAACTGAATTGTTTGAAATTGAACTGTTTTTGGCATTGAAACTGTACTTACACTAAACTGAATTGTTATATATAACTGTTTGAATAAACTGAATAGTTTGAAATAGAACTGATTATTTACATAAAAATGGATTTGGCGTTAAATAACCTATAAAGGTTGATATACCATAAAACCCAACCAACCAACACTGGTATTTCCATGTGTAAGAGTTCATAATGGATTCAATAAAGATATTTCATCTTTAATTCAACAATGAAGTCTTTCACACACACACACACACACACACACACACACACACACACACACACACACACACACACACACACACAATGGGTCATTCAATAAATGTGAATTTTGCCTTAGAAGGTGGCAGCAGGAAGCACTGTTTACAGTTGCACCTTTTTCAAGAAAATCAATTGCAATATGTCCTTTTCAATTATCAGTGTGTCCTTACTTTTCCTGCAGTGTCCAATATGTCTTGCTTGTCTTACTTTAATTTGTGAGATGCGAGGTAGGTGGCCAAACAGCTGCTATTTTGTAGGTTACTTCTTCCAGTGTTTGTTCAAAATAGCACATAACACCCTTGTGTAGTACCATCTAGCTTTTTCTCCAAATATTTTATTAGAGTCCAGGTAATGCAGTCATACATAAAAATTGACATAGCTACAACTTGGAAGAATTCTCATTTTATTTCATTAGAGAGAGCAAATTTCCGTGTAGTCAATAACCTGTCAATGGCAGTTCATGCTTTACCTTTGCATATGTAAATATTGCTTTCAGTCAATGAGATATTGGTACCAATGTATATGAATTGGACTACTCATTTCAAATCAATACTTTTCCAAACTAACAAATTGTTCTTAATACTAAGCAACAAAAATTACAATTTTTTTTTTGCTTGAGAAAAGAAACGTCTACTGTATGCCAAACAAAATATAATTCCCCCACTAATTTTTTTTGACAAGACCAAGGTTTTTTCATATATGTTCTTAACAAAATCAACCACATTTGTTTTATAAATCCCTTATTAAAACTCTTGTATCTGTCACATATTAGATGTGTTCCATTAAAAAAAAAATGCCTAAATCAAACAAGGAACCTATCAAAGTTTTGCATTGTTCTGGGGAAGGTTTTACGTATCACTTGGTTATAGAAATAAAGAAGGGTATGTGATGAAAAATGTCAGGCCCATGAAAAGAAATAGAAATGTGTTTACACTCTGAAGTAACCCTGCAACATCTTGACCAAGCTGAGGAAGAAAAATTGGTATCAATAAACTAGTCTACAACAGATATTTATTACCAAGAAGAACAAGATTTATTTCAAGCTACCTTGCTATACTTTTGTATCTTTTTAGACTTTGCAGCAAAAGATTGCATGTCAATGGGGTTGGAAATGAACAAAGTGTTGGAAAGGGTTGTCTTGAATCACAGCCAGATAAACATCTCCTCCAGTTTCTTTTGGAAGAGGTTAATTGAATTGGTCATAAATCAACTTTTGACAAGGTCCAAGGTTACAAAGATTTCTTCAAAAAAATGAAATGAAAAAAGAAATTAACCAATATAAGAAAAATGTTGGTGTGTTGCAAAATAGGCACAAATTCTCCTGCAGGTAATGTAGCAAAAATATTCAGCTTTTTCAACAACTTCTTTTGAATTATGGCAAGCTCTTGGTACTTGCATCTTACCTAATATAGTCATTTTAGTGAGGGGGAGTCCATATGGTATAGCTGGTGGGAGTACCCATGTTATAAAGGGGGAGTCTGTGTGGTTTAGTAACTAATGTGCTGGACTACAACATCATAGTAAATGAGTTGCTACTCCAGCTGCACAATTACATTCACTTTTGAACAAATACCCTAAGGAAAATTATGGGTTCCCTTATCACCCCTCCCAACAATGGGTTGACTAGTGTAATATAGCTGAACAGCTCATAGAAGATTGAAATTTAATAAATAAATAAATAAATAAATAAATCAGACAGTCCCTGAATAGCCAGGCCAAACCCTTTGTGGTAATTAAAACTGGAGGTCCAAAGATTGTGTACACATGTGTGGAGTGAGCAGGAGCAAATGTTCCAACTGCTGATGACAGATGGGAGTGAGGGAATGAGTCATGTCTTTTAGGGAGTTGACAGCGAGACATGAAAAGGTAAAGACATAGAGTTGAACACCAGCCATGAAGATGTAAGGAGACAAAAGCTTACAAGCCCGAATTTTGGGGGTGCATTCCAAAGAGAGCATTAGCCTAGATGTGATCCAGCAGACAAGCTTGTTAGAACTATGAAAAATATTCAAGGTATGTGTATGCTCATCTTTTTCTTACCAGGACTTTTGCTTCTTTTTGTTTAGCTGACATAGTCATCTCAGTTTTTGTACTCCCTTTCTTTCTCCCAGTGGCTATCTACTAGTGCATTAGTCAATTAACCATTCAGGTAGTTAAACAGAGTTTCTTGCGTTTGTCAACTTTTATCATGGTGGGATCACAATAAGGTCTAAATTCTCTTTGGTACCGCAACAGTTAACTAGTACCACAATGGTTCTTTTACAAGGGTGGCTTTGGCATTAAATAAGCCATGAAGTTTGATATGCCATTAAACAAAGAAACCAAAACATCTTAATTGTTTGGTTGGTCAGGCGATTGGTTAGTGTTTTATGACATGTCAACTCTGGTGGATTATTTTTGTGCCAAATCCTGTTTTTATACATATATGATTTATAAGCAGATAGTTTGTAGGTAACTTTATTTTTAAACAAGTTGTTTGCCCACAGTTAAATGGTTACAAGTATTCCTATCGAACATTAACAATTCTATTTATCAAAATTTTATGAACAATATAAATGATTTGTACACACTTGTATCGTTTCAAATAACTAATAATAATAACCCCATGTAAATGATTGAATAATTCAGTTTGACCCACAGAAGGGACTCTAACAGGTACTACCAATCTAGGTCAGAGTGGACCTGGGAGTAAGACTGAAGCCTCACTATCAGATGCAGTTTAGTTTCATACCCAAAACACTCCTTGTGTATGTGGGGGGGTCTTACTCCTTTGCAGAGGTGTAATGGGTGTAGTCTACAGCCCTAGCTGACAGAGCAACTAAATCATTTTAACAAAGATATTAATTCTTTCCTGACTTTTTTTTTTGATTTACCAAACTTGTCAGGGATGTGATTGACTCAAGAGATTCTTTTCATAGATTATTTTTAAGCAGATATAACAGGTCTCTTTTCTTTTATTTTTTCATTTTTTGGCAACATGTTTGTTTCAGGATGTTTGTGCTTTTATGATATAATTCCACTCAAAAAAAATTGCTTGTGGTTTTGTCATTTTTATCTATAATCAATGCAAGTAATTTATTTGATTTATAAAAATACTTAGACAATGTTCAAATGTGGAGATTTATACTTACCATTGCCTGAATAGAAAGTAGCTTACAAGGGTAAAATTAAAACCATTTATGTTTGAGTGAAAAGTAATTCATTAAATGATGTCTAATAGTCAAAGGCAATAAATGTTGAGCTCCAAGTAAAGACCAGATTCACTAATAATAGTAATAGTCTATGAGACTAATTTACTAAGCATCATTTCATGATGAGGTGGGTAAAATGGAGTTATTAGTATACCAACCAACTGATTACCATATATACACTGGCATTCTATCAATTTGTCTGTGTGGAATTCTCCAGGGTGCAGTTGCTTAAGTGCTAGACTGAGATATCACAGTAAGTGAGTTCAAACTCCAGTACATGCATTTTCATGCTAATACTCAGAAAGGTAAGAACCCTTTGATCCCCCACCCTGAGCTAAGGGTTAAATAGTATCACAACTGTTCTTCTACAAGGATATCTTTGGCATTAAGTAAGCCATGAAGTTTGATATGCCATTAGACAAAGAAATCAAACCAAAACCAAATGAATTGTTAGTATCCCTAAATCCCCAAAGCATATATATATATATGATATATATATGTGTGTGTGTGTGTGTGTGCTGCATTACAGGTATTGAGCATTCTCACTTGAAATAGCAGCCTTTAAGAGCAGTAATCAGAGTCATGGTAAAAAAGGGCATGAAGTACACTGGGGGCAATGTCAATGGAAAAGACAACTAATTCATTTGTCATACATGCAACATGGCTAGCAAAGATGTACTTTTCCATTGATATTGTCTGCAAAACTATTACAGACACAGATTATGCCGATGATATTGCGCTTCTTGCAAATACATCTACTCAAGCTGAATTGCTGCTTCATAATCTGGTACAGACAGCAAGTGGTATTGGCCTCCGTGTAAATGCAGACAAAACAATATACATGTGTTTTAATCAAAAAGGAGACATCTCTACTCTAAATGGCAGTTCTTTGAAATTAATGGACAAGTTCATGTACCCTGGTAGCTGAGTCTCATCTACTAACAGTGTCATGAATATGCACCTAGCAAATGCATAGACAGCTATCAATAGGTTATTGATCATATGGAAATCTAAAATAAAACAGGATTTCTTCCAAGCAGCGGTTGTGTCAATTCTACTCTATGGATGCACCACATGGACGCTGACTAAACGTATAGAGAAAAAACTAGATATGAACTGCACAAAAATGCTGCAAGCAGTATTACACATATTTTGGAAGCAACATCCCAAGAAACAGCAGCTGTACAGCCACCTACATACTATCTCTAAAACCATCCAAGTAAAACGGACAAGGACATCACTGGAAAAGCAAGAGCAAAATCATCAGTGACATTCTCCTATGAACTCCTTCACACAGACATGGGGTGTCCTCGTGGTGTAATGGTTAAAGCGATGCACTGCGGAATCGTAGTACGCGAGTTCGTACTCCAGTCGCGCTATTACGTTCACTTTCGGGCAAATACCCTTGGGAAAGGTATGAACCCCCTTATTCTCCCTCCAGCTATGGGTAAATAGTAGGACGGACTAGGTTCTTCAGCCTTGGTGAGGCAACTAGTCTAGGAGAAGGAAAACTCTGAATTCAAACCTGTTAAACTCCGCTTAAAAATTGACCTTGTGTCATATCCTGCCCGAGCGGAGGGGTTGGTAAATAGTACCTTCACACAGACATGCCAGTGTTGGATGACCAAGAACAACATACAACAGCTCTGTATGGACACATAATGTAGACTAGAAGACCTGCCAGGAGTGATGGATGATAGGAACAATTGGGGAGAGAGAGTTAAGGAAACCCATGCCAGCTGCACAACTTGATGATGATGAAGAAATATAGTAAGTATATATTATATAAGGAGACATAAAAAGATACTGTGACCAATTATGAAATAATGCATCATTTAACTATGAAACATTTTATCTTTAAATCTACAATCTTTATTGTAATATTTTATCTCTATTTATACAATTCCTAAATGAATTTTAAGAGGATAAACAAAGCAGTTATGAACTATAGAAGAATACAGACATTTCTGAGGAAACATGTTTCTATATGTGTAAATGTACCCACATATCATTCAATGTATTCTCATACACAAATGAATATGGATCTAATTTTATAATTAAATGTTTCAATAAAACTGTAAAGATTTTAATACTAACATTTTTTTTTTTGAAAATAGACAAAGGCATTATGGAACTATCGACTGGTAAAGTATATATATATATATATATATATATATATACACACACACACACACACACACACACTCTCACACACACGTATATATATATATATATATTGACTGCCACGTCTTTGCAGAAGAAGGCCATCTCTTCAATTCACTAAGAGTACCCATGAGAGTGCATGTGACTCCTCTGGCCAAGTACATCTTTGCTAGCCATGTTGCATGTGTGACAAATGAATTAGCTGTCTTTTCCATTGACATTGCCCCCGTGTCAAACCTGTTCTACATATATATATGTATATATATATACATATATACATTCACACATGCACACACACACACACACACACATATATATATATATATATATATATATATGCATATGGATCTATAAATATACTGATTGATTTTTATACATATATTCATAGGGAAAGGCCTTTACCATGATTCATGAAACAAACAAAAGAAATCAAGAGACCCTTTGCTCCTCAGCTATTCACCTATCCAATTTATTGATAAAGCATTTTACTTGATGCTTTCAGAGACAGTCTCTTGTGGTGTAATGTGATAAATGGGCTCGTCAAGCCAAATGCAAATTCTGAACTTGGCTCTTTTTGTTTCACTTGATGCTAATACCCTTGAGAAAGGTGTAAATCCTTCTCTTCTCTCCCTCAGTTAGAGGTAAATATTTGGGCAGACATGGCTCTTTAACCTTGGAGAAGTTTAACTCTTAAACCAGCTATACTTTACTTAAATTTGACCCCATGCTACATTTTTCTTATGATGGAGGAGTTAAGTCAATCCATACTCTCAAGCACTTTCAGTTAATGTAAATTGATTTAATGGGTATATCAGTATCTACATAAGTTTTATGTTGCCAAACACTATTTTGTTTTTCAATGACAATCTTATGGGTTTAGGTTTCAGTTTTTTGTTTAATGGTATATCAACTTTGTAGATTATTTAATGTTAAAGCCATCCTTCGAGAAGAACTATAACTGAGGGTATAAGAGGGTTCATACCTTTCCCGAGGTTATTTTGTCTGAAAGTGAACGTAATAGCGCAACTGGAGTTTGAACTTGCTTACTATGATTCCACAGTCCATTGCTTTAACCATAACACCATGAGGACACCCCCGACAATTTTATAATTATTTACAACGTATAACTTAAGGCTAAAAAGAAAAAATAACTGATTGTTTTAAAATTCCAAGTTGAGAAAAATATGTCTGTCTTGAAAATTGAAAATCAGCATTCAAAATCATACCTTTTGCTTTGGCTCAAATCTGAAACACTGACACCAGTAGAAAAGACACATCTAATTCAGCCATTTAGTTGGTATTCAGATAAAATTATTTATCTATTAGGCATTATATATGTCTGGATAATGAAAAAAAAGCAGTTTTTAAGCTTGGCTTAATCTGGTCAAAGGCCATAAATGTTGAACTCCCAGTTGGACCAGACTCACTAATAATTGTAATTGTCTGTGAGACCAAGTTGCTAAGCATCATTTCATGATGAAGTTGGAAAAAATAGAGTTATTAGTATACCAACTTACTATTTTTATTGAGATAGTACATGCTATAAATACATTTGCTTATCTTACAAGCCATTTTTATTTTTAATGGGTGCTGTTTAAATCTGGTTTCAGATCATAGATGGTTTGATCCAAAACGTTTCATTGAAAGTAAAAGAACAATACTTGTTTCCATATTGTTTTTCCTGCTGATTTATTTTGCATGCTTTAAGTTGAATATTACATGACCAAATATAAACTCAATCCTTTGAGATAAATATATCAAGTTGTGAGATGAAGCATTAAGAAACAATTCAGACTAGTGTATTCATTGTTTTTATCATATCATTTTATCTAATATGTGTCTTTAGACTTCTGGGAAATATATATATTGCTTCTGAGTGTCACCCAGTACATTTTTCACTTTCACTGGATGACTCATGAATTCAATGAGTTCTCACCATAACAGTTATTCATGATGATATTAATGCTTCTATTTTGAAAAGAGTGATGAATTCTAATTAGCCTTTCATAATTATCTTTGTTATATTAAGAATTTGAATGATTAAAAGGTTTAACATGCTATGCAGATCACAAAAGATTATCATTCAGTTTCAAAATAGACTGGATATTGTTTTATTCACTAAGAACATTTTAAGTGTATTGCTCTGACAAAAATATTGCTATAATACAGCATTTTTGATGGCTTATGGTTACTAAATACAAATACCATGAAAGTCATAGTAATACTAGCAAAAATATGCACATTTCAGGTGCAAGTATTTCAGTTTTAAAGTAATAAAATATATTAAATTAGAAAGACTAACAAAACTAAAAAAGAAGGCATATAAAAAGAGTGCACTTGATTCTTATTATTCTAATTGTTTACTATATAAAAACATACATAGGATTATTTTTAAAAAGGGTTTAAGAATAAAACAATAGCACCAAGTAATTATTCATCAAACACTTTATTTCTTAGTGTTAGCTTACAAGCACAGCAGAATTTAAAACACATTGATAACATGAGCTTCCCACTCGGTTTCCTAAGTGACCACCTGATTTTCACACTCCATAGAGGTTATTGAGTAGATCACCTGGTCTTATGGAGGGCTTCCCCTCAAGTGTTACCTGCATAACAGGGACAAGTTTATTGCTTGGTGCCAAAGGTGCCCATAAAGGAGAATCCTGAAGGGATCAAGCAGTTTTTTGTGATGGTCACATATGAGTCTCAATTTGTGCATTGATTGCCAGCATTAAAATGACTTTGTATCAAATCTGGACTGTGCAGAGGTAGGATAAATCCTTTTCTAATATGGGCTCTTTTTGAGACATCATTAATAGATAAGATTCTAATAAAGATTGAATAACGATTATTTAATAATCATTGAGAATATAATGTAAATAACTGGGAGAATGGTGATATTGGTCAGGATGTACTTCTCGGTACAGACAGACATAATCTCCATTATAATGATATTGAAAATATTAAAATTCAAGCACCACCGAGCAACCTTGACATTGTTTTTACTTTCCATCATAATAAACTGGTCTATTTGACTTTGTTTTGTTTTTTCTGGGCCTAAAACTTATTTTCTTGTTGGTTCTATCTTTTCATTTTTTTTTTTTTGGCACTCTCTTATCTATCTAACAAAAATGTTTTTTGGCAGTTGTTGTTATCAATACATCATCATTTTGGGGATTTGGTTGGATTTCCTGTTTATTTGTTCTCAGACATGTGAGATGTAAATCATTGGATCTGCCTATTTCTCATTAATCAACAATCTGTTATTTGTCAGTTATTCCAATTTGTCATTTGAAAAACAAATTGCCATATACTAACTCCATAAATTCACATTATTTCAACAAAATAATATTTATGACAGTAAAAGTATATATATACATATATATCAGCTTCTTGAACAATGTTCACAAAAAATGCCTTGTATATTGATTAAGTCAATTCACATATCTAAAAAAAAAAAATCAGAATTCTCATATATTCAAATTAATTTCCCCTACAGCTTTGAAATTAATGAATTACAGGTATTAAATATCTTTCAATACATTTATATTTCAGATAATTTTCTTTTCTACATACAAAAATCCATACTTCCAATGAGCCATCACAGTGTTAAGAATTAAATCGACATTTCATTGCCAGGTATCTTCAAATAAGAGGTGTGGAAAAAGAAGGAGTAAGAGTAAACAATACACCCTCTACTTTTTTTATAGGTTAGATGTTTGCAAAAATCATCAGAGTACAAGGCTGCATCCTTTACAATATCTCCAAGGCAATTTGGTTGGGATCATCAATTTTTTCTCCAAGTGATATGAGAGTAGTATTGCATTACATGATCCCAGTACCAGGGAATAATCACTGATCTGAATGAGTGCCTTTATGACCATTATGACATACCTGTGATGAGCCCTTTTTTCAAGAAACTTGTCAATGGTACAGACAGGGTGCCGAGTAGATTCTTACCTTTTCCAAGGAACTCAGTCCAAAGTTAATTTATGCAACCTTAGAATTTGAACTTAGTCTTTCATACTGATAAATATTATACCACTTTGCATCTCCTCAACAAAATTATGAGCAGTTATATCCATTTTCAGTTGTAAAAGATCAAATCAATTACATTGAGAGTCATTACTTAAATAAAAACTATCCTTTCATGTTTTTTACATCATTAGATAATTTAATTAATTGATTCATTTGCTTTTTTTGATAGCTTCAATTTATGAGTTTAAATTCATAGGTAAACAACGAAAACATAAATTATCATGAAAAAAGCTTTGTTCGATTAGGTTTCTTTGTTTAATTGGTTATTTATTCCAAAGTCATTCTTGTAGAAGAACTGAAGTGACACTATTTAATCTATATGAAGCGGAATAAGAGGATTCAGACTTTTTCCAAGGATAGAAGTCCAAAAGTGAAGGTTATAGCTTGACTGGTGTTTGGACTTGCTTACTTTGATGCCACAGTCTAGCACTTTAACCATTATGCCAAGGAGACTCTCTTATAAAAAGCTCTATATTCATTGTCATGTTTGTTAATATCTATGCTTCTGCTGTACAATTAGTATTATGTATGAATAAGTAAAAGTGCTGAGAGTCATCTTGTAGACAGGTAAGAGTCTAATCAAAATCTGCCTCCATAACCCCAAAGAAATCATCATCATCATCATCATCATCATTAAGGCATGCTGACATCATGGATTCATTTGGCTCTCTTTCACCATCCATTACTATCAATTATAACTCTCAGCAAGTCCTCTTGCTGTTATTCCCTGTCCACACAAAGGAGTTTTTGCTGGTTGGCAAACACTGGTGTGTGTCCATGTGTGGCAGTCAATAGGAAAATGCTGCTTTTGAGTTTGTCCTTACTTCTCCAACAATGCCTAGTATGTCTTGTTTGTCTTACTTTGATGCTGTGTGAGATGGGAGTTAAGTGTTTGTACAGCTGCTCTTTTGTAGGGTACTGCTTCCAGGACCAGTTCAAAACAGTAGACAGCATTCTTGTGTAGTTCCCATCTAACTATAGTGTAAATTTACCAAAAGATTGATGAAAATATCATTAAAGACAAATGGGGTATCATTTAAATCAAAATACTCATCTATAGAATAAGTAAGTTGACCGACTGTTGTCAAGGGCAACCCAAAAGCTTCACTTTTAATAGCTACTACAGGGAAGTGTAGGGGAGGGTGCTACCTCTTTCCCTGGATTGCTCCACTTGATCCAAATTTTATAATGCTGAATGTTAAGCAAGGCATTGTCAAATACCATTTTTGGTGTCTTTGGTATGACTCGACCTAGAATAGAACCCTGGTTTCACAGACCATTAGCAAACGCTAATGCAATGAGCATATTTTGAATAAAAAGAAATATGTGTTTGTAATTCCATCATGTTTAGTAAGTAGGTAATTTGTAGTGCTGGTATATATTGTATAAATGTATTTAGATATATTTTTTGTCAAGGTAATAAAGTTTTATAAAAGGGTACTGCAGCATTAATGGAGTAGAAAGGCAGCATTCTACCTTAATGCAGTGGTGTATCTCTAAGGGACCTAGTTTTGTTTAGAAACAAGACACTAGTTGACTGTCAAAATCATCTATTCAAGCCAAAAAATAGGTTCCCAGAGAAAAATCTTTTAATCAAATGAACTTTCAATTGGTTCAAAAATGTGATCAGGCTTGCATTTATTTAGTGGTAAAGTTCACATCAGATTGCTACAGATTTTTTGCTGTCATGAACAAATCCAGAAGCCAAGCAGAGCACAGTTTTTTAACCTTTGTTCCATGCTATAGAATTGATCAAATCTTGCTTAGTTCTTACCCACTGAGCAATATCAAGAGACTGACTTAATAAAGAACTGTACTGTTCCCCAGTTAGAAAATAGTTTTCCTTCTGAATAAGTTTGGAAGTCTCACAAAATTAAACTACTGATCATATTAAGTCTTTGATGCTATATTTCACCTTTGTCAAACCATATAAAAAGGATATAAGTTATTTCGAAGAAAGTAAAGAAACTAGTTGACTCTTTGATGGCAATCAATAATTTTGTTTCACATTGATATTCAATATCTGGAGAACAAAGTCAAAATTCCACACGTTCATAAGGAGAAAATGTAGATGGGATCAGCAGAAGCCATCGAAGAAGAACTGGGTCATCTGAAGTTAATTGGTTTAGAATTAACAAAGAAGATAGATCCAAGATCAAATTGATGGCTCATTTTGATCCTGAATTGTTATTTGCAGTAATCACATGCACTAATAATCTTGGGTTACTGCAGAGATTGAAATGTTTGGCTGTGTAAGTAGATTTGAAGTAATAATTCAAAGCTGTATTAAGGCTGATTTTAACAAATAGAAAAAGAAAAGGAAAAGTAGAATCAACTTCTGGCTCTTATTAGAATCCTTGAGTCAAATGAGCTTCATGATCCCGATTGGTGGAATTGATCTTGCAAGATAATTAATGAGCTTCTGTAAATTTCAAAAATCTTAAGCAAATATGAATTCAGATATGAATAATGTACATGAACTTACATCAATGAACGTATGTTTCTAATTTCATTATGGCAGTTGATATCAGTTTTTAAATTAAAAATAAATTGGATAGACAACCATCCACAAGTGTATAAACATGCACAATCATGTATAAGCACATGCATAAGTATACACTTATGTTTATATTTTCATAAAAAAAAAGATTATTCAATGAATTACTCAAACTAAAGTTGATTATACAAATTTTTATTCACTCATCATATATTTACTTAGATAAATTCCAAATATCTATCAGTCTATCTACCTATCTAGAGAGAGGGAGAGATAGTTTTAGTACATGTGTGTGTGTGTGTGTGTGTGTGTGTGTGTGTGTGTGTGTGTGTGTGTGTGTGTGTGTGTGTGTGTGTGTGTCTACAATATTTCAACCATGAAATAAAATAAAACATGGTAAAAGCTTGTATCAATAGATCTGACTGCAGACATGTCACAATGAGTTCACCTGAATATCAAGCACATGATAGTGAGTTTTACCCTGGTTTATTTCATTCTGTAATTGAAATATTATGATATTGTTCAGTATTCTTGTGCATCAAACACATTATCTTACTGATTTAAAAAAGTTTTTGAGGTAAATTCTTATCACAATTGTATATATATATAGACTTTTACAACAATGTCACAGTCCAGTATGTAAATCACAACAAAATGGGGACTCTCGCCATATACTTCCAGTTTTATATATATATATGTATATATATGTATAACTGTTTTTTTTCTGAATATATACACACACTCAGCACAGAAATACACACATACTTACATATCTACATATGAGTGTGTGTGTATTTTTGTATTGTTTCAGTATTTGGGCATATATAGATATATATTTGTTTGGTATATTTTGGGGGAATGGATGAATATATCATTTTTCTAGCCCTTCTACTAACAAAGTATCACCAGAAAATCAAGTTCATAATCTGTTGTTCTTATATTCTTTTTTCTTGGGTAATATATATATATATATATATATATATATACGAAGTGCATACGATAAGTTTCCAGACTTTTTCGTGTGAGCATTTTTATTGATAGTACACAAATGAAACTCTAGTCCCCTTCGAAGTAATCTCCTCCGGCTGCAATGCTCTTGTTGTACCGTTCCAACAACTTCTGGAAGGCCCCATGGAAGTCCTCTTGTGTGAGCGTGTCAATGACCTTTGTCACAGCCTCTTTCATCTCCTCAATTGTCTCATAATGACAGCCTCTGAGTTTAGGGAATAACCAAAAGTCACAGGGAGCAAGGTCTGGACTATCGGGAGGCTGAGGAACTGTTTTGATGCACATCTTGGTCAAATAGTCTGTGACAAGGATGGAGTTATGGACTGGTATATTGTCCTGGTGGAAATGCCACTGACCCGATTTGAAGAGTGCTGGCCTCTTCCCGAGGAATCTCTTCCTGAACTCCTTTAAAACCTCAACATAGTAACCCTAAGCCTAACCCTAAGCCTTTGGCCAATCAACTCTGGTATATTGACTTCCTTACTCCTCCCACACCTCTCATCATCCCTCACAGACTCCCTGCCTTCTTTGAATCTTTTATGCCACTCAAAAACTGATGCTCAATTCATGCAAGATGGTCAAACAGCACTCTGAAGCATTCCATTCGTGTCTGTGGCATTTTTTCCAAGTTTAAAACAGAAATTTATTGCATATTGTTCTTCCTCACATCGAGATTGCATTTTTGAAATTCATCAGCTGTGACAATCAGGCTTTAGTAGGGTGTATTCCAATTGCTGCTGTAGCTGTTGATTTGAATGTGAAATCATAAAAATTGGTCAGTCATCTCATAAGATGTATAGCAATAACATACTGAATTTTCAAGTGTCTACAACAATTTTAAATGCCCATACGAAAACTTATCATATGCACCTCATATATATATATATATATATATATAAGTGTGTGTGTGTGTGTGTGTGTGCGTGTATAAAATAATGTAAATTGAAAAATTAAATTAACTGACCAACCATTTATAAAACTAAAAGTGTTCAATATCAAAGTAATGAAGCAAACAAATTATTTCATAAAAATTCTGAAAATTTTCATAAGATTTTCTGAAAAATTACCCACCCTGTTAGCTGCGGCTGTAGAATACACCAACTCTGCAAAGGATAAGACCCACTAATAAGGTCACATATTGGCTGCGAGTGGCAACCTGTAATCCTTGAGGACAGGCTCCTAGTGGATAAGCAGTCTGTAACCTGGCAGCCAAAAGGATCATGTGACCTGCAACACTCTACTTTGACCCTTACTGGGCTAGATGGACAGTCAAAGAGGCCTGATCAGATCAATCAGCTGATCATGTCAACCATTAGAACCTAATGTGATTGTTCCGAACATATTGTTCAAATTGCTCTTGTGACAAGCAAGTACCTAACCATATTTTATCTAAAAGGTACAAGAAGGTTGTGGCTGAGGGTTAATTGTGCTGAGATTGCAAGAGTTGAAACCCTTATACTGAATGCAAACAAATGATTAATATCAAATAGAATTAGTAGTATTAGATGGCAATACTATAAGCCATTAGATAAATTATTAATTATAGTAATATTTGAAACTATATAACTGTGCACAAACAAATGATAAATATTAAATAGAATTATTAGTGTTCGATTGCAAGACTTGAAACCATTTTCTGGGTATGATGCTAAACTCCATCTGATGGTAGGGCTTCAAGCCTGGAGTTTAGGGAATAGGGTGTACCTCTTCATTACCATTACTTCCTGGTCCACTCTGACCCAGAGTGGTTGTACCTGTTAGGTTCTCATCCATGGGTCAAATAGAACTGTTCAATCATTCACTAAAGGTGATTATTACTACTAGTTATTTAAAAACATACAACTGTGTTCATATTGTTTGTATTAGATGGGAATACTTGATAGATAGAATAACTAATTCTAAAAAGCCATACATGAAACCACTTAACAGTGTGCAAGCAAATGATTAATATTGAATTGAATTATTAGTATTTGATTGCAATCCTTAAAACCATTTAACTGAGTATAAGGAAATGATAAATATCAAATAGAATTATTATTATTTGATTGCAATACTTAAAACCATTTATAATTATTATCATTTGCATTACTTAGATCCTGTTAATGGTGTGCAAAGAAATGATTAATATTAAATAGAATTTTTAGTATTTAATAGCAATACTTGAAAACATTCGACTGTATGCTTGACAGCAATAAGTGAAACCATTTATAATTATTATCATTAGCATCATTGAAAACCAGTAAATTGTGAGCAACGAAATGACCTCTAACAAAAAAACATAAACTAACCATAAATGTTTACAGTTTCATACTTTTCCATGATCCTTTGGCTAAATGAATAAAAGATGATCAGTTTTTAAAAAATGCTATAAATATGTAAAATATAGTCATGTCTACCATCAAACATGTACAAATAAAATCAAATTTAGGCATTAAATGACTCATAAGGTGTTGATATACAATTAACCAAACAAACTATAATTGCACCCAATCATTTTTTTTTCTTATATTTACTGATTAAATGCTTCATTGTTTCAACTTTTGTAACAAAATAACCACATTACAATTTTATCTTGGCCAATAAAATCACATTTATCTATTGAGTGTAAGACATCTTTTCAGTTATTTTATCATGGCTTTCCAGCAATGGCAAGTAAGATGGAAGGAGTTGCAATGATCAGGCCTTTTAATTCAATTTCATTTCTATTGATGGAGAACTTGATTTCCCTGAATACTCTCTTTATTATGGATGGACTGTGGCATTTGAGCTTAATTCTCATCTTTCTTAACTAACAGGATCTTATAAATGCATTACATGCAGGAGTTTTTACTCTGAAATGGGCATTAAATACAGGTGGATGCATATCTACAAAAGACATATATTTCAGATAGATAGATAGATATTTCTGTGCATTTTAGTGCATATCTCTCTCTCTCTCTCTCTAGTTATCTATCTATCAATATATCAATATATCTATCTCTGTATATATATATATATATATATATATATATATATATATATATATATATTCCTTTTTCATACATTTCTGAATGTATACAAGTGTCATTCAAAAAGTTCTAACCCTCAGCAAGATTTTTAGATTTGTCTCACATATTTCACCTTTGTATGGGTCTCACTTGCTTAAAAATTATGACAGAAATCTAGATTACTTTGTATAGTTTTAAAGGAGTTTAATACGTTGCCATAACAAACACGTTCAGCTATGGGTCTTCTTTCTGAGTGTAGCTAAGAACTTTTTGAACAACCCCAGTATATACAACCCCGAGCAATATATATATATGTGTGTGTGTGTGTGTGTGTGTGTGTGTGTGTGTGTGTGTGTGTGTGTGTGTGTGTGTGTGTGTGTGTGTGTGTGTGTGCATACATTCCTGTGTAAATATATATATACATATATATATATATATAGAGAGAGAGAGAAAGAGATAGATATGCAAAAATAAATAGAAATGAGTTCATGCATATATATATATATATATATATATGCATGAACTCATTTCTATTTATTTTTGTGTATATATATATATATACATATATATATATATATATATATATATATATTTAAAATGTGTATATATATATATATATATATATATTTATATATATATTTAAAATGTATATAAGTGAATTTATCTAAGCAATTTAAGAAGTATTGAGATTTCTATTTGACATCTGACACATAAACTACCTTTAATGTTTATATTTTTAAAGCTAATATATTCATCTCATTTTTTCAAAGTTATTTCAATTATTTCTTGTCAAAATGTTGAATGAATGGAAAATATCCAGTTTATATATGTAAATGGTAATTAATAATTTAACCTTATTGAAAACCATCTGAATCTAAGAAAATTCTATTGGGATTCTTTACTTATAAAATAAAGTAAAAAAAAGATTTTTGACCATTTCTTCAAAATATAAGTCTTAATTCCGAGGAGACTGACGATATCAGTTTTTAAAAATTCAAACTGTAGAATTTTATTTGACATTTCAATTACTCTCCATTTTTCCCCATAGGGGACATATAAGTAGAAGTAAAAGGAAAAAAAAAGACAATTTGATTTCGTAAGCAGAATTTATCTGCTGTCATTAGAGTTCTGTTTTTTTAAAGTATGAAGTTTATATAGGAATCTTTAGAAAGAGTATAAGTTAAGAGTAAGTCTTTGAAATAGTGAATATGTAAGCTGAATTATGTGTAGGATGCAAATTTCAGTTTCTTCACAAGTTACCATTTTACTTTATTTTCAAGCTGTTTAGTGTAATTGAGAAAGAATGGTTTGGCCAAGAATATAATAATGAAATGAAACAAAAAGAATAATAAATTTAGTCACAAATGAATAATGAAAAAATACTTTATATCTGAAAAATTAGTCCTATTGACTCTTACTACTTAGTAAAGAACTATTTGTCTATATTTCTGAGATGAAGTTTGATAACTCTCAATGTTTTGGCTTATATGTCCTTCTTCAGGTGTTTCATGTCAAACTCAGGAGCCCACACATAACTTTGAGCTGAACCCTTTACTTAATGCACAGGAGCAAATTGTTATGATTAACAATAACCAGGTAGAAGTGTTAAGCAATAGTAAGTACTGCTTGTTATTTACCTGTAGTCGGGATTGAACCTGAAACATCTAGATGATTTCATTAAGAAGCACTTTTCAACTAAATAACTATATCCCTTGCACCATGTTTCCTGGCAGACAATTCAGAGAGAATTTGGGGGGGGGGCTTATAAATCTAATGTCTCCATCAACCTATGAGATACTACTCACTATTATGTATACTTTTTTTACCTTAGCTCATATTGCAATTTTATTTTTTAGTAGAGGACATTGTAGAAAAATTGCAAAGAAAATTAGAAGAGATGAGCTTTCCATGTCACGATGAAGTTTTTCAAACTGAACTGGTTACATTCTAAAATTATTTATATTTTCAGTGTTATAAAAAGATATAAATAATTTATTTTTCTTTTTTTTATTTTCACAGCAGTATCATTGCTCTTAATAATACTTGTAAAGTCTTTATATCTGAGGTAATGGATACTTGCTAGGTATGGACTATTACCAAGATGAATCGATAAGATGGATGGTGATTAAAGACAGAGGGAGAACGAACATCTGCTGCTATGCCTGGTACATTCCTTTTATTGACCAAATCCTCCCCGGATGTGGTAGGGGCCGTAACCCCTGTGGCATCAGAGGTTATTTCCCTTTTGTTAGTTAGGATATTACAATACTAATTAGTGATATATAAGAATTATTGATAATACTGAGTCATGATAATTCTTAATAAGTAATTAGTAAAAATAATTTTTTTTTAAATGAAAACAGTAAGAACACAATAATCAAATGATTTAGCTCCTCTAGCAAATATACCTGCCAAAGCCAACCCCTACAACATAGCTTGGAGCAAACAGCAGGAGGAATTGGCCTGCAAATAAAACAGGGTTCATGTGTTTTAAATGAGAAGGAACCATGTTCACTTTAACTGACAGCCTTCTAAAATTAGTAGACAAGTTCACATACTTTGGCAGCAGTATCTCATCCACTAAAATATCAATATATGCCTAATGAAGGTATGGACTGCTATCATCAGGTTATCAATCATATGGAAGTTTGATTTATTTGATAAAATAAAGCAGGATTTCTTCCAAACTGTTGCTGTCTCAATACTATTATATGGAGGCACCATGAGGACATTAACAAAACACATGGCTAAAAAGCTAGATGGGAACTACACAAGAATACTACATGCTGTTTTAAACAAATCCTGGAAGCAACACCCCAGAAAATAGCTACTGTACGGCTACTTACCTCCCATCACACAAACCACCCAAGTAAGACCAACAAAATATGTGGAACACTGCTGGAGAAGCAAGAATGAACTTATATGCAACAATTTTCTTCGCATCCCTTCACATGGATAAGTGGATGCGCCAGTGTTGGCTGACCACCAAGAACTTACATCAGCTCTATAAAGACATTGGATATAGTTTGGAGAACCTGCGGAAAACAATGGATGATAGGAACAGATGGAGAGAGTTTAAGAAATCTTTGCTGTCAGCATGACTTGATGACAATAATGATGATAATGAAGAATATATTTGTGTTATAATAAAAAAAGTTCATCATTATTGATTCTTAAATATGATAATAATTTAGTTTTAAGATTGTGACAATCCAAGAAAACAGATGAGAAATAAACCTGATTTTTGCCATATATTTTTTAAGAGACTATTTCTTGCAAAACAATAATTACAAGCAATAAACCAAACTTCTTATTCTTTATAAAACATAAATTATACCTAAGTCTCAATTTTAAAGATTGTTTTGTAGTGGATCAATAGTAGTAAAGTAAAGTTGACAACCATAGTCGAGGGTGACCTGAAGGCTCCCTTTTCAATAGCTACTACACCAAGGTGTACGGAAGGGCACTACTCCTTTCCCTGAATTGGTCTACTTTACCCTTGACACATAGCTTATAATGCTGAGTGTTAGGCAAGAAGGCATCAAGTACCATTTTTTGACTCTTTGGTATGGCTCGACCTGGGATTAAACCCCAGTCTCCCAGGCCATTGGCGATCACTCAAACCGGCCAGCCAATGGATCAATAGCACTTGGAATAATATATTTAGCAATGTATGATATATAATGATATATATCTATATGTACAGGGTCCAGAAGTAAAATTAGGAATATTCAAGAATAACAAACAACTCTATTTAAAAACAAGATTAATTTTAGTTTTAAAAAATAAACAATAAAATAAGAAGATAGATGCAAAACAGTTAGTTTATTCAATATAGCCATCATTTTTTTTTTAATTATTGTATCAACACACCTTCAAAACAATTTTCATGCCTTAAAAATAAATTCTTCAGAGATTTTATTCTATTCTGCCTCAATAGCAGTCTTAAGCAAACCAATAATTGGATGGGAAGTTGCATTTGTTTGGTTTTCTAAACTACCCTACGTAGCATAATCAAGGGGGTTATGATCTGAGCTTAAATCTTGTTTAATTTCTGTCCTCACAGGTTTCTCATGGACTTTCATTTCATTAACATGTTTTCTTAATAACATTGTGGGGCCCTTCTTGAACACGATAGTGAAAGCAGTTAAAAAGTCCTCTTTCGTTTTTTTATTCAATCCTCTACTCCTCCTTTTCCTTAAAAAGCTTTTATCAGTAAGGAGTTTTCTTTGCTTTGCATACAATAGACAAAGAAACTTTGGCTTGATTTCAACGTTTGGCAAATCATAAATATTTTATTGTTTCTTTTCTTGCCCACTCATATTGGGCTGAATTTTAATAAAAAATAAGTGCTTGAATAATTGAGCTAATCATGAAAATTTAGATTTAATGTGTTTTTTTCAAAAATTTGTAAAAAGCACTAGATCATTTGACTATTGTATTCTTACTATTTTCATTTTTTATAGATTATTTTTACTGATTACTTATTAAGAATGATCGTAACTCATTATTATAAATAATTCTTATCTATTAACAATTAGCATTATGTAACGTGTTTTAAAATTATTCTATATTTTGCTTCTGCACCCTGTAATAATATAATATTATATAATATAATAATTTCATATAATATAATAATTTTTATTCAACAAATGGATATGCTATGTTACTAGTTCCTTTTTCATTCCTTCTTTTATAGTAAATTAACTCTTTAAAAAACAATGTTTTTTAAATTTTCCTTCACAAAATCTTTACTCCGTGCAATGACCTAAGATCAAAACTAGTTCAGAACAAAGAAAACAGGAGTAACTATAAAGAAATATCCCTAATTATCTCATCAGTTATGATTATCTCATTATATATATATATATATATATATATATTAAGTAAGTAAAGTTAGCGACCATAGTCGAGGGTGACCCGAAGGCTCCCTTTTCGATAGCTACTACACCGAGGTGTAGGGGAGGGCGCTACTCCATTCCCAGGATTGCTCCACTTTACCCTTGAACCGTACCTTATAATGCTGAGTGTTAAGCAAGGTTAGAGTGTTCGCCAATGGCCCGGGAGACCTGGGTTCAATCCCAGGTCGAGTCATACCAAATACTTTAAAAATGGAACTTGATACCACCTTGCTTAACACTCAGCATTATAAGGTACGGTTCAAGGGTAAAGTGGAGCAATCCTGGGAATGGAGTAGCGCCCTCCCCTACACCTTGGTGTAGTAGCTATCGAAAAGGGAGCCTTCGGGTCACCCTCGACTATGGTCGCTAACTTTACTTACTTACTTATATATATATATGTATATATTCATTTTTACTTTTATATTTTCACTTATCGATTTACATATAAATGTATATATATATATATATTTATGTTCATTCATATATATATATATATATATATATATATGCGGTTCAGGTGAAAAGTTTATAACCTGACCAAGGTTCTCTCATGGAATGAGACCACATAAGGTTTATTTTTTAATGTAGATCTGTGGACCACAGACTTCTTCAATCAGTGTGGCAGTGCTTTGATACCATTGGTCAAAAAATTCATCAATAGTCAATATGATGTCATCATATGAACTTTCCACTCAACAAACTTTTCAGCCTTCCTTATATATATATATATATATATATATATATATATATATATATCTATATATATATATATATATATATGTGTGTGTGTGTGTGTGTGTGTGTGTGTGTGTGTGTGTGTGTGTGTGTAACTGAATTTATTTTTGCAATTTAAGAAGTATTGAGATTTTTGTTTGAATCATAAATAATCCTTAAGTCTTTTCAATGGACATTTTCTTTTTCTTTTTTTCTTTTTTAATTCTTCAATACCCACATGATATAAGCAAATTCTTTCTTAAATAATCATGTAAAGATTTTTTTGTCATTTTTGTTGTTGAATAAACTCATGGAGAATTACAGGGCAATCTTATGAGCATTTGTGTTTTCTATTAGAATCAAAATAAGCTGATAAAAGATGAAATCCAGCATTAAGTCCTTCCCACAATATCCAATGAACCCTATGAACCATGAGGTGAGATGTTGTAATGAAACAAAACTAGGGAATCAGAAAAGAACTAATACAGTGCAATATTTGCTGCAAGATGGCACTCAGTCAATGTGTTCTGCTCAAGAAGAAGAACACATGAGTAGATATGGGGATTTCTTTCTTTTATTTTTTCTCTACCCTCCAACCACAAGCTTCCTGTCAAGTACAGGACAAGGTTGAAGAAATCACAGTTTCAAGTCACAAGAACACACTGGGATTGGCAGATACTCCTTTGGAAGAGATGCCAACTCACAAATGCATTGTTTTTAGTTTTTTGTCAAATGTCAGAAATTGGAAACAGTACTGCATGTCAAAAGCAGATTTCACCATGAAAGTTACCTTTACTAAGAAAAAGGAAAATAAACAACAAGAAAATGATAATAGAAAACAAGACTTGAAAATCATATTTTATCAAAATGTCTTACCAGTGCATGTTATTCATACAAAGGTCAAAAGTTTTGCAATATTTTAGTAACATCAGGCCCAATTCAGCCATTCTGAATGCTTTTGTTTAGGTTGTGGAGGTGATAAAACACACTGAACTGTGAGATGACAAGCTTGTTTTGTCTCTATGACTTAAAACACAGCCATGGAATCTATTGTTTTAAGCCTACCTGACCTTGCCTGTTAATCAACATTCTTGTAACCTGAACAAAATCTTTTAAACTATATAGTTACTGTATCATGATCGGCTGTGCCTTCTCTTTTTAAAAAAAATGTTTTTTTGTTAATGCTATGGTGTTAGGGCCCAGTTTGAACTCATAAAGCCTAAGTTCTTAAATAAGACAATATTGCACATTCTTATGTGTGGCTTTCAAATCACGCACAGAGTGAAACAATACATGTCAGAGCACCAACTACCATGATACTACTGTTGGGTTAGTAAAATGGTAATTCCTGTGTATGGAGTGAGTGAGGAAGAGGCTCTCTGTGACTGGATACACTAATCACATGATGAGCACAGAAGTCTTGGCCAAAAAATCCAAAATCCAGTCAGACAGATTCCACCAGACATTCTGTGAGGTGGTGGGGGTTAAAAACTCTCAGAAATACAACACTAAGATTCCAGATATCTTCTTCAGCGTGCGGGTAAGTCTCTTAAACTCAACTTTATACACAGGGAGGACTGTATATTGTTATTGATTGTTTCACATGTTGATTGTTAGAATTAAACAAAGTATTAATTCATTTATTTGTTGCTGTTAGCCTTAGAATAAATGCTATACTAACACAATACTACCAACCACAATATGTATTTGCCACAACTTGAACAACTTTGGTCAATGGATATAGATATCAAAAACCAGCACATAACAAAATATGGCAAAACTTTTGATTCACCCTAGAATAGTGTAAAGTGATAAGTATAAATATGTATCTTCAACTACAGTGCTCAGCCTCCTTCCTATAAGTTCTAATAAATAAAGCCCAACAAATTTTTCACTTCTTTATTCCAGTTTAATATTCCTTTGAGTAATTTTTTTATGTAGTATCCTCAAAAGAGTCAATTTTTCATAGGTTTACTTAACACTTTATATTCTTAACATAAAAGTAAGTGTGGGAACTTCCTTTAAACTTTTTCTCACTTTCTTATCAACACCTCATCATTTAGTTCATCATTGTCAAGATTTTGATATGGGTAATGATTAATTGATAAAGGTATGAAGTGTCTCTTTCTATGTAAGGTACATATGAAAATAGTAAAATCACAGAATATTCACCCATGTATATTTATAGTCCATCATATACTCAGATTTCAATGAATATATTCATAAATGGAAGGGAAAAGAATGGTGCTACATTCTATAGACAAAATGCAAATTTTCCAATGTATGGAAGCACACAGCAGAAACGGATTGCGTGAACACAGATAAAGATTTAGTTTTCAGTGTGTGGATATATATATATATATATATATATATATATATATATATATATATATATATATATACTAGTATGTGTGCATATATATATATATATATATATATATATACATTTGTGTGGATATATATGTGTGCTTGCATATATAAATATATATGAGTATATGTGTATATATACAAATATTTTTATATATGAATACATATATGTATGCATTTATGTATGTAGCAAGTGTGCACACACACACACACACACACACACACACACACACATATATATATATAATTATATATACTCAATGTGCATATATAAAGATATATCAGATACCCACCATTGTACATATGATCCTAAAATGTGCCTCCAACTTACAGGTATATATATATATATATATATATATATATATATATATATATATATATATATATATATATATAAAGATTGCCACATTTACATCTATACTTGAACAACTAATGAGCCAATTTGATTTCTCTTTTGTGTATGGGCATATATATATATATATATATATATATATATATATATATATATATATATATATGCACCTGCTCACAGCGTTATATATCACTGGAAAGCATGGGGATAACTAAATGTAAGTATTTAAACATATATTTAGGGAAATAAAGTCCTGAGGCAAAGAATAAAGAAAAGATTATATTATAATCTTATCACCTTCTCAACCTATAGAAAAATAAAAACTTTTATAATAAACAATAAAAAGGTATCGAATATTTTCTTATGTACCAAATATACCCAAACTCTATAGAAATTTTTTTTTTATCTAATTTTATTACGTAGGCATGACCTTGTCTTCATTGCTAAGACTAAATCTGTTTCTATCAGAGAAAATTTTACACAATGTAGATATTCAATGCAAAGAACAATGCAAGATAAAATTCTTTTAAGGAAAGAGTCTGTCATGCAGAAATTCAGCCATTGAATTTATTCTTTCATTCTTCTGTGACTCTTCTCAGGTGAAATTTTGAGTTTAAAGTGCCAATATATGTATTTAGTCAACCCCTCAGCTACAAGCAGGATGTAACACATGTATAAGTGTACGTATGAACTATGACTAAAGCACTCTCAAATGACTGCTCAGAAGTAAAATAATCAAATGAAACTGTTTCAAATCACAGTGGTGGATTATGGAGTTTGATCAGTAGGTTGATACAAAGGCTTTTCTTCATAGAAATTCACAGTCTCAGCATTCATTCAGTTATTGAATTTTGTTCACTTTTAATTCTGTCCTTAAAAAAAAGTTTTGATCCTTTCGCAACTAAAAATCTGCCAACTACATTTGAGTAAAAAACAAAATAAAGATAAGAATATAGAGTTGAAATTGACCATCCCTTTAAATGATGGAAGCTTCTGTTGTCAAGTATTGAACTACAAAAGTTACCTCCTCCACTGATATAAAAGAGACAAGTCTTTAGAGGCAGGAAAATTTTGTATCCACACTTGATACTGAATCAAGTAATTCAGTGTCAATACTTCTACTTAGTTGTTATTCTTTTTTGAAATGTTCTTTTCTATATTCACCTGAATGTCCTGTTAAAAGAATTTAGAATACGCTAACAGTATACTCTGCAGTGGAATAAGAGCTGTCCTGTGTATGACACCAAATTGCATCTAGGCTCTTGATCTAAAGAATAGGGAGTGCCCCTTCCTTGCCATTAATCCCAGATCCACTCTCACCCAGTGTTGTAGTCATTGTTAGAGTCTCATTAATAGATTGAAAAGATCTGTTTAAAAATTATTTATAGTCAATAGAAACAATTGATGCTATATAAATATAAATTATTTATGTAAGGAAAGTTACTTGAAGCTATAATTGTTTACGTAGAATAATTGTTACTTACTTAAAACCATATAACTCTATGCAAATCAGTTGTATTAGGACGGAATACCTGTTACTGTATAATTGAGATAAAAAATCTCTTAAACTATTATATAAAAATTGTTAATATAAATGTACAATGTACAAAATTATATAAGTTCTACTCACAAAATAACACCAGATAGGTTGACATGCCATTAAAATCAATCAATCATTATATTCCTCAGTTTGTAAGTATTTGAATTTTGGATAATCTTGGAGATTACAGTATTGCACTTTACTGAATGCAATAAGAGGTGACAGTGGTTTAATTCGTGAGTAAAAAAACACCCACTGCTCCACAACACATAGTACAGCATATCCTTGGCCAAAAAATTTATTTCAAAGTAAAAACTATGAATTACAAACAAAAAATAGATAGGGTTGATAAATAGCAATGCAGTTATTGGCAAATATTTATTTACTACATTAAGTTCAAGATTGCAAAGGGCACTTGCATTTCATAATTTTTCAATCAGTTCTACCTAAAAGCTTAAATAGATATTAGTGTAGTTGCATAAATATTAGAAATGGGGAATATTGACAGAAATAAATAAATAGATAGAATAAAAGATTTTTTTTTAAATAGTAAATACAGAATTGTCTGCATTTTGACTCTACAGAACTCTCTAGCCTCATCTTTTTAAAAGCACATGATTTGACACACGGTGTGTAATAGTTATATTTCCATTGGGCTCTCAAGAGCTCAATGAATACTTCATGGAAAGCATCCATATGCCCAGAAAGACAACTCCAAAGATGTTTAAATCCAAATCTTCTAACTCTTTTTCTTTTATCTAAAAAAAACAAAAGAATTTCATTACACTTTATTCCAGAAATGAATACTTCACTTGACAATACATAAATTCAAATTATAAACAATCTCCCAGAGAAATGAAAATTCTGGCTTTTGAGTTCAGTTTCATATTTCTGTAAAAGAATCAAGTATCAACTCACACCTAAGAAAAACAGCCTTCAAAATAAGGAAATGAGTGTTAACTAAAATTTTATAAAAAATAAAATCTTCATGCATTTATTAAATTCATATTTTACTTTACCTTTTGTTGAACCTATTTTGAATTATTTCATCATGACACATACCAAACTGCAATCTAAAAATAGTCCATTTACAATTGATCAGTTAAAAATAGTTATGTATTCTGATACCACAATGCCAACTCAGAACTAGTTAGAGAAAAATCATTTATACTCCTTACTTTAAACCAGGTGAAATTCTAAACCAACTTCATTCATATATCCTTTATATTCTGAGTACTGATTTGACATCCAAATACCATATATTCTCTTTGACACAAAAGAGAGAGTGATAGTTGAATTTTTAAGTGAAAGATTACTTGGTTCGTTATTTTTATAGATATTGATGTATAGAGAAATATTTATGGATTGATAGATTGAAAATTAATATATAAAAAGAAAAAAAATAGAGTTGTAAATAAAATATACATTTTTTTAAACTTTTATTTTACAGTGACCTATTTTATGTCTTGTTTCTTTTTAAATGTGCTTCCATTGATGTTTCGTTTTTACCCTTTATCCTTGTTTCTAGTGTTCAAAAAACAATTTTAATATAAACTAGATGACCCATAAACCAGTTGGAGTCTCATAGTAACAGCAATCCATGATGATATAAATACTTCAATATAGGAAGGAGTGAAGGATTCTTATAAACATTTCATTGTTATCTCCATTCATGTTTGGCCCAATTGGCTGGAACTGTATAATACACCGACTGCATCTCTGCAGAGAGATATAACTCCCCCAATGAGTGTTCTGGATATGACACTAAACAATCAAATGATGAGGTTCTAGAAATGCTCAAGCTGTGGATTACTCCTTTATTGCCATTGCTCCCAGGTCAACTATGTCCCAGAGTAGTAGCACCTGATAGGGTCCTATCTATGGGTTAAATAGAACTAAACAGTGTACTTATGCTAAACTAAATTGTTTGAAATAGAACTGTTTTTATGTATAAAAATGGATTTGGCATTAAATAACCTATAATGGTTGATATACCATAAAGCCAAACCAAACCAAACCAAACCAAACCATTCATGCTGTGTCTGGACTTCAACACTGTAATAGTTTAGCTCTAAATCCAGTTATGCTATAACATTTACTATTAGACTAATACTCTTGAGAAAAGTATGAACCCCCTTATTCCCCCAGCTATAGATTAAATAATACCTTGGCTGTTCTTCTACAAGGATAGTTTTGGCATTAAATGACCCACAAAAGTTGACATGCCATAAAACACCTAAGCCAAACCAAAACAAAGCAGACCATCCATTATATCAAGAATTTGGATAATCAAAAAATTGTATTCAGTGCAAAAACAAGCTTCACAAAATTATTTAGTTTCATATTGGACTGGAAGTTTCTTTATTCCTTAAGTTAGATTATTCAGTTGTAATAACATGCCAAAATTCAACTTCAAAATAATTTTTATTGGGATAAATTCAAAATAGATTAACTTTTTCTTTTGTAGTTGTAGTTTTACTAAAAAGTTTAATTATAGATAATTATCAAACAAATATGATTTCTCTTAACAATGGAAGAAAATTTCAAATACAAAAAAAAGAGAGAAAACCTATTTTCCATATTTTCTTAAACAAAAAGAGAAATACAAAATAGTTTTTGAATAAGACATGCAAAAAATATGTTGATGTATGACAGCAACAGTCATGTCCATTTCTTGGCCACTTCCTTAAAAAATAAGCAAAGAGAACACTAGAATCATAATTCCTGCTTAGCCTTGCAAAACAGATGTTTTTCCCATTTCATTTGAATAATGTATGTAAGCATATCCTCTTGTAGCATCTTAATTTTTGCAGCAGACAAAGAGAAGCCTTGACATTGTTGCAGAACCCAAAAGAGAAAGAAATGGTTGATTCTAACACTGCCTGGTTATCACTGCATTCAAGACAGTCAACGATTCCTTGTTTCACTTTCAAATAAGTCTGAAACACATTCATGGCTACAACAATGCAGCCAGTGAAATTTTATCTTACAAATCAAATATCACTTACAACTGGTGAAGTTGTATCACCTTTATATATATGATCAAATGATAGATGCTATAAATGTCAAAGTACACATGCTATTAAAAGATAAGTTATCACAGAATATATTGTGACAGATGGTATAAATAGTGAACATTGCAAATGAAGCATAATAATTATTATAGGAAGATCATAATCAAAAGCTGAGAGTCTCCAGTGCTCAGTGGGATATCTCAAAGTCTCTGCAGTCTTAAATAATCAATTTTCAAAACCCAATGTGTCAGCAGGGCTTAGAATACAACAACTATGTTGGCTGGGGTTATAGAATACACTGGCTGCATCTCTGCAAAGGGGTAAGATACCCCAAAAAAGTGTACTGGATATGTCACTAAAGAATCTGATGGTGAGGCTCCAGTAATGCTGAAGCTTTAGGGAATGTGGAGAACCCCTTCATTGCCATTGCAACCAAATCCACTCAGGACCGGAGTGATAATATCTGATAGGGTCCTATCTATGGGTCAAACAGAACTCTCTGCAAATAAATGATTTATGCTAAATTGAATTGTTAGAAATAGAACAGTTTTCACATTTGGCCGTGTTTAAACAAATGACAGATATTTAAGTGAATTGTAAGTGATACAAGAAATACTTGGAACCATTCAACTTTCTTGACTTATGCTAAATTCAATTTTTAAAAATGGAACTGTTTGATCATTTAACTCTGTGTGTATACAAAATGTGTCTACAAATCATTTATTTAATATATATGTAAAAACATAGTTTAGCATTAAATAACCTACAATGGTTGATATGCCATAAATCCAAACTAAACAATAACTGTATCCTCACCAAAAAGTGAGGAACTCCTCACAAAAAGGGGTGTCCTGGGTATGACATCTAGTAATGAGGCTTTAATTATAGAACTCTAGAAATACCCCTTCATTGCCATTACTCCAAGATTTGCTCTGATCAGTGAGTCAAATAAATTTAGATATTATTAGTATTAGATAAGAATATGAGAAATTATATAATTATATACAAATTATTAGTATTAGATATGAATACTTGAAACCATATAACTGTGTGCAAATTATTTGTAATAATATAATTGTTTACAATGGGTTATTGTTAATATTATTATCAGTTACTTGAAACCATATACTTATTAGAAAATTTTGAACTAAATGATTGCAAATTATTAATATCAAACAGGAATACCTGAAACCACATAATTGTAATTTAATTAGAATAGTTACCTGAATTTAAAGAAAAACAAAAATTGGATAAATACTTGGACCTTGCCTAAGATCTGAAAATATTAGTTGAGAGTGATATGAATTATAGTCAGATCCCTTGGAACCATCCATAATAACCTGGAAAAGAGACTGCAAAAGCTGAAGATCTATTGAAGAATTGGAGCTATCCTGACCACTGCACTACTGAGGTTGTCTAAAGTATTGAGGAGAGTCTCAGGGAGCTAAAACTTCCTGTTATTTGGATTACAGTGAAGACCAAAAGCTAGTATTCATGTGAAAACTTACAAAGAGTATTATGATAACAAGAATCACCAGGGTTTTGTTAGTAAGAGAGGAGACAATTGAGTCATGAGGCAGTGGATACAAATGAGGATGTACAAATGATAAAAATTGTTTATGTTATAAAAATTACTCTACATAAGGGGATCAGGAAGTCCTGCTGCTTGGCCTTTGTGACAGGACCTAATAATAATAATAATAATAATAATAATAATAATAATAATAATAATAAAAATAATAAAGACAAAAAATCTTGAAAACAGAAAAGGGAAAGAAAACAACTGCATGGATACTTCAAGTGACAAATAGGGGAAATTGCTCATGAGAAATCCAGGATATGACTAAGAAGAAGAAAGTTCAAGAAAGATAGTGAATCTCTTCTAAAACAACACAAAATAATGCTATAAGGACAAATTATATCAAAATGAAAATTGGTTATACACAGCAGAATAGTAAGTGTAGGTTTTGTGGAAAGAGAAATGAAATGATTAATCAGATTATAAGTGTATGTGGGAACCTAGCACAAAAGGAGTACAAGGCAAGGTGCAACTGGCTGGAAATTGTACAAAATATTAAAATTTGACCATGCTACCAAATGGTACAAACAAGAATCTTTCCTAAAAATGAAATTCATAAAATTCACTGGGATTTTTTAGATACAAACAGATTATCCGAACTTGGCTAAAGCACCAGAATTAGAGTTAATTAATAAGAAAAAAGAAGTTATCATCTAGTGGATTTTGCTGTTCTAATAAACCACAGAGTGAAAATAAAAGAAAGCAAAAAGATAAACAAATACTTGGATATTGCTAGAGAACTGAAAAGGTTGTAGAATATGTAGGTGACAGTCGATATTAATTGTAGTTAGTGTTCTTGGAATAGTTTCAAAAAGCTTGGAAAAGAGACTGGAGGAATTGAGGATCAGAGGAAGGATAGAGATCCCACAGAACACAGCATTATTAAGATCAGCTAGAATACTCAGGCAAATCCTGAAGACCTGAGGAAACTTACAGTCACTCAGACTCCAGTGAAAGACAAGCAACTAATCCTGGTGTGAAAAACTCACAAGGAGTGAAATACTAATAAAGTCTAAGTTTATAATGTATTCCTCGACAAAATAAATCTGGCTTCAGCCCAATATTTTGGTTTAAAACCACTTAGCAATTTACTTATTGCTTTCCTTTGAATGAATATATATGTCACAAAATTTAAAGTATGAGATCTATCTGGATTTAAAATTAGGCTGTTAATACAAGTGAAAAATCTACCGATGTGCCTGCTCAAAATGCCCAATATTTGCCTTGGCAACAATAAGTTGTGTGACTCCTTTTAAAAAGCAAGGTTGAGGGAGGTTAATGACAACTTATTGGCTATTTGAAGATTTAAGATGCATTGTATTTTCTAATATAAAAGAATAGATTGCATGGGGAGCAGCCTGTTTTATTTGAGGTTGAAAAGTGTGAAAAGAGAAATAAAGTTGATTGATAGCTTTCTCTGCAAGCAATTTATCTGAACCAAAGTAGTTTTAAGATAGGATTATACTAAGAAAATTAATAAGTTAGTAAAAGTCATTAACTTGGTAGAATTTGTTATTATTAACTCTGTAATGAAGAAAATGTTTATATCAAATTTATAGCATCCAAAGTGGAGACTATTACTTTGAGACCACAAATGAGCAAAAATTACTTTTTATAAAAAATGGGAAATCAAAACAATAAGAGAGTTTTTGGAATACTCACCAAAAAAAAATCTTTCTCACCAATCAACACAAATCAATCAATATTTTACAACCAATAAAAATAAAGATACCAGATTTCAAAAATGATCTTTTCTGGAGCATGAATGGATTGTTTTATTTTTTTTTTAGCATCAGCTTACTAGTGAGGATGAAGAAAAAATCTACTGTTTCACAATTGTTGAAACAAAGTAGGATCCTCTCTCTTTTGTAGACTCTATTATCTTTCTCTTTTCAGATTAATGCTGGGAAATAGTCAACAATTTGGTATATTTAACCAAATTTAACAAAATCATGCTTTAAGATGATGGAGCAGAAGATCTTTTGTATGAAGACATTACAAAACTAAGTCTTTCAAGATTGTTCAAGTAAGATACAGTAGAAAGTTCAATATCAACACATTTCCAAGCAGGAGGTCGATTTTCAAGTTGATCTAGAACATTCATCTTCATGGCACTGGTAAAGATTGTAGAGCAATGGGTTCTTCACCGTCTGGGCCTTTGATAACAATCCAAACACCCAAGAATGTCACTGAGGCTTAAGAGTTAGTCAGCCAGATTCTGGCCAGATCTTTGCAGCAGAGGAGTTTCATAGTATGTCTTCGCACAAATTGCTATTTCCCAGTAATAATCTGAAAAGAGAAAGAGAATAATGTCAATTTTATTTCAACAACTGGGAAACACCCTGTACTTTGTTTTGTACTGATTCTGGGTGGACCTTGTAATAACAGGATTCATTACCTTTCTTATTTAGGGTCAAACATATAGAAATTAACAACTAAAATTGCCAGAATTGAATTTAGTAAATGAATTTATTTTAGAAATCTTAGGAAGCATTAATTTAGAGAATAACAAAGAATTGATTTCAGTTATCTTGTTTTGTTTTTTTCAGGGGAACATTTACTTTTGACTGTAGCAGGTGCTATAGTATTAACAAGTGAGGATAGGTCTTATACTGATGTAATCATCTTAGATAGCATAACTCATGCTAATCAGAAAAGAGTGAAAAGTAACACAACAATGGAGATGTGAGATGTTTGAAGAAAAAAATGTTTGTTAAGAATCGGTTGATGTATAGAGTTCCTTTAAGGGTATGTTACATGTTATGATAAGTTGTAGTTAGGAAGGATTATATGGGCAAAGTCCATATGTAAGGTTTATCACATATTGCAGTTAACTGTTATTGAATATTGCAGTTAACTGTTATTACAAAATGCAGTTAGTCATATGTTTCTTGAGGTTGCTACTGCTGCTGCTGCTTAGTGGTTAGTTAACATTTGAGGCTGCTGATGGCCTGTGATGCTGACCACCACAAATGGTTGAGCCACTTGCTGGATGTTTCCCTCTGCTGCTGGGATCCTTTCTGCCACTGGGTCAAATTAGCTTTTCTTATATACCACATGAGTAGCTCAGATCAGCTTGCTGAGAATCATGTAATTTGATTTCTGATTTGCCAAAAGATATCTTTATGACACTTTTTTTCTTGCATTTGGAAGTGGGTGCATGGAGTTAGTTGTATTTCTTGTCCATGTTGGTTGCCATATGATCTGTAGCTGCTGAGGTGAACACTTTCATCTGGGGTACTGAAAGGAGTTCCAACAGGTTATGGCAAGCCTAGCATAAATACCACACATTCTGTTGCTGGTTAATCATTTTTTTATTAGGCAATCTTGTGGAAAAACACTATTCATGTTTATGTCATTTTTTTAATAATTTTTGATAATGATTTTAATAATAATATTAATAATATTATTTTTTTGAAATTAATAATAATTTTAATAATAATTAGTTAACAATAATAATAATAATTTTTTAATAACTTTTTTTTAATAATAATTTTTTTGTTAGGCAATCTTGTAGAAAAACACTATTCATGTTAATGTTATTTTTTTCAAATGTACAAATTAGTTTATAAATATCATTTCTTTTTTTAACTACCATTAAAAAAACCTCTCGTTCTTTGGATTTCTTTTGATAAAACTTATTGTCATTCACTTATCAATTGTTACTTTGAGGGAAATATGAATTTATTTAATGAATGTTGGTTTTATTTTACAAGTATTCTGTTCATTGTTCCAAGAAATTGTCCTTATTAAGCATAACCTTTTACTTGCATCTTTAATCCTTCTATTCAGGGGTTATATTTGAACATTCATAAATACGTCTTTGTGAAAATATATTTTTTAGAATAAAATAGTTTCCAACTATATAAAAAATTTACCATCCAAGCAAAAAAAAACAAGGTCGCTTCTTGATATTTACTCTGGCACACAGAGCTTAGGTTGCTTACAGTGCCTGCTGTTTTGGTTGGGTTTTGATTTAGTTTCTTTTTTAATGGCATACCAACCTTCATAGGTTATTTAATGCCAAAGCTATCCTTGTAGAAGGACAATAGTGATGCTATTTAACCTATAGCTGGAGGGATTATGGGATTCATGCCTTTCTCATTCTGCTGTTCTGGAGATGCTCTTAGCATAATAGTTATAATCATAGCAGCTCAAGTTTAGATCCTGGACAAGTATATTTATTTTTCACTTCATGCTAATGCTCTTGCAAAAGGCATGAATTAATTGCCCTCCTTCCAGCTATGGGTAAATAGTAGGGGAGCCTCGGTTCTTTTGTCTTGTTTAGGCAAAAATTCTATTGTTGCTTTACTTCAGTGCTCTCTTGGGCACTGGTTTTTGCAGCATGACTTGACCATAAATTAACAAAATCTATTTTTGGTGCTTGAAAAATATCTGCAAATGTGCTTCCAAGAAAAGGAGGTATTGTTTATTATTTTGATGGAGACCAGTCAGATCCATTTCTTCATCAAAATGGGAATCACAGCCAAATCTTTCACCCCATCTCAACAGTTTATACCCTTCAGGACTGATAAAATCTACCATAGTGTCAAGTATTTATCAAATATAAAATAAATGCATCCCACCAAAAAAAATGAGGTTAACTTTTAGTGCAATCAAGAGAAGATATAACCATGATAAAACATTCTTTCTTTCTTCACTTTCTCTTGTTTTCAAGTTGGGGTTTTTTTTTACCCTATTTGATACAACATAAGATTAATTATAATTCATTGCTTTTCATTGAATTAAATCTTGTCAAACATTTTTTTTCCCTCGGGGGTATTTTTTCTCCAAATTTTATCATAACAATCTTCTTGAAACAAGGGGGAAGTAAATCAAGTTTGTTTAAAGTGCCAAGTACAATTTGTAAATAAACAAATATTTTTTTAACAAAAACTATACATTTTACTGAAATGATATATGCAAAAAGCTTATAAAAAAATTATATTTTGAAAATTTATCAAGCTCTTGAGACACATTGGCACAATACATCAAAAGCAAAAATTAAGCCTCAGATTCCCACTCATATGTAAATGAATGATTCAATTCAATAACCCCAATCATGAAATTGAGAAATTCAGATTTGCCATGAAATTTAAAATTTGATTTTGGCTATCAATCATTTGACAACAGAAAAATTGACATAATAAATTTTGAGTACAACTCATTCAAATTTAGAAGTTGAAATTTGAAGGGAACTACAGCAGTGAATTCAGCCTTAAACATAAAGAATGAAGGTAGTTGGGCTGGAGTTCTCATTTTCTCTGGAAACTCCTTGATGATTAGACATAATTGACAATAATTTGGGAGCAGAAAAAAAATTACTTTGGGATTCTGGAAGAGGATGAAAATAAGACCCAAATCACATGTCTTACTTATAATGAACAGAAATTTTTTATTCTTTATTTTTTATGTTATTTTTTTAATTTTTTAACTTTTTTCCTGTTTTATATGTTGTTTTGTTTTAGTTCTTCAAGGAACTTGCAGTAAAGATGGATAACATTTTCTCTAAGTCAAATATTATTTCTTTTTTCTTTCCATCAAGAAAATTATGGGCAATTTTCCACTCTATCTTTCAGTTGGTTTCAATCGATCAATATTCAAGAAAATAATGGGTAATTGAATAAACGGTCTTGTATTTTCAATTTTTTCTTCCATTTCATATTATTTTCCATAGAACCCTGTGGAAATACTGTAAGAAAGAACCAAGAATTATTCTATATAAGGAACAATCAATAATCAATGTGCAGAAATCAATCAAAGTTCAATTATCAGACAATAATCAGTCACTTTGAACCTATATTCATTGTACCTTATTGATGTTGATGGTTAGGGCAGTGGTTGTCCATTGAAACCTTGATTAATTCACTTCTATTACAGCCCATACCAATCAATCAATATTTCTTATGCTTCATATGGAAGCTTGAAATTTGAATAGAAAAGAATGAGGATATTTTTATGTGCACACTAAGTTTGGGACAATAGAATGTAAAGAAAAAGAAAACTTAAAGAATAACTTTTAAAAAAGAAATAGCTAATAATGAAATTTTTTTTCTAATTCTTTTACCGTATCATAAAGACAGACTTTATTAGCATATTTATTTCTCTTTTGTTTTGCTGTTAAATTTTCATGACCCTGTTTGAACCGTCTCCAAACTTCTTAAGTTGATTTTTTTTAAGAAAATAGTGAAGAAGGAAAATATATCCTTCAATGGTTCACCCAAACATGAAGGACTTATAAAACTTGTGTAATTTTTCAAAGAACCTCATAATAATGCTTACTTTGTGTATTTATTTTTGAGACCAACTATTTTTTAGAAATTTTATATTTTCTTGGCTGACCAAAATTCGGACTTTTGTTTCTATATTACTAGAATCTTGACTGGTAGATTCTCTGGCTTTTTATCAGAAGTATATTGCATCTGGTAATATTCAAACACTTGTTTTTTGGGGGGTTTTTTCATTTCCACCTCGAGTAACAACAAATATTACCACAATAAAGACAAGAATATAAGTATAAGATATTCATTGAATAATGGCAACACTTCATTTTAGAACTAAGGTCAAAACAAATTTTTGTCTAGTGAAAATTGCGACTTGTTTTATAAATAGTTAATGAATTTGAAAGATGGACAAAGTAGACCACTACTTTTCTTGACCTTGTAAAGAAAATTGGAAATATCAAAACAAAGAGACCACATCGAGTTTTGTTATATATAGTATCCTAGTTTTAGGAATGATAAAATCTAATATAAATTCACTGAGAAAAACAGTTTTTCTATATTTTAAGTAATTGATGATTCAAATTGGAAATTTAACAAAGAAAATGCATTAAATGCTGCATTAAGGAATTATTTTGTACTTCCAGTAAAAGAAATAAAGTTGATCACTCAAGTTCAAATTAGGAAATCTTTGTCCAACATTTTTATTATAATCATGAAACACAAGTAAATTCTGCATAATAGTTGGAATATTCAATGTTATTTTCATCAAAATGATAATAAAGAATTTTGTATGGCTAATCAAACACAAGATGATGTAAATTCAATAAACTTTTCCAAGTTTCTGCAAAAAGTTGGCAAAAAGACAGAGAAGAATTTGTAATCCTTTCTCTAGTAAAAATGTATTATTTCTATATTTCATTTATCTTACACAATGAGCTAAATTTTTCTTTATGTTATTGTTTGATAATTAATTATAATCCTTTTAATGAACCAAATTTTACTTGAGAATGCAAAATTTTAAAACTAGTTTACTTATAAAAAGCACATTTACCAGAAAACAGGTACATTGTGATATATATTATAAAACTGAAAAATAATTGTAATGAGAATTTATTGAAAACGGTATGGGAAATCAAGTGATTTCCATATCAAAAAAAGTATTAATTTTTTTTAAGGCTTGAGAAACTGTACATTTTTGTATTTGTATTTTTTGCATTTATTGACTAATTGGTGTTTACATGCACTTTTCAAAATTTCTTTGAGATATTTCACAGACGACATTATTTGACTTCCTGCAAAAAATTTGAAGGATAAAAACCCAAAATGATTTAAGAAATTTTTTCCCTCCTAGATTGTTAGAATATATTTTTTGGCCTAATAGAATCATAAATAAATCATCTTCTTTTTTATCTAATTTCAAGCTTACCTCAATCTTAAAAATAAGCAAAGAAATAAATATTTCTTCTGTAAGTATGGAATTATTCTATACTTACTCAACAGCTTTTGATTAATTTCTTTGATTAAAAATTTAACATTCAAACATTCTTTTCTTTCAAGAATGCATTTAATTTCAACATTGCTTAACTCTCTTAAATTGAATAAATATGTTAATGTTTCCATGGATCTGTTGCTACTACTATAACAAAAATATCTCATTTGCTTATCATTTCATTTTGCTTACAAACTGACATTAGCATAATAATGTTGTTCTCCCACAACATGATTACACACTCATGCAAAGATCTTTTACACACATACAAAATATATCCATTCCGGTTTACACTAACAATAACTGCTACATTTCATGCATGAATCTTCACTTTCACTTTTAAAGTATTTACATTCTGACAAATACTATCTTTTCTTACAAAAAAAAACTTTGTATCTTCTGTTTTTCAACAAACTTTTCACTAAATTTAAAGAAATAAAATTATTAATTAGTAGATCAGTGTTTTATTCAGTCATTTACACCTTTTTCTAACACACACACACACATATATATATATATATATATATATATATATATATATATACGTAATTTACTTTGAGGTAAAGCAAATATAAACTCATTAATATAATAAGCCTTTCATACCACCAGTGTATGGTATAATTTTCTTTTGAACAACTATTATTTAATGATTAAAAGAAAACTCTAACCATAACTCTAATTCATATCACATGTTCTTTGCATTTTCCTCTCAAAAAGCCCAAACATTTATGAATGCTCATGTGTGAATATAACCATTTAGCAATGATAAAGCAATTAATGGCTTTTGAAATCTTTGCAAATATTAACATAAGATTTTCTCAAAAATTATCCAGTTCACTATATGTAAAAGTATCTGGATTTCCATAAATTAAACAAAATTCTATGACTTGCATCATTTTTATTGATATCAGGAATTAACATTTCCATACACTGATATATTCAGATTAGTGTTTTTCCTGTAGCTGTTATAGTCATAACATTTTGGAAATTGCACACTTTGGCTTTCTGATGCTCAGGAATTTTATACCAAATTTATGATGACTAAATAAGTTTAAAGTCAATAAGCTGATGCATGCTATCATCAAATCTCACACTCCTACAATGTTCTCTGTCAAATTTGTTGATTTCAACACAAAGAAAATAATGTGCACTCAATTTTCTTCTGATATTATTCACCATACCAGACTTTTCCCCTTTAATTTCAGGTATGGTTTTCTTTTAACTTTTAGGGAGATAGCTGATTTCTCCCTTCATATTCTTCCCCTCAGTTATATATTATTGTTATAGTACCCAATCTGCGGACTGTAATGAACTCTTCCTGTTGCTTTTAATACCAGGAGAATATTTATCTCAGGTGCTGAGTTCTCCCCAGCCTTACACTTTGGCAGTCAGACTGATGTTCAACACCATTTTACCTATGTTGTATTATACTTTCGTTAATATACTTTGTTCCACATAAACTCGAGTTTGTGTCTTTCTTCCGGACCCTTTACTGGTCCACAACAATTATAAAGACAATATTTTACCAGACTGTTCACTTATAAAAGACCAACTTTTTTTTAATGAAGTTGTAAAGAATGGTTTTGCTATTCATACTGTATCAAACCACTTATAGCATAAGAATTGGGACATTCCAATCCAGCCTGATAAGAAGGAAGGCATGAACACTAATGAGAGTACATTTACAGTTACATTACCATAAGATTTTATGTCAACAGTGAAGCCATTAGGAAAATAAGAACACAGAAAATACCAAACTATTCAAATCTGACTTTATATTCTAACAAATCCTTCAGATTGGTTAATTGGTTGGTTGTGTTTTATGGCATATCAACCTTTGTAGTTTATTTAATGCCAAATCCATTTTTATGCAAATAGTCCGATTTCAAACAATTCAGTTTAGCATTAGTACACAGTTTAATTGTCAAAAGCATTTCTATTTCAAGCTATTCAGTTTATTCAAACAGTTTTAATTCAGCTAATTCTGTTTAATATATTTACAGATTTTGTTTACACACAGTTAAATGTCAAAACACTTCTATATTAAACAACTCAGTTTAATGTAGGTAGAGTTTCAATGTCAAAAACAGTTCCATTTCAAACAATTGATTTTAGCATAAGCACATAGTTTAAATGTAAGCACACAGTTTAATTGTCAAAAACATTTCTATTTCAAGCTATTCAGTTTAGACAAACAGTTCTAATTCAAACAATTCATTTTAGCATAAATATGCAGTTAGTTCTATTTGACCCATAGATAGGACCCTATCAGGTGCTACCATTCCGGGCCAGAGTTGAGCTGGGAGTAATAGCAATGAAGGGGTACTCTGCATTCTCTAAAGCTCCAGTATCACTGGAACCTCATCATCAGATTGTTCAGTGTCATATCTGTAGAGGTGCAGTTGGTGTATTCTACAGTCCCAGCTAACTGGGCAATTTAGATTTGTTTAGTTACATCTATTACATATTCTATACATACTAAAGCTATATTTTTGGTGGACCAACTGGTCTGGGAGAAGAAAAATCTCTGAATTGAAAACTTGGAGCTGGAATCCATAAAGCAAACCAACATTGAGTTCAAATTTGTACTGGCAGCTACTGCTGTGACATTAATCCCAACAATAGAACTCCTGGCAGTTCTTCTTAGGTGCATCCTGTGTCCACACAGAGTTGGTGTAAGTCAGTCCAGGCTGGTCAGCCAACTTGTAAACTGTATCGTTGGATCAGCTAAAACTTAACAACAGCACAAATAAGTTTGATTGTCAGTAGAAAACTTGGAATGTTAATGATGGAAATTTAAAGACAATGGAGAAAATTATCACTTTAAAATTTTCATGATATTTTAAAAAACAAGTCCTAATTAATATATATTGATATTATAAAATCGCTGCACTTTGAAGTTGGGTCAGACATTCTAGAAAAGTTCTGGATCATTAAGCTTGGTTGCATCAGTGTGATATATGAAATATGACTGAATCAAGAAGATAATGTATAACCTTGTCATTATGCGATATATCAGTTAATACCAAGATCAGGTTTCTTATCTTAGTTTCAATTATGTGCAATTAACTAATGGAATCTATGAAAATCTAATCAGCTATTTTATTGATCAGCTTTTTATTTTTTCCTATTTTGCTTCATAAGAAAAAAAAAGAAAATTTTAAGTTCTTTTGTTTAAGAAGCTGTTTTCAGGATTATAATTTTTTCTTTCTGTTTTTGTTTTTTTTTGTTTTTTTTTTTCACTTTACTTGAGGCACAGAAAGCTAAAACTGCATAAAACAAAAGAATTATTTTTTTGATTCTTAGTTTCCACATTTTATGTGAAAAAATTTTTTTAGATGTATCAAAATACAAATCAGCAATGTTTTATGAAAACTACCTCAAAATAGAATAAAAATTTCAATACAGTCTGGTTGGTAAGGGATACAGAAAAATAAGGGGAGTTATTTTTTCATTTTTAAAAAAATATTTTACATGTTTTACTTAAAAATTAATTCAGCATATCAAATTATTTTCAAAAAATCTTATTTCAGTTTTACCTTCTTTCTACTTTTTTTCTGAGAGCTGAACAGTATATAAACAATACTTTTTTTTAACCATAATTACTTCATGTTTTAATCACAATTCATATGGAGTGTCAATCTACAACAAGAAAATAAGGTAGATTTGAAGTTATAAAGGATAATTACTTGATGAAATTCAAAATCATGTACCCTTGTCTCAAAATCTTTTGTTAAACAGTTCAGTTGCTCTTAGCCATCTGCGCTATGAAAATCCATTGACTGAAAGGATACCAAAATTTAACCTTTTAAAGATTTTATAATCTTACACATTGATTTAAATCAGAATGATACAAAGAATCTTTTCAAATTTTTCTAAAATTGCAACCAGTCCAGGAGAATGAAAACTCTGAATTCAAATCTATTAAACTCTGCTTAAAAATTGATCTTGTTGTTGGGATATTCTTCTTAGTCATTAAACACTGGCATGTCCATGTGAAAGGTTCCATAGGAGAACATGACCTATGAATTCATCCTTACTTCTCCAGCAGTGTCCCACAATACCTTGTTCATCTTATGTGGATAGTTTTAGAGATAGGAGCAACGTGTGTGTGTATATATATATATATATATATATATATACATATATATTTATATACAAGGATCATTAAATAGGTTTCCAGACTTTTTTCATATGGGCACTTTTATAGATAGTACACACACGAAACTCTAGTCCCCTTTGAAGTAATTTCCCCCGGCTGCAATGCACTTGTTGTACCATTCCAACAACTTCTGGAAGGCCCCATGGAACTCCTCTTGTGTGAGCGTTTCAATGACCTTTGTCACAGCCTCTTTCATCTCCTCAATTGTCTCATAACGACAACCTCTGAGCTTAGGGAATAAGTAAAAGTCACAGGGAGCAAGTTCTGGACAATAGGGAGGCTGAGGAACTGTTTTGATGCCCATCTTGATCAAATAGTCTGTGACAAGGATGGAGTTGTGGACTGGTGCATTGTCCTGGTGGAAATGCCACTGACCCGATTTGAACATTAGTATTCCGACGGAATCTCTTACTGAACTCCCTTAAAACCTTAACATAGTAACCCTAAGCTTAACCCTAAGCCTTTCGCCAATCAACTCTGGTGTATTGACTTCCTTACTTCCCCCACACCTCTCATCATCCCATCCCTCACAGACTCCATACCTTCCTTGAATCTCTTATGCCACTCAAAAACTGATGCTCGATTCATGCAAGATGCTCCAAAAGCAGTCTGAAGCATTCCATACGTTTCTGTAGCATTTTTCCAAGCTTAAAACAGAATTTTATTGCATATCGTCTTTCTCACATCGAGATTACATTTTTGAAATTCACCAGCTGTGACAATCAGGCTTTAGTAGGGTGTATTTCTATTCCTTCTGTAGCTGTTGATTTGAATGTGAAATCATAAAAATTGGTCAGTCATCTCATAAGATGTATAGCAATAACATACTGAATTTTCAAGAGTCTACGACAACTTTAAATGCCGGTACACAAAAGTCTGGAAACATATTGAATGCATCCCTTACATAAAAAAAGTACATCCTTGACTTCTTCCAATTCATAACCTGCCAAATTTCCTTAGTCTTTCTCTCCCTCAACCACTTTGTATATATCCTTATTGAATGCACCACATATATATATAACACACACTCATACATCTGTATATATATATATATATATATTATATATATATATATATATATATATATATAAATAAACAAGTGTATGTGAGAGTATATATATATATATACTCTCACAGATGACACACATGCATGCATACACACACACATATATATATATATATATATATATATATATATATAATATAATATATATATAAAACTCATACAGATGTATGAGTGTGTATGTGTATATATATATATATAAACGTTTCTTTACACACACATACACACGCACACATATATATGTGTGTGTGTGTGTGTGTAAAGAAGCATGTTTATAAGAACATTTATATATATATATATATATATATATATATATATATATATATATATATATATATATATATATGTAGGGTGCAATGGTTGAATTATCACCATTCTAAATCCTTAATAGAGTCATTTTGTGCGATCTGTGAAAAAAAGCAGCTCTATAACACAATCCATTCCTCCAGAAATTTAAAAACAGCATTCTGTACCACTTTGCATTCAAAAGTCCCATAATAAGATTTCAGAGTGTTTGAGTGTCAATCTGAAGACAGATTCTTATTCATATTGATCAAAACCAAATACCCTATCCATATCATGGTGTTTGCGGTGTTCACTTGTGATAGGGATATTATACCCCCATTCATATTCCCACATGGCCTCAGACTCAACATAGAGGCCTGGATCAAGTGCTTGGTGGAGATAGTGTTATTCTGAATTAAGGTGGTGACTACAGGAAGACTACAGGAACATCTGCACCCTGTCACATAAGTAGAAGAAGCTAGTGTTAGGTGTGGGAAAATTTCTTTGACTATATCACCCCTAACATCTGGCAATCTAACCCTACAAATTTTCAATCTGCTTCATTATTATGTGGTTGAGTAAGAAAAACAACAACATTTACCAATTTAAATGAGAAGACTATTTGAAAGGCTTGCAAGAGATTCCAAAATTGTCAGGAGGCCATGGTTTAAGCCAATGGCAATTTCCTTGAATAAATTTAATCTATAGTATTTCAAGATATTTTCATGTAATTTTGGTAAATATATTATCTGAATATTAGATGTCAGTGTTATTTTCATTTTTGCGTAATTTAGATGTCAGTTTATTCATCACACCCTGTATGAGTGTGTGTGTGTGTGTGTGTGTGTGTGTGTGTGTGTGTGTGTGTGTGTGTTGTGTGTGTGTGTGTGTGTGTGTGTGTGTGTGTGTGTGTGAGACAGCTGCATATTTTATATTATCACCAGTCCATGAAGGAGATGGTGATTTGGTAATAAGATAGTATAGATTCATGTCATGTTAGTAATGTGTAATTATGGATATTTCAGTTAAATATATTCATATACATACTAATGTTCAAAGTATGAGAAAAGTAATGCACCTACTTTGAATCATATTACTGTTGGTTAAAGTTCACACAAGGATTCACATTCAAAAAGACAAATATTGTTCTGACCATTTCTTGTATTTCAGAAAAAGGTAAACTGAACCAGAAGATTATTGTTTGAACAAAAGATTAATTCAGCATTTTTTCTTGGTAATAAGGAAAATGGTTTGAAATTGAGTAAGAGGATTCTAATACTGTTTGTTTCTAAAGTTTCCTAATTATTGAAATATTTTAACAGAAATTTTAAGTTCTCATAAAAATGGATCAAAAACCTGTCTAAATTGACTGTATTCTAGTTATTCAGTGTTCAAAAACATTCATATTATTACCCAAATTTCCCCTCTTGTGATTTTCTTTAAGCACAGTTTTCAGTGTGAAGTAAAAAATAATGGAAAACTGCTGCCTACAAACCTAAAAAGAAGCTAAAATTCTTAATGTTGATTTTTCTTAATAAACAGGTCCAAGTAAGTTGAAAGATTGACATAATACTATTACACTAAGATAAAGCCAAGTTTAATATTTGTTTATACATATGTATTACAAAAATTCTCATTATATTTAGATATATGTATCTTATGAATGAGCACAAAAGAATTTCCACAAAATAGCAGCTCTATAAAACTGAAAAATAAACACTTTACAATTATTAAATCCATGTGTATATTGTCAGGCTGGCAATCTTAGTCTGTGGAATGCCTGTTAAGAAGCATAATTAACTGAAGTACACTTTTGTTTGTAGATAGTTGATTGGGGTTTTATGACATATAAAGCCTTGTAGGGTATTTAATGCCAAATCCTGTATATATATATATATATATATATATATATATATATATATATATTATATATATATATATATATACGTGGTGCATTCAATATGTTTCCAGACTTTTTTGTACCAGCATTTAAAGTTGTCGTAGACTCTTGAAAATTCAGTATATTATTGCTATACATCTTATGAGATGACCGACCAATTTTTATGATTTCATGTTCAAATGAACAACTACAGCAGGAATTAAAATACACCCTACTAAAGCCTGATTGTCACAGCAGGTGAATTTCCGAAATGCAATCTTGATGTGAGGATACTTTAGAAGAATGATATGCAATAAAATTCTGTTTTAAACTTTGAAAAAAATGACACAGAAACGTATAGAATGCTTCAGACTGCCTCTGGAGCATCTTGCATGAATTGAGCATCAGTTTCTGAGTGGCATAAGAGATTCAAGGAAGGTATGGAGTCTGTGAGGGATGATGAGAGGTGTGGGGGAAGTAAGGAAGTCAATACACCAGAGTTAATTGGCCAAAGGCTTAGGGTTAGGGTTACTATGTTGAGGTTTTAAGGGAGTTCAGGAAGAGATTCTTTGGGAAGAGACCAGCACTCTTCAAATCGGGTCAGTGGCATTTCCACCAGAACAATGCACCAGTCCACAACTCCATCCTTGTCACAGACTATTTGACAAAGATGGGCATCAAGACAGTTTCTCAGCCTCCCTATTTTCCAGACCTTGCTCCCTGTGATTTTGGTTATTCCCTAAGCTCAGAGGCTGTCGTTATGAGACAACTGAGGAGATGAAAGAGGCTGTGACAAAGGTCATTGACACACTCACACAAGAGGACTTCCATGGGGCTTTCCAGAAGTTGTTGGAATGGTACAACAAGTGTATTGCAGCCAGAGGAGATTACTTCGAAGGGGACAAGAGTTTCATGTGTTTACTATCAATAAAAGTGCCCATACAAAAAAAAGTCTGGAAACTTATTTAATGATCCTCGTATATATTTATATATCAAATATATATTCTTTTTTGTAATAGTTTGTAAATAAAAATTTTTAAAAGCCAGAGCTCATTTATTTGCACATATTTAAATGGTTTTAAGTAATGTTATTTAACATCAGTTATTTGTTTGCGTGCAATTATATGGTTAATCAGTTTAATTTAACCTATAGATGGGACCCTAACTAGTACTACCACTCCAGGTCAAAGCTGACCAGGAAATAATGACAGTGAAGGGGCTCTCCTCATTTCCCAAAATTCCAGGATTGGAGCCTCACAGTCAGATTCAGTTTAGTGTCATGCCAAGGGCTCTTGGTTTGAAGAGAGTTCTGTTAAAAAGAAAACTATAACAATATACATAACAAGAACCCATCAAAAACGACACATCTTCACCAGATTTTATTACAGTGATTCACATAGAATGGTCCAACTTAGAGAATAGAGCCTTTTTCAGTTCAGTTTGCAAATGAATGATAATTTTGTGGAGAGTCAGGCAAATTCTCAATGTAATTATGAAATGCTAATTTTGATTTTTCACTCTTTCCTAAATATATGGACGGCAATAACATAGGGAACCTATTTGGTTCATGATCCATCTAACATATAAATTAGCCAACCATAGTCGAGGGCAACCCAAAGGCTCCTTTTCAATAGCTACTGCACCAAAGTGTAAGAGAGAGCACAACTCTTTTCCTGAAATGCTCCACTTACCTTTGATAAGTACTTTATAATGCTGAATGTTAAACAAGGCAGTATCAAGTACCATTTTTGGAGTCTTTGTTATTACTCAACCTGGGATTGAACCCTTGTCTCCCTGACCAAAAAGGTTTCATCATATCCAAAGACATGCCCACAAATCCATAGGACAATTATTTATTGTCTCACTAACCCACGTATTGTACATTTAAGTAATATAGATTGAAAGAAATAGTAATCACAAATACATCATTTGATCAAATTTTACAGGAGTTAATATAAATTTAAACTGCTGAAGGTGACATTACAGGATTTGTACTCGTATTAGATTTCATTACTTTCATTATTAAGCTTTATTTTAAACATTCCTTCTGTTTTTATCTTTGCCTCTTTCTTATTCTCTTCTCTTTTAATCTCTCATGTATTCTTTGCCACAAGTTAGATATGTATGTACAGAATAATAGATTATTGGTTTGTAGAACTAGTTTTTATTTATTACACATGAAATTAATATACTGCTGTTTATTGGAATACCATTCTTTTCAAATCCATAGGTTTTATACATGTACATTAATTGTATAGAAATAATAGAAATAACTTAACAAAAGAATTTTTTTATTAGGATATTTTGGGAGGTGGGGGTATTTTTTATCTGTTTTCTCCTCTTCACAAGAAAATACTAGTGTTTAAATAGTTGATATTTATAGCAACTGCCAACAGCAGCCAAATGTGTATGACACATTAAATTGCTTCTTATATTTTGCAGCTGAGAAAGATTTCTCTTTTTAAATAAATTGAACATTTTTAATCAAAGAGAACATCAAATTTTACCTTTACAATTTATTCAATAGCCTTCAATTTATTTTTAGTATGTGATAGCCAAATTTATCATTTTTAAGAAAATAGACATTCTTAGTTTTCAAGAAAAAAATCTGTCATTATACTTAAAAATATACAACAAAAGGAAGGGAATAGAAATACATATATTGTTATATTGGATAAGAACTAATATATTCTTTAAATTTTGTTTTGTTTTGTGTTTTTGTGGGTATCTCTTGTATATGTGATTATTTTTAAATTTTACTTTGGTTGTGTTTAACACATGATACAAAACTGGAAATTTCCAAGGCAATTTCATCAAATTTTGGAGATAGAAAAAGTATTTTTACCTTTTTTGTGACACAGATGTTCTTTGTTTTTTTAATTAATTTTTTATGATTTAAAGATTAAGAAATAGATTAAAAAAGATTGACCTTTGGTTCTAGTTCTTGAAAAATAATTGAAATCACAAAAAGTTAATCATAAATGTAAAAGATAATGCACACAGATGAGATTGAATACAATCAGCTCAAATATATATTTTTTGTGTCTTGTGAGAATATTATAGAAATGATCCCAGTTCTGTATACTTACACACTCAAGAATTATCCAGGCAGTTACTATAAACAAAACTGACAGAAATTACTCTTAATTAAAAGTAATTCAGAATATCAAACATTCATTAAGAAAAATCCTTATTCTAATGTTGAATCATTTCTACTTTTTTCTTGTAATTGGGAAGCATATAAGCAATATTTGTTTACAATTATTATCAATCATTTTAACTGATATTTTCTTATATATGTGGTGCATTCAATAAGTTTCCAGACATTTTTTTGTACAGACATTTAAAATTGTTGTAGACACTTGAAAATTCAGTATGTTATTGCTATACATCGTATGAGATGACCGGCTAATTTTTATGATTTCAGCTTCAAATGAACAGTTACAGCAGCAATTAGAATACACCCTACTAAAGCCTGATTGTCACAGCTGGTAAATTTCAAAAATGCAATCTCGACGTGAGGAAGATGATATGCAATCAAATTCTGTTTTAAGCTTAGAAAAAATGACACAGAAACGTATAGAATGCTTCAGACTGCTTTTCGACCATATTGCATGAATCAAGCATCAGTTTTTGAGTGGCATAAGAGATTCAAGGAAGGCAGGGAGTCTGTGAGGGATGGGATGATGAAAGTTGTGGGGGAAGTAAGGAAGTCAATACACCAGAGTTGATTGGCCAAAGGCTTAGGGTTACAATGTTGAGGTTTTAAGGGAGTTCAGGAAGAGATTCCGTCGGAAGAGGCCAGCACTCTTCAAATCGGGTCAGTGGCATTTCCACCAGGACAATGTACCAGTCCCCAACTCCATCCTTGTCACAGACTATTTGACAAAGATGGGCATCAAGACAGTTTCTCAGCCTCCCTATTTTCCAGACCTTGCTCCCTGTGATTTTGGTTATTCCCTAAGCTCAGAGGCTGTCGTTATGAGGCAATTGAGGAGATGAAAGAGGCTGTGAAGATCATTGACACGCTCACACAAGAGGACTTCCATGGGGCCTTCCAGAAGTTGTTGGAACGGTACAACAAGTGCATTGCAGCCGGAGGAGATTACTTCAAAGGGGACTAGAGTTTCATGTGTTTACTATCAATAAAAGTACCCATATGAAAAAAGTCTGGAAACTTATTTAATGATCTTCGTATATATATATATATATACTTTTATATAAAAATATTTACTATATAGATAGATGAAACAATGTTAATAATATTGCTATAAATTTTATAAAAATATAATGCAAAATTTTCCCAAGATTTGAATTCAATCTTTGAAAATTAATTACTCTTGCAACACAGCTATGGCTTAAATAGCTCCAATTGTGTTCCTCTAAAAAAATGGATTTGGTTTTAAATAACCCAAGAAGGTCTGTATGGTATTAAACAAAGAAGCTGAAACCTGTTATTACAAGTATTTAAATTCATAATAAAGATAATGATTTAAATATTATGTTTGTATTTATTCAATATCTACTGAAGTGTGCAATTTTCTTTACAATATGGAAGAAAATTGTTGCATCAAATAATACCAATCCATTCTGTAATTAACATGCATCCTGTAGCTAAATGAAAATTTGTTGAATTAATTAAACATTTATTAAAAATTTGAAATAAAAGATCATTTTCCAGTCATTGTTTATCCCACTAATAGCAATTGTATCATTGTCATAATAAAATAACATATTTTGTTATCATGAAATAATTACTTTTTGATTGAAAATAAACAAATACAGTTTGTAAGTTAATAATTTTGTAATTATTTTTTCCTGAAGATTTTTGAATACTAAAAATGAACATAAACATGTTATTCCTTTCTTTTTATACTTTGTTGTATTTTTAATGAGGAAAGTGTTTAATTAATTGTGAATTAAAATATTAAAAAATGCCAAATAATTAACCTTACTGTTTTTACAAGCAACTATTTATCAACATGTTAACAATATTGTGCTATTAATTTTTTACTTGAAGCCTTTTTTAAAATCTGACCAAATTTAAAATAAGTAAACAGAATTTCTGAAGCTTTTATCCTTTACTTTGTGATTCTTCCTATCATCAGAAGTAAAAGCTGCCTTCCTTTTTTCTTTATTCCTTAACTGAACAAGTCCAAGATGACATTTTTAACATGTTCCTTCATGATGGCTCCAAAATTCTTCATTCTCTTGAAGTTAGGTGATTTTTCTGGATACACACCAAATCCATCTTTTTGAAAGACAAGTTTTTCCTATCTGTGTAGGGCTTCAAGCACAGCACACACAACCTCTTTCTTAAACCAAAGAGTCAGCCACAAAAAGAGGCAACTGTTAATCAGTAAAATCCAAGGAGACTTACTGTATGACTATTCATTCTGTTAGATTCAATAAAGAAAAGAATAAAAACTCATTTCAATATTCAATGGCAGTAAAGAAAATTATTTTTATTATAAGATATCTTTTTACTACTATTCACAATGTCTTATATACATCTTTAGAATAATATCTCAATAGTCTAAAGTTACCAAAAATACTAATTCAGAGTTTTCAAACCAAAAATAACAGTATATTGATCCCATTATTTTAAACTAGACCACCCATGAATCTGTTGGGTTCCCATTGTAATAGAAGTCTATGATAATATTGATTCCATTAAATAAAGAGTAAAGGAATTTAATTAACATTTTATAGTTATCTTTATTACTAAGAATTATTACCAAGAATTTGGATGAAGAAAGCAACAACAGTGCAAATGGAGATCCCATTGAATTATCGTTTAGTTTCAAATTGGACAGGAAATTGCTTTATGTAATCTAATTTACAGCTGAATGATAATGCTCAGAACATTTTATGTGTATTGCTTTCATCAAAATCTCATTGCAATATGCAGCTTTTACTGGGATATAGTTACAAAATAAAGTAAAGTTGGTGACCGTAGTCGAAGGTGACCCGAAGGCTCCCCAATAGCTACTACACCATTACCTGGATTGCTCCCCTTTACCCTTGATCCTTACCTTATAATGCTGAGTGATAAGCAATGTGGCATCAAGTACCATTTTTTTTAGGCTTTAGCATAACTTGACCTGGGATTGAACCCTGGTCTCCCAGACCATTAGCAAACAGTCTAACTATTATGCCAATGGCCCGGTAATATGTTATATACCCAGAATGAAGAGGCTATAATTCTTGTTTATAAAAATATAAACTATCTTTTTATTTATGAAAGTTGTGATGGTTGTGTGTGAGAGAGGGAGAGAGATAGAGTCAGACTACAATGATTTACACTATGTGGAGTTACTTATCCAGAGCCTTGTTTTTCGTGCTTCTTTCAAGGGAGAATTATAATGAGAATTCTTGTAATATACTGATACTAGAAGTACTCAGTCAATGACTAGACCAAAAGGATTTTATGAACACCAATGAGTGAGAGAAAGGAGGAAAAGAGACAAAGAATTTAAAATGTATCCTTATTTTATTTGAAAGATTTCACCAATTGATTCAAGTGAAAAGTATTTTTATTCTATGAATTGTTTTTGCTTGTTTGTTCTTTTTTAGTTCCCATTTGAAATAATATTTAAGAATAACCCTAAACTGGTGAAAGGTTTAAGTCATTCTGATGATTTTTTCCTTTTTTTTTTTTTGGTTGGAGGTGTCTCATATATATTTTTATTCTAACATTTGTGCTCAGTTCCAGAACTTTTTAGTTAATAATTTTTGAAAAAGCAGCAAAGTTTTAATTCAAATTTTTATTTACTCTCTAAAAACCTTTCAATAAAAGAATGTAAGAATTCCGAAATTACAATATTCTTTTATTTTAAGAATTTTTTTACATTTGAAATATTATTTTAAAAATGTAACTTTAAACTCATGAGTTTTTTGAAACATAATCATAAATTTTTTTAAGGCTTTTTTTTTTAATATGACAAAAATCTAAATTCATTTCTTAATTGCCTGTTGGGTAACAGTGATAAAAGAAAGTATTCCTTGATTTGATTTTATTTTTTTTCGATAAAAATGTAACAATAAAAAGAAACCAGAATTAAAATTGTTTCCTTATTTTTATGTGGAAATTTTTGGGTATCAATTCAAGTCAAAAGTATTTGTTTATTCCATAAATAGTTTATTTTTTCTTTCTTTTTTCTTTTAAGTTTTTGTTTTACACAGATTGAAAATTAAGATATTTTGTTCTAAGAAATATAAAAAGTATTTGTTTCATAAATCAATTTTTGAGTTATTGATAAACAATGCTTTCCTTTAATTTTTCTTTTTTTTTTCTTTTTTACTCTCTGAAAATGTAACATTATTGGTAGATATAATAAAAAGAAGCTAAGAAATAAAACTGTGTCTTCACAATAAAAAGAAGCTAAGACTTAAAAAAGTAAAATTTTTTGTAATAAAATTTCTGTTTTTGGTTTACATTTAAAATAATGTTTTAAAAGAGCATACACCTTGGTTTTAAACATTTTCCTCATTTTTTTCTCTTAAAAGTTTAGAATTTTCTTTTTTTCTATAATTAAATTAGAAAAAAAATAACATTCAAAAAAGCATTAAATTCAAATTTTGCCAATGTATTATCTATTAATGGTGGGTCCTAAAAACTGAAGAGTTCCTCTTTTTTCTAATTATGAAGAAGTATAAAGAGTTCCACAAATCAATTGATTTTTAATTCTTAAATATCATTTAATCAGTTAAAATCAAAAACTAAAATTTGTACTTTTCTTTGTCATAAACACAGTGCTCAATTCTAGACATAAAACAATATGCACAGTCTCTAAGTATAAAACAATGTGGACAATCTCTAGGCATAAAACAATATGCTCAATTCTAGGCATAAAACAATGTGCACAGTCTCTAGGTATAAAACAATGTTCAAAATCTCTAAGCATAAAACAATGTTCACAATATCAAGGCATAAAACAATGTGCATTATCTCTTAGCATAAAACAATGTACTCAATTCTAGGCATAAAACAATGTGCAAAGTCTCTAGGTATAAAACAATGTACACAATCTCTAGGCATAAAACAATGTTCATTATCTCTAAGCATAAAACAATGTGCTCAATTCTAGGCATAAAACAATGTGCTAAGTCTCTAGGTATTAAAAAAATTAGCACAATTCTAGGCATAAAACAATGTCCATAATCTCTTGGCATAAAAGAATGTTCACAATTCTAGGCATAAGACAATGTGTACCATCGCTAGGCACAAAATAACTCTAGACGTGTCATTAAAATCAATCAATCAATAAAACAATATTCTATTTAATTTGACAAGGGTTCTAATAGTTTAAAATACAAAAGCTTTTTCACAACACTAAACAAATTTTAATATACCATTTAATTATAATAAATGATATTTTTTAAAATTCATTCACAACAGTAATATTTTAAAATCCTTAAATTCATAGCTTAAATAAGTCATAAGTACAATTTTGAATGCTTTTCACTTCTGAGTTTTTTAAAAAAATGCTGGAGTTCAAATTATTATTAGATGAAGCTCATAACAGAGTGAAATATCATAATGAATATATCACCACTCCATCAAATTGGTTTTAGCATCTTATTACGCTTACACGCATCATTCTCAGCTAAAGTGAGCCTTTATTTTCATGCATTCAAGGCCAAATTTAAATATAATCTATGCCAGCTATATTACCACTGGCAGAAACTACTGAATTAGCACAATTAAAGGATGTTTGCCTTGATTTTTTTATTATTTAGCAGTAAAAAAACTAATAACAGATAAGATGCAAAATATTTTTTATTTCATAGGAGAAAATTCTGACTTCATGAAATATTCTTTAAACTAGATTTTAAATAAAAAAAAAAAAACCTCAGTGAACACCATCTTACACATTACTCAATAAGTCAGGGGCCTGATATTTAGATGGCGCTACTAATAAAAAAAATGCATATAATTTTTATAAAGTACTAACCTTCAAATGGCACAAGTCAAAATTTGATCCTAATTGGATAATTAGCTTACAAATTACAATTATTCTAGTGAAGCAACTGTTGCAAATTTTCAAAACAATGGAAAAATCTGAATTTCGTGCATTGATAAGGCATTGTTTCTGATGGGAAAAATACTATTCAAGCAAAGCAATGACTCGATGATGGTTATTCGGACTCTGCTCCATTGGAAACAACGGTTAAGAAGTGGTATGCTGATTTTAAACATGGTTATACAGAGACACAGATGATGCTGAATGCTCAGGTTGCTCAAATTCGGCAGTTGTCCAGGAAAACACCAAAACACATCACAGACTCATTTTGGCCGATCATAAATTGAAGTTGCATGAGATAGCAGAGGAGTTGAAGATATCAGAAAGCAGTGGGTGCTGCGTTTGCTCATGGTCGATCAAAAACAACAACCTGTTGATAATTCAAAGAGTTGTTTGCAACTGTTTCAATGCAACAAAAAGGAGTTTTTGCATAAATATGTGATAATGGATAAAACATAGATCCACCACTTCACTCCGGAGTCAAATCGGCATTCAGCGGAGGAGACAGCAGCAGGTGAAAACCGTCCAAAGCTGCAAACATCAGCAGGCAAGATTTTGGCCTCCATATTTTGGATGCACTAGGTATTTTGTTCATCGATTACCTTGAGAAAGGAAGAACCATCGATAGCAAATATTATATAGCATTATTTGAAGGAAGAAATAGGCAAAAAATGGCCACAAATGAAGAAAAAAGTGTTCTTTCATCAAGACAGTGCACCGTGTCACAAGTCGATCGCAAAAATGGCAAAACTACATGAATTGCACTTCGAATTGCTTCTTTAGCCCCACTATTCTCCAGATCTGCCCGCCAGTGATAGCTAGCTGTTTGCAGACCTCAAAAGAATGCTCCAGGGGAAGAGATTTAGCTCTGATAAAAAAGTGATATCGGAAACTGAAGCGTATTTTGAGGCTAAAGACAAATCGTTCAACAAAAAAGGCATTGAATTGTTAGAGAAGCATTGGAATCAGTGTATCACCCTAGAAGGAGACTATGTTGATGAATAAAGTCGAATTTTGCCTAAAAGCTATTTTATTAGTTAGGCTCGGGATTTATTGAGTGATATGTTAATTGTGTTAGTCCCATAATTTTTGCTAGTGGTAGAAGAGTAAAACATTTTTAATAGTGTTGTAGCAAGATCAGGGTATGGCACAGTTTTTTTTTATATTATCCAAATTATACTTTAATACATAGGACCTCAACATGACTAGATCCAGTTGCCTCTGTATTAATATCACTGCAATGAATCTCTTTCTCAATATTAATGATTTATCAACTTTCTGTAAAACTACCATTTTTCTTTTTCTAACAAATTTAATTTTTTTTTATTGTTGTTGAAATTAACAATTTATTTGTATATGTTTCCTTTATACGGTTTCATTAAATTCTTAGAAATTTTCTTAAAATCAAAAAACGAAATTCAATTTTTTAAAAGAAGAAAAATATTTGTTAACAGATGATAATTTGTTCTCAAGAAAGAGCTGGACACCACCAGTAATAGGAATTTCTTTCTGCATTTCCTTGAGGAAAGTCAAAGGTCAGTCTCTGTCTCAAAAAAAATAGTTTATCTTATGACGTAAGACATCTGAGTCGAGATATTTGTCTATCTCTTTAAGTAAATCATTATAGAAAAGTGTTGCTGAAATGTTAGCAATGGTTACCGATTAGAGTGAATTCTTCAATTCAACTGTAGCTTTGTTTTGTTTCTTTGTGTTTTTAGTCTGTTTTTTGTTGTTGTTTTCCTCTCTCTCTACCTGGTAAAAGAATCCAGTAGGGAGTTGAGCAGCCTATTTTGTGTCAGGAAGGAGAGGATGGTCTGATTATAGACATCAAAGGTACCATATATATAACCCAATAAATAAGCTGTAAATTACATAATATATAAAGGCTTTAAATGGTATGCTGAGTTGCTATGCAACAAATCATAAAACAATATTATAAAAAGAAACATATTCCAATTATGATAAATCAAAAATGTGCCTGGTTTTTATTTTTCTATCACTTATATTTCATTTCTCAATAGCATTCTCTATCATTTCATCTATGTTTAGTCTCTTTTTTTTTTTTTTGTTATGCTTTTCACTGTTTACCAACCAATATATATTGCTTGTTTTCTTGTATTTAGTTCTTCTATTTGCTGTTCATTCTTTCTTTCTCAATTGTTTCTTAAACTTGCTCTCTCTCACCTCCCTTTTTAAATTTTCCCATTTCCTTCAAATTGGCATAACATCTGTCATTCTGCCTTTTTTTTTTCTTCTTTCAAACCCTTTTTTCTTTCCAGCCTTTTTCTTCTTTCTCCCTCTTTTTCTTTTTTAAAATTCTTTTTCTTTTTTAAAATTCTTTTTCTTTTTTCTCACTGATTTTTTTCTTTCACTCTTTTTCTTCTTTCTCATTCTTTATTCTCTCTTTTTTCTCATGGTTCTTCTTCTCACTTTTTCTTCTTTCTCACTCTTTTTCTTCTTCCTTGCTCCTTTTCTTTTTTCTCAATTTTTTTTCTTTCTCACTCTTTTTCTTCTTTCTTGCACTTTTTCTTCTTCATGGCTCCTTTTCTTTTTTCTCAACTTTTTTTTTCTTTCTCACTCTTTTTGTTCTTTCTTGCTCCTTTTCTTCTTTTTCACTTTTTTCTTTCTCACTCTTTTTCTTCTTTCTTGCACCTTTTCTTCTTCCTTGGTCTTTTTTTTTTCTCACTTTTTTCTATCTCACTCTTTTTCTTCTTTCTTGTTCTTTTTCTTCTTTTTTGCTCTTTTTTTTTTTGTCACTGGTTTTCTTCTTTCTCAATCTTTTTCTTCTTTCTTGTTTTTTTGTCTTTCTCACTCTTTTTTTTTTCTTTCTTGTTCTTGTTTCTCAGGCTCTCTTTTTTTTCTTTCTTACATTTTTTTCTTTTTTCTTTCCGCTTTCTTACCCTTTCTTCCTTTCCTGTTCTTCCAACTCACAATCCTTTACTTTTTTCTTTTATTTCTTTTTTTTTTACTTCCTTTTTAATTCTTTACTCTCTTGTATTTTTCTTTTTCTCTTTTTCTGATTCTCTCTAGTTAAATCCTTAATATACTGTCATATATTCTCTTTTTCAATTGTCCTACAACCTGCTCTTTTGTTCACTCTCCTCCTTAATTTTTTTTTTATTATTTGTTTATATTCCCTTTTTTTATCTTTTCCCTCATCCAGCCACTACTTTTTCCTCCCTTTCCTTTCTGCATCAGACCATGACTTTCTCTTTTCACTCCTTGGCCACAATCCACATTGATTCTCACCTCTAACCTTATGACTCCCTAACCCTGATGACCTTCCAGTAATTTTTTTCCCTTTTCCTTTTTAAATTTTACATTTCACAGACTTTATTGTTAGTCCATGCCTTTCACAGACCATTAAATCAGATTTTAAAACCTTTAATTAATGGTAGTCAATTAAACTTGGAATTTATAGTCTTAGCTTTTGGGCATTTTTTTTTATGCTTCTCATAGTTTCCACTTTCAATTAAAAGTTGTCTCCCTTCCTTTAATGACCAGATTTATTGTGATTTGTTTATCATGGAAAGGAAACCTTGAAAAAAGAAGAAAAAGCAACAAGATTGAAAGCAGAAATTTTGGGTCTATTCGTTTTAGATGGAAAGATTTGTTACAATTTTAAATGGCCATTAATTCTGCCTCTTGGATGATTATTTCCTGAAATAAGATAATAAATTTGAAATAAATGATTGATGAACGCAAAATAATAAAATGGATTTTCATTAGTGACTCAGGCTATTAGTTTAGGTCAACATTGTCATCACCATTACTTTAAATTGCATTTTAGCCAGTATATAATACTCAGTGGTCTTCAACTGTAGACCCATAAATAAATAGAAAAAAGCAATTGTTTCTCATCATCAAGATGTGCTTTGACTCTATTTTGCCAACCATCCCTGAAGCTATCGCTCTTAGTTAGTCCTCTAGTTGGCATCCAAAGTCCACATAGTGCTGATGAATGTTTTTGCTCGTGTATCTATGTGTAGAAATCCATATGAGAAAGTCGCTTATTAGTTCATTCTTACTTCTTAAGTAGTGCCAGTATATCTTGCTTGTGTTACTGGGATGGTTTGCAAGATTGGAGGTAAATGACTATACAGGTGCTTTCAGGATTTGGTCAAAGCAGCATACAGCATCCTTGTGTCATTTCCATCTAGCTTTTGCTCCAGATATTTTGTTTCAACAAGCTGTGCAACCATACAATAGTACTGACCAAGCTACAGCTTGGAAGAATTCCCATTTTATATTATAAGAGATTAACTTTCTATTTGGTTAATAACCTGTCAATAGCAGTTCATGCTTTACCAATGTGTACATTGACATTGCTTTCAGTAGATAAGATATTGCTACCAAGTATGGGAACTGGTCTACTAATTTCAAAGCCTTGCCATTTAATAAAGATAAGCACTATTTTGATGAAAAACCATGAATTCTGTCTTATCTGAGTTCACAAATAAAACTTCACATTAGAATCGCTGCTAAAATAATTTCCAAATTCTAAAACATTTTTTTACTCACCAATGAGGTTTGATCCCAGGCTGAGTCATACTAAAGACTAAAAAAATGGTACTTGATGCCTCCTTGCTTAACACTCAGCATTATAAGGTTTGGATCAAGGGTAAGTGGAGCAATCCAGGGAAAAGAGTAGTGCCCTCCCTTACACCTTGGTATTGTAACTATTAGAAAAGGGAGCCTTCTGGTCACCCTCAACTATGGTCAGCCAACTTAATCACATATTTCAAGAAAAATTTCAAAGAAAATATGCTTATGATACTCTTCTATATTAAAGTTATTATCAACTTAACTTTACTTAGTTGGCCATACAGTCCATAGATTGATTACAGTATTATACCTAACTCCTCTACCAGATGTTATACAAGGTCAGTCTTCCAGTAGAGTAGTGCTGGGTTTCCTTCTCATGAACTGGTTTGTGCACCATGGCTAAAGAGCCCAAGTTTCCATACTATTTACCCATAGCTAGGTAAAAAAAAACATGGATTTATGTCTTTCCCAAGAACATTATTCTTCCCTCAGCTATGAAGTAAGTTAGACTGGATTCTTTAGCCTTGGTTAGGCAACCCATTTAGGAAAAAAGGCTCTGTATTCAAATCAGCTTTACTCCACTTAAAAAATTGACTTTGTGTCACATACTACATATGGTTGATCTGTCGATAAATTAGTACATATATTTATCGATATTTACAAATGGGTGTGTATATATCCTCTGTCAAGTTTAATAATAAGAATAACAATAACTTTTTACAGCCACTTCTGACTAATGTAAGGTACTTATAAGAGTGAATTGTGTTCAAGTATTCACTCATTCTCTTTTCTCCTTGTCAAATATTGGGGTATGCCAGGTGATTGATGAGATATTTGGCAATAGGGCACAACACAGGGTTCATGCCTTTTCTAAGGTTATCACTTCTAAGAAAGCACAAACAGTGCCACCCAAAATTTGAACTAATTTTGCCAATTCCATTTTCCTTATTGATAACAATTACACTATCTTATATATCCCACACACATGCAGACAGAAATAAATGAATTGAATAATTGGAATAGCCTCACAATCCCCTACCACCACAAAAAAAAGGAGAAATTCTTATTATGCAAGCAAAAATGCCTCTTCTTACTGCCTGATTGAAAGAACTACATTTAGGGATGAAAGTAGAAATTCTTTGAAGAAAGATATTTAACAGATCAAGTAGAAAATATACAGAAGTCTATAGAATCAGTAGATCAAGATGATGAGTTCTAATGCCAACAGGACTGAAAATATAATCACAGGAGCAACAGATCTATTTTGTTCATACTGGATTTTTATCTACTCAAATGGAGATGGCTAGCCTTTGGAGTCTGTGTCACAAATTAATTTCTTCCTTAGATGTCTGATTATATATATATATATCGAAATACAAGAATATTTCAACAAAACTGTACGTATGAATATAAATGACATCTTTGGATGCCTGGTACCCATATCTGCTTTCCTATGGTACCTGATGACTTTTTCATCTTTCCTAGTAGCTTCTCCAACTTTCCTCTGGTGCCAGGTGGTTTCTTCTGCTTTTCTCTGGTAAAAGCATTTTTCTTCTCCAATTTTTACCAAGAAGATGAAGACAGGAAATCTATAAATTTTGATGATTACTATAAGTAATGTTCAAAATTTACCATTCATTATTAAGAGTCTACCATGTAAAATAAAGTTTATCAGAGCAATAAAAACGAGGAGCTTCTCTGAATAATTTTCCAGAGAAGGACAACACAGAACTTGAGACAACAGATGGAGTCCTTAAAAATATGAAGAGATAGTCTGTATTCTTTGTAATAATATGAAAACAAAAATTGTCTTTTATTTATTCACAATTTATATAATATGATATAATGTAACTAATATAAATTTAACTAATATTGCTTTTTTCCTCTTTTCAGGTATGTTCCAATATAATTTTTTATACTTGATAATCATTTTGGATTCAAGTGAGTATCAAATATTTAGCATTATTTTTTTTTTATTTTGATAAAAGACAGTCTACTTACCAGTTGAAATCATAATGTTTACAGATTGATTACAGATAATTACTTTGAAATCTCATTAATCTAAGTCAAAGATTTGATAAATTCTAATCAATTCACTAAGAGAAAACTACATCAAATTTGTGCATAGACATCTACAATTCTTCAACTGTATCTGCATGAGGTAAAGATAAACACTAACAGTTTGATAAGTGGAAATTTCAAGCAATCTAAAATGGATAGAAAAATTTCGAGCTGACGAAGAAAAGTAAGTAAAGTAAAGTTGGCGACCATAGTCGAGGGTAACCTGAAGGCTCCCTTTTCGATAGCTACTACACCAATGGAAAAGTAGAAAGTTTTAAAGCAGCCCAAAATGAGAAGAAAGGTATTAAACAGGCAGAGATGAGCAGAAAGGTTTTGAAATGGCTAAAAAGACTGAAATGGCCAAGTGTAATAAGAACTAACTGAATGAGAAAATTGTTTTACTCTTTAACCCTTTATATGTACACAATTTATGCGCAGACAGAAATCTACATGTATTATCAACCATTAAGTCATAAATCTTTGAAAGATATAGTTAATGGAAATTTTTATTTTATAAGCTTGTGAGTCTATTCCTCTATATGGGCTTCATGAAAGCTGACTCCATCTTTTATATTAAATAGTTGATGTGGGATTTCCTGTCTTCCATCACAGGATTAATAGATCTCTGATTAGTTGGAAATTAAAACATTTGCCTTGTGATTTGGTCTGATATTCTGCAACCAACTTATATCTACAATTATAAGATATTGGTTAAGACATGTACCAAATTCAAATGCAATACTTCCAAGTGTGTTTGGTTAAAAGAGGAATATTTTTAGCTGTGAAAATTTGTCTGAGATGTTTGCATACTTTAGAGGAGTGTTTCAGAAACTTCTTGAATTGATTAGCACTTTCAAGTTTTTATCTATTATTGTTACAATTGATTAAATTCATTGATTTTAAATCACAGAAGAAAAGAAAATTACTTCCTTAACATATGCATCCGCTCAATATCTAAGATATCAATATATTCATATTTGTGTGTATGTTTGCATAAGTGCATTTGCATGCATGCATGAGTGTGTAAAACAAGCAAAGTAAACTTGTACATTCTTAGATTTTATTGTTACTAAATCAAGTGATATTTGAACCAAGTTCAACTCAAACTATGCTATGTTTGTTTGAAATAAGTTAAGTAAATATAAAACATCCGCCCACTCCTGGCTTTTCTAATCAATATAACAAACACAATATTATTTAACAGGTATTATTCAGATACAGTCATGTTGTTTTGAATTACTGAAGGGAAATAAAACCAAAAATTCAACAATAAATGTTTAGAATTATTATTCTTAATGTGACTAGTATTTTCTTTGAACTTTTAAATTTAGATGCAATTGGGTTGGTTGTTGTTAGAGAGAATATTTAAAAGAGTACTCACTCAACAAGTTCTAATATCAGTGTTTGTGTATCTCTGATAAATTAACACTCAATAAACAGAAGGAAAGACAAGATGAACTTATTTATACACACAGAAACATTTAATGCATACATAATATACAAACAAGAATTATTGACAAAAATACAAACGTCTCAACAGATAAAATATGTACATATTGTACTATGAACAAGCAGTATATGAAAGAGGTACAAAAATGTTCAAAAAGCTTTCTTAATGAAGTTGAATACAATGGTTATTGCTAGGAGAAAAAATAAATAGAGACAAAAGAGACCAAGATGGATTCTGGAATTCTTATAGGACCATGAGGTGGCCAATAGACATTCCCTTCAATATTCTTGTCTCTCTACAATCCTTTTTAATACCACAAATCACTCAGATTGTTATTTCTATGATAACTTGAAACTGTGTGTACTGGAGTCAATATAAAGGATAAGTTCTTAGTAAGTCCTGAAGCTGAGCTTCTCTTTTTAGCCTGGAGGAAGCTTTGTTATCCCAGCCAGCTGCTTTGCCAACTAAACTATGAAAGTATCACAGAAGTCTAAACAAATTCAACAATAAATGTTTGAATTTACCAACCCATCTGCATGTGCAAGATGTGACACAAGGTCAATTTTTTACATGAAGTTTAACAGGTTTGACTTTAGAGTTTTTCTTTCTCCAAGACTGGTTGGCATACCAAGGTTAAGAGCCCAGTCTACCTAAGTATTTGCCCAGAGCTGGAGGGAAAATAGTTAGATTCATACCTTTTCCAAGGGTATTAATGCAATATGAAATAGAAACTGCCTCATCCAGGATTTGACCTTGGTTCACTGTGTTCATTTCCAACAACAATAACCATTACACCATGGACACCTTCAACAATAAATTTTAATCATTATTATTATAAATTTTGATGAGTATTTTCTTTTATCTTTTAATTTTAGACAACTTTTAATAAAACAAATTGCTTAAGATGTTATTTCCATTATTGGGATGATTGGAAGTAAGGAAGATATTTAGTCAAGTCCTCATATCGACAAAGAGTTACAAAAATAGAAAATGGATGTTAAGGATGTAACAAAAAATATTACAAAAGAACAACAAAACAGAAACCATAACTAAAACCAGGTAAGACGCTTAGAATCTCATAATTTTGAATGTCCAAGGTCATAGCTTGGAGGAAAATATCTTTGAGGGATTTCAATCCTTACTGCAGATATCCTAGGAAAGATGCTGTTGTGATGAAACATGAATCTGATGTGGGGAAGGTTTAGAATGAATGGATGCTGCTCACTGGAGACAGCAAAAGAAGTTCTTAAAGGAAACTCTCAAATAGGTGGAACTATTGAATACAGCTTCTCTGAACATCTATAAAAGTAACAATAGAAGAGGGAAATTCCAGCAATGGAAAATTGGCTGGAGTGGTGAGAAATGATCCTTTCTCACAAAGCCATACAACTGGTTCTGCACCTGATCCAATGTAGACAAACTGAATAGAACCTGTCAAAATAAGAGAGTATTATTCCATCCTAAGGCAAATCTGGCTTGTTGTGCTAAAAATCAACTTCTGTTAAATATTGTCAATTCATTTTGAATTAAACGGGCTGAACTTTCCATGTATTTACATACTTCTACATGATTGGTTAAATGTCATGAAAACTACTGATTGTACCACCATAATTAAGACTCAATTCAGAAGTTTGGTTTTGTTTGTGTCAGGACTGGTCAACTAGATGACAACCAAAACTTCAACTGGACTCATCCAAGAAACAATGAGAAAGCACAAGATTGATTACAAGTATACATAATGTAGTATTATGTATTCTCATAAGTAATCGAGAGCTTTTTTATGATATGTGAATGCATCAATTTATTTAATTTTGCATTTAGAGTAAATCTAATGCAAAAGACAAAAGTAAAAGTATAAAAGATGAATGTAATTCATAAATTTCTGTGCATAGGAGACACAAACAAATGCCACAACATTAAAATAATTGCAATATTTTCTTGTTTGATGATCAAATGCTGATTGTTAAAAATATATATTTTACATCAGTACTTTTATTCTTTATGTTTAATATAGTTTGAAGGACAAGGTATAGACATAGACAGAAAGATTTTTTTCTGCTTCTTTGTTTTCATCATCATCATCATCATCATCATCATGTCATGCTGGTAGCATGGTTATCCCTGACCCTCTCACGCCACTTTTCCCTATCGTTCATCGCCTCTGGCAGGTCTTCTGGACTACATCCCGTATCCTCACGTAGTTGCTGAATGTATGTTCGTGCTGGTCGTCCTGCTTTTGCTCAGCCATATGTGGGGGTCCATAAGAGTAAATCTCTTATGAGCTCGTCCCTGCTTCTCTAACAGTGTCCTGCATGTCTGGTTCGTCTAATTTGAATAGTTTTGTGATAGGAGGCAGGTGGCTGTACAGTTGGTGTCTTATGGGGTGTTGCCGCCAGGACTTGTTCAAGATTGCTCACAGCATTCTTGTGTAATTGCCATCTAGCTTCTTCTCGAGCCATTTTTTTAGAGTCCATGTAGTGCATCCATATAGCAGTATCGATGTGACCACTGCCTGGAAGTAACTGCGTTTCTCTTAATGGCTAAGCCATCTTTGCAGAAAAACAAATAGTAGAACTATTTAACCTATAAATGGTGCGATTAAAGGATTCATAGATTTCCTAAGGGTATTAGTCCAAAAGTGAACATAATTGCACAACTGGGGTTTGAACTTGCTTACTGCTATGTCATAGTCCAGCACAATAGACACTATTCAACGGAGATTTCCCCACAAAGGTTTGTATATCATACATATAGACAGACAGACATATCATCAAACCCACTTCATTCATTGAAAACAGCTGTAGAGTAGGTGTGGAGATAAAAAGGCAATGCTGCAATAATCACAGTGCAATCTATTGCACTTTCTCAGACTTTCCCCAACATATGGTTTGCAAGATCCTGCCTATTTTATTTTTATATAGTTAAAAAGATATTTTTATCAATGTAAAGATAACTTCAAACTTCAGTGCAGTGTAGTATGACCAACACTGAAAACGAGACACCACTGAGTTCCTTGGAGTATTTCTTCACTTAGATAAAATGCAAGTTATTTACTGGCTCCAAGAGAATTTTATCTTGGAATTCATGTATTTTTATAAACAGATAAAAAGAAATATAAATTTGCTTTTAAAAGTGTAGCTAGTTTCTTCATGAATTTGTGATTTAATGAAGAAGTCATTTTTCTTAAATTACAAGTTCCTCAAACATATTAATTTTGGAAAAATATACCTCTTTCTTTTTTCTTTTTTGGATTTAATCTTTTCTGGTCAGTTCTATGATTTTGTTATGTTTTTGTTGTAGAAAAATTGACAAAAGTATCAGTGGCTAAATATTGGATAATGCACAGATATTTCAATCTTGTCAAAAATATGTCTTTGCACATCAATGACGGGCATGAGATTTGTACATATGAGTCCATTTGATAGAAAAAGATATTTTAAAGAATGAGTGAAAATAAATAGGTGTGGACAAATCATGAACTAGTATATAATAAATAAGCACAATGTGCTCACCTTGTTGTAGTTTGAAGACCTGTAAAGTAAAGTTGGTGACCTTAGTAGAGGGCGACCAGAAGGCCCCCTTTTTAATAGCTACTACACTGAGGTGGAGGGAAGGGCGCTACTCCTTTCTCAGGATTGCTCCACTTTATCCTTGATATGCACCTTATATTGCTGAGTATTAATCAAGGAGGTATCAAATACCATTTTTAAAGTCTTTCGTATGACGCAACCTGGGATTGAACCCAGGTCTCCCAGACCATTTGTGAACACTCTACCTACTAGGCCAATGAGCCAGTTTGAAGAACTGTAAAAGGCATGAA